>JAUCNO010000353.1:3643952-3664657 GCA_032353835.1 Enteromius viviparus
ATCTATCTATCTATCTATCTATCTATCTATCTATCTATCTATCTATCTATCTATCTATCTATCTATCTATCGTTCTACCGTTCTACCGTTCTACCGTTCTATCTATCTTCCGTTCTATCTGTTGTTCTATCTATCTATCGTTCTATCTATCGATCCATCCACCTATCTATCTATCTATCTATCTATCTATCCATCTATCGATCCGTCCATCCATCCATCCATCCATCCATCTTATCTATCTATCTATCGCTCCATTCATCCACCTATCCATCTATCGTTCTATCTATCGATCGATCAATCCATCCATCCACCTATCCATCTATCGTTCTATCTATCGATCGATCAATCCATCCATCCATCCATCCACCTATCCATCTATTCATCTATCGTTCTATCTATTGTTCTATCTATCTATCGTTCTATCTATCTATCGATCCATCCATCCATCTATCCATCCATCCATCCATCTATCCATTCATCCATCCATCCACCTATCCATCTATTCATCTGTCGTTCTATCTATCTATCCATTCATCCATTCATCCATCCATCCACCTATCCATCTATCGTTCTATATATCTATGTATTATTCTATGTATTGTTCTATCTATCGTTCTCTCTTCTGTCAAACTTTCATTCATCTGATGTTCTATGCATCTTTTGTTGTGTCTTTTATTATTTCTATTCTATTTGTTACTCCACGTATCTATATTTATTATGTTTTTAATTCTGTTTTTATCTTTAATTCTGAAGATCAATGTATAAGCACTTCAAAGCAGTTTCATTCAAAGCTATCCAAACATGCTTACAAGAGCAATTCTCTTAAGTAGTAAAATTATGTAATCTTGTATCTTGCAGTATGTTATGAACTCATTTGTAGCTAAATAAAATACAGCAAAGTTCAAAAATACTTTAGATATTTTTATGCAGTGCACATTCCCTACATTCTTACTCTCACTCTGTCTTGATGTCATCCTCTTATGTAATTGGCCATCTTAATTGCTCACCTCCTTCTCATCCTGATAGCTTTCCTGATAACGAAAAACCAGTCATAACCGGCCGGGTGTCAGCACAGAAGAAACAAGTGCCGTGCATCCTCTTTCCACCTCAGATGTTTCCACATTGAGTGATCTGTCCAAAACGTGCGTGGGCTCACCATGGCAAGAGATGCTCATATTTTACGGGCCCTGTTAGCGTTGAGATGTTACATTTTGGCTGAGAGCGAGGTGATGAGAACCAGAAGGAGCGATGCTGCCGTCACCTGTTCTGACAGAGGCCAGACGGTGGAACACAGATGGTGCCTCGTTTTAGCCAATGGTGTTCCAATAAACCCATGATGGATGGATCATTATCCCACCCCCAGTTGCAGGAAATATATAACCCCAGTTGTTTTGACTGTTTCTCAGCACAGGCACGTGTTATTATTATATTTAATGTAATTTGTTGTAGTGTTTAGAGCAGATTTTTAGGTGTGTGGTCAAGTCAAAAATGTTAATCCACTCCAGTCTGCAATCATATGTACAGGACAAATTAGGAATTATATCTAATAAAGGTCCCAAATACTGATTGTGTGAATATAACCTTAGTTAATCTAAAGTAGTCGTGTTTCTGAAAGACTACATTGCAGTTTTTCTAGAGAACACCGTATACAGCTGCCCCCAGATATGTTGCTGTAAAATTGAACACAAAAAGAAGGTTATCTCAAATTTTACTGCTTAATATATTACAGATGGCAGAGTATCTAGCAGTGCCTGGCAGAAAAATATTGCATTGTTTAAAAAAAAAAAAAAAACATCCATAGCTTAGGTGCTGGTCATAGCATAAATAATGGTGTGTTATTTACGGTTTGATGCCAGGCTTATTTGATACATATAAACAACCTCTGTGCTCAGAGTCTTAATTTACTATTCTCTGTTTGCACATTGCGTGCCGCACAAAGATTTGGACGTCTTTACGATTTATGTCTCTGGCTGTCTCTGTGCATGCTGAGTGTGAATCTATGCTTCTATTCAATGGTGTGCACCTGCTTTATGTAAACTACTCCTGGAAGGAGGTTGTGGAAACACTGGAATACTACATCGGAAGTGCATTCATATGGATTAAAGTTATGTTTTATGCCTAGACTAGTCTGGTTCGAAATTAAAACCATTGAACAGCATTTCCAAAGTCTCTCCAGATCCCTACTTCTGGTGCTTCTGGCAGCTCGCAGGAGACATAAATGTTCATCATCTCTTTCCACAACCTTCCAGATTTTTTACAGAGTCTACCTTATTATAATATCCGATAGAAGACTCACCCATGACACGTTCGTTATTAGCCCAATTTTGCGCATAATTATGGCCGCCAGTGGTAGTCGTGTTTTTTTTTTTGTTTTTTTTTTTAATGATGTGATCTGGACAGGTGGCAATGACGGTATTTGCATGCGGTGAGGGAGTCACCCGTCCAACCCCGCACGCTGCCGGTTTTTAATTAAGCCGTGTGATTAAGGCGAGCTGCGCCAAGCGTTTCAGCACCCCGACAAATCAAATCAAACCACCCCCGTCGTGCCTAGCTGCCCTCCCCATTTCTTTTCAGTACAGGTCAGAGATGTATCCTCTGGCCATTAGCAACAAAGCAGATCTAGCAAATCAATTACAGAGAGCAGCGATAAAAGCCCAGTCTGTTTTATTTACACCCTTCTTTCACATAATTACATAGCGTGCGTGAATGCCGGGCGAGAGTGTGTGTGTCACACACTTCAATTTGGAGTGTTCCTCACTTTCTGGTTTATTGTGATAGTCCCTTTTATAGTAATTTGTCACACTCAGGGCAGCGATTCATAACAAAGCTGTCTGGTTATAAAGCAAATGCATAATACGTCCTCCCTTCTTTTGAGACATGATGTTCATGCTGCAGCTTCAGGTCTATTCAACCAAACTCTGGCTTTCCGTTACACTATAAAACACACCTCATTTTAAGCTCCCATGAATATTAATAACAGCAGGGATCCATGAGGAGAGCAGTTGCAGTTTATTCTTTACCTTGCCTGAAAGTGAAGATAAGCATGCATTATAAAATGCATGTATCCCTGCTTAGTGTGTGCTATCTCGTCCTATTAAAGTTTCTTAACACTGGGATAAAAATACACAATTCTTGAGCCAAGGTTCACTGATCGGTGCAGGCTATAGGTTTGTAGTGTCTGGCCCTGCACAAAGAGTCACATCACAGGTCTTTTTTTCTCTTTTCTTCCTTTCCCCATCCTCCACACTCCTCTAAAGTGTTAAGGGTTCTCTAACATGAGTGTTGCTCTCATCAGTTTATGATCTCTGATAAGATCCCTGCTGCCGTCACTGTAATATGATTCTTATTCTCTCTTTGTCACTTTTCATTCTTCCTTTCTGTTCATTTCTGAGTTTCTGTCTGCACCTCATGCCGCATTGTGTGTGTACTGCATAGATATGAACGGCTTATAAAAAAAAACTCTTCCGTCCTCACATATACACTGAATGTGGAGCTCATTGGCCGCGTGAAATCTGCACATTGACAACTAAAAAAATAAATGTTTGCAGCCTTGGTACTGCCAACCATTGACAAAACTTTGTGCAACCCAAATGTTTGTTTGTTAGATATTCTGGGTAATTTGATTATGCTCTAAGCTACCAGTGGCAGTGTAGACCATTCAGTGTTGTTAATACATTTTACCATGAAATCACCATGAAAGAATTCAGATTCCTGGACCTGCTTATTGCACTCATTCAAAAAATGGCACCAAATCTGACCAGCTTTTAAAAAACCGTGGAGTGAGTGTGTAGATGTTTAGTTGTTTTTTTGGGTAACACTTTGGTAAAGGGAGCAACTCTCATAACTAGCTGCTTATTATCATGACTGTTATTAATATATTGGCTGTTATTATAAAGCACATATTCAGCATGACTATATTCTACATTCCTAATCCTACCCCCTTTTTTTATGGAAGCAGGACTCTAGTTTATTTATGTAGGCAAGGATAGCAAAATAAAGTAAAAATGGGACACATTATACTAAATTCTTCATACAGTGGACTACCAGTAAAAATAGTTCTTGGCATATTTTATTACCATTTTTAATCTATAGTGAATAAACTTTGATTATCTGAGAAATGTTGAAGCTTTGGTTTGGTCTGTATTTCCCATTGCACAAATTTTATGAAGTATCATGAACATACACTTGGGTTAGGGTGCTGTCATGTTCAGCTGGAGATGCCAGTCTGCTGATGGCACTCCAGCTTCAGCAAACTGGTTTATGTCCGTTTTCACCCACTGGACTAATAATCAATGAACTCATGTCTCCGCCCCTCTTGTTTGTTGTCAAGGTGATTCATTGTTTCTCCGCTTATGTCACAAGTATAAATACCCCAGATATCCTTTTGTTAGTCGCTCATCAATGTTGGATGTACGTCTGTGGATGTTCCCCGTTGTCAAGCCATCCGTGTTTTCCCGTGATCTCCAGTGTTCCTGGTGTTTTTCTGTGTTTATCTGCCTCCCTGGATCTAGACCCAAGCCTGCTCTCGGACTCTCGCTCTTGCTTCGCCCCTCTGGACTCTGTTTGTCTCATCGCCTGACCCTTTGCCACAAACTCGGATTATTCTCTTGCCTGTGTCTCTGATATCCCCGCTTGCCGTGGATAACTCTGCCTGTGTCTTTTCTCTGTGTGTGTGTCTCCAATAAACGTTTGCGCATGGATCCACACATTTCCCTTAGTCTCAATCGTAACATCATTAGAATATTATATATATTTTGATTTATATTTTGACAAAGTTGCAATGCAGTAGTTGCAAATCTATGTGAATTAGTTGATATGTAGTTCCGTATAGTTAATAGAATGCCTAAAGTGGACTATCACACTAAAGTGTAACCCATAACATAGCTTAGAATATAAACAAAATTTACCTGAAACCTACAAATCTATCTAAACTATTAAAATAAAGCTGTATTTAATAATTTAATCAATAGCTAAGAAAATAACTAAGACATATAAATATAAATTAACAATTGTTTTCTCTCTCTCTCTCTCTCCATTTTTTTCTAATTTTTTCCTGATTTAAATAATATAATGACATGGGGAACAAAACTTTTTTCTTTTTTTGGTTCTCAGGAGGATATTTTGAAATGATACTGAGAAAAAAGGATGGTGGGACTTAATTTTGTGCATTGGGTACATCTGTTAGACAAATGTATTACCCTGGCTGCAGGATGCACTCTTTAAAAATGAAAAATAAAATAAAATAATTTGCAATGATGAATATAAATCACTTTTTCATTTACGAATTTAATAAGCCATAGTGCTAGGCAACCACAATGTATTTTGTGCTGTGAAATAATGGCTTAATATGAATAGAATAGAATAGAATAGAATAGAATAGAATAGAATAGAATATTTGGCTATCCAATAAATTAATACTTATTATTGATTGTTGGTCATTTTGATTATATAAGCCATTGAACAATATTTATCTTTTTTTGGCATGTCATATAATCTGTTGGTGTCTGGCTAGTTCTTACACTATTAATAACACTTTATTACCAACAAAAGATACAGAAAAAAAAATTCACTCCTTTTAAAGCCAACTTACTTTTTTCTGTCATTATTTACAGTAATTATTTACATTTACTGGATGTTGTATCAAGTCAGCCATTCAAATCGCAGCTTGAGATTTGTTGATACACATACATCAATGCGTCAGTCACCAGTCTGAGACGATCCAGTGCTGCAGACACTTTATTATATGTTACATGGAAATGAACCTTTGAAAATGTCTGGCTGAAGTGTTTTAGAACTTTGGGGAATTACATCATATTTTATATAATTTCATATTCACTCTTCTCCAGCAATTTTATTATTCTTTGTGATGCATAATCATGATTTGTGCATGGACTCTAGACTGATATTTTATGGGTAAGACACACTCTTTAAGTCTCTCAAATTTAGCCCTGTTTCTCTCATCCTGCGAGAGCGGTGTGTGAGAGTTACTGCAGCAGCTCACTTACATTGTGCTCTGACACACAGCTGTGTAAAAATAAAGTGACTTCTAGTAAACGGATTTTTAGTTAATAACAAGCATAAATTATAAAATGGTTATCAAAAATGCGCTATTGAGAATTATTGGCAAGTTGATCCTTGTATCTAATTTACATGAGGAGGGGAAAGCAAATTTACATTCACAATGAATTAGTTTACACAGAACCCAATTCCCAACATGTGGGTATAAACAGCTTAAATCAATTAGTCAGATTTAGTGAATAGATAAAGTGCTGTTTGTGCGCCTGTCAATTCAAGCTGAACTCGAATCAAGCTCAGCAGATGTTTCACGCTGCTTTATTAAATTGCAAAAGATTGTGTTGATAAAGCTTTATAGAGAATTTTCAGCATGCTTTCCGCTCAGTGTTTATATTCAGCTTCGTATTTAGGATTTAGAAGTCAAGTTTCTCCGGTGTGCATGTGAATGCTGTAACCTCTTAATATGGGTAAAGAAATGAAAACACAGTGCAGAATGTGTGAAACATGTAATTAGAGCACAGGCTTCCTCTTTTGCTCATTGTTAACTATCTTCTGGTTAAAAACAAAATGACAGTAAAAACAATAATGAAAAACAACCTCTAATTTGAGGAATTAAGGAAAAGGTAACTACAGGAAAGTCAGGATTGAAGCGGACACTGTTGCTCTCTCTCCATTTCTTTTCTCTTAGACCCACAGGTCTTGGATGTCTGACACTATTGATTAATTTAAAACTTCTCTCTGTATGTCTGTCATTGTCTCCACTCTGAATAACATTTGTTGAAAACTAATGGGTTGCAGTGTTAAATGCAAATTATTTCACTCCCAGTGATGTGGTGTTGTCAGCAAATTAATTTGCTCCCACATACATACACACACACACACACACACACACACACGCATTTAGTCATTGTCACACACGCCCATTGAAGGTGAAACCTCTGGAAAAGGGTTTATATCTAAATTCACACCCTCCTTCTGTTCTGACAATATTCAAATCATCTAACACCTCTATTCTGCTTGGATGAGATATTTCACACACACACACACACACACACAACACTAACAATTGTTTTATGTTCTCTGAGGAGAATGAATACTTCTCAAACATGGGCCAATACTAGGGGGAAATGTACGTCAAACGGTTCACAGGAGCGAGGAAAAAGGAATACTGTGAGAAAAACAGAAAAATCTGAGGTGAATTCAATAAACATTTGCACCACTTTAGAGTGTGGCAGTGTAGCATAAAATGATAAAAGTGTTAGCTATACTGCTCTGTTAGTATGTAAAAACCAGTGGACTCTGGACTCTGTACTGACACCTACTGGCCTGGGTGCATGAAGTTTCTTTAACTCTTTAACTGCTGAAAAATTACGACATAGCTGTTTATCTTACATTTTGTTCTTTTAACAGTTTTGCTTTATGTTTACAATGTAAAGTAACACAACATTCAAAATTTTGGGAAATATTTCTTAATTTTTGATGTTTTTAAAAGAAGCCTTGTGGTTATCAAGATTGTATTTATTTGATCAAAAAAGCAATAATTGTGAACTATTTATATTCATCTAATTAAAATAATAGTTTTTTATTTTAATATCTTTGACATATTTTGAGATTTTTCTTAATGCAAGCTGAATATTTATAAAAAAATATATATATTACTGTTTCAAAACATTTGAACAGTAGTATACAGTAGTCAATATTTAAAGAGGATAACGTCAAGAGCACATTTAGATTTTATGTTTTAGGACAACTTTGTGAATATTTTTAAACAAAATTCAAATGGTGACTACTGTATATTTTTGTTTTTCTTATCATAGGGCTATTAGTAGCCTGTTAGTGTTAGTGACATTTATTTCTATGACAAAAATGTCAATAAAGGTTATTGCTACTTTTAATTTTACAAGTTATTATTAAGTTCAGTTTGAGGGCAAAAAAGACTGATATGTTCTCAGATTTGCGACTTTATATTTCATAATTGTGACTTAAAAAAAAAAAATATATATATATATATATATTAGTTATATATATATATTATTAAAAATATGTATATATTAATTATACATATATACATATATAAATATATATATGTCCTCTAAGTCTTGCCTCCTGAAATGTGCCAATTTGTACAAAAAGGAAGGTGTGCTCTGATTGGCCAGCTATCCAGTGCACTGTGATATCACAAAGTGGGGGCGTGTTTAAACGAACCTTTTTAGGGGTGTGTTTACAAGTCATACTTTTTATAAAGAAAATATATTTTTATTTATTTATTTGTGACTTTAGTCTTTGAAACTTTGAAATCACACAATATGACCCCTTTATTATAAAATTCCATAAAGATGTAGAGATGATGCAGAGTCCCAGTAAAGTATCCCAGTCACCGATAATCCACTGCATCATCCAAAACCAAGCCAATCTAAAAATTTAATTTAGTGCTAAATTCGTTGTCATGTTTGCACCATTACCTAATTTGCATAATTCCTTGCGGTGACATCTCATGCAGATAAACGGTGCTATCAGCGGGAGATATTCATCGCTGTTGAACTTCCCACAGTGCGTGTGCTCCTGCTGAATTATCCAGAACTATCCTCCTTTGATTCTGCTGTTGCTTTTCCTGATACAAACAAAGATACAATTCATATCTCTGTCAAACACAAAAGCATTTACAGCTATTTAAACTCACATAACTGAAGGACACACATCTCAGAGCCTGTTTCCCTCAGCATGGAAAACTCACAGATGTCATTTGATGGGTAAAACTGCCTCACAGCGTGCTTCTAACACACATGCACAAAAGAAAAAGAGAACAGGACACATGCTGGGGGCCAAAGGTCAGCATGAATAAAAGGCAAAAATAAATAAATAAACCACAGTTCAATCGTCACCACCATCTGAATAGAGATGGACTGCAAGCCTGAACACCCAGACTTTGAATAACTTCTCCACTCTATCACTCTGTGTCCACTTTCCTCTTTTCAGTGTTGAGTAAGGCACAAGTTCAATCTTGGGTTGGGTCCAAATCCATTTAATTTCTCTCAAACGCTTTCTTTCTTCCTCAATCTCTCTCCCTCCTTCACCTCAACCTCTGTAATTTTCTCCTTTTTCATCTCTTGCGATGGTAGTTACAGAGGTAATATCACAGCAGAGAGATGAAGGTTGTTTTAGCACGTACCACACGCATATTTTTACACAGCGCAATATAACGTCCAACGTAAAGCTGCATAAAGAGACGCTCTGTTCTCTACTGCTTGCTGCGTTGTTTGTTTGTTTGTGGTATAATTCAGATGTGAGCGGCTATCTCAGAGTGACATTCACAACCGTAGGCTTCATACAGTGCGCTCAACTCTAGCCTAGCCTTGCTGCAGCGCTTGTGAGGACTGTGAACGAGAATCCCACAGAAAAGGAAAAAAGAGCTCTTTCATCTCCACTGCACGACACACAGCAGGTTTAATTAGAAAGTGTCGGCCTGGCATCAGTGGGTGTGCTTTTCTATGTGTCTCACAACAAACCCAGTTTTGATGAGCTTTGGACTCGTTCACAAACTGCAATCATCCTGACTGCAACTTGGATTCTGTGGTCCGTTTTAAAATTAATCTCTTTGTCCAGTTGGGAAACACTGTAGAAAATAAATAATAATAATAATGAGAAAAAAAAGCCTAGCTTCTCTAATGAAAGAGACAGCCTATGGAGCTGAACTGGTCAGTTTAAATATGCTGATTTGCTGCTCAAGGATAGTTTCTTCTCCTTGAAAACAGTTGTGCTGTTTAAAATTTTTGTGGATCTGTGATGCATTTATTTTTAAATGCATACTTATTATGTATTATCCATTTTTAAAGTCTGGTTACTTTTCTCCCACCCTGCAAATAACATAACATATCAAATTATTTGTAGGGTTCTTTATACATGCTTATCATGTACATAATTATTACGTACGTGTGGTACTAGTTCTTCTTTTTTTCGTACATTTAGAATAAAGTTTAGTTTTTGATGAAACATGATTTATTAATGAAAACGTCCATATGCACATTTCACACATTTGTGTATACACGTATTTAGTTCATGAGAACCCTTAGTTTGTGTATTCGGTGTAATGCAATGTGTTTATGTGGTTAAAGTTTCAAAAAACACATTTTCCACGTACATTAATGTTTCTCCTCTAAACCCCACCTTCTTGAAATGGGGCGATTTGTACAAAGCTCATTGTTCTAAAAAAGCGAGGTGTGGTCTGATTTGGCCAGCTATCCAGTGCACTGTGATTGAAAAGTTGGAATTGCCCCACTTTATAGTCTGTCCACAGCCAGTGTATACTACATACTCTCAGGTTCAGAAAATAGTCCTCTGTAAATGCACTGAACACAAGCTAATATTTTTGTTGAAGTGAGGAAAGGAAAACATGAAGTCACATATATGTCCCCTTTAAAACCCAGACTGACAAAGACAAAATACTAAAGCACCAAAGTTCAAAGCAACCCGCAGTACATCAGTTAAGAATCACATGATAACATTATACAGCATGATACTGTTATTACATCTAATACCCACCTTTATGAAAGAAAGTCTTGAAAGAACTGTAACAATGATGTACACCTTTCCTAACCCAGACATTCTCTTGACCTAAAACACCGTCCACTCCCAGATGGTAAATGTTCCTCTAGAGTGCTTTTTTGAGTGCTTGGTTTCCAAAGGAAGCAGATGTCAGTGAATTTAAAATGCTGGTGTCCCCGTGTGTATGTGTGTATTTGTTCTCTCTCGATGACAGTAACACGACAACATTGTGTATCCCATAAATGCAGGCAGTGTGTATAGAAGGATTGTGAGTGTCCATGGGAGAGGGCTGATGTGTACGTAACTGTTATTTATTGGGCGAGCGTGAAGTGTTTACTGCAGGGACAAGAGGCAGTGTCAGTCCAGTCTAATCCCTCTACCAACAGCAACACCATGCTTTTTCTCTCTCTCCATCCCTTTCCCCTCTGCTCTCTCTCTTAATCTGTCTGAACACACACTCCGCAGGGTTAATGGACTACATCTTTCTCTCTCTCCTGCTCTAAATCATCCTGTCTTCATTTAGACCCTCTCAGGCAGATGTTTTTAACAGAGCGGAGTCAGGGTCTCGCTCACAGAGCGGGTGGACCTAGTGTGGAAACGGCTAACACGGTGCACCAATAGAACCACACACGCTGTCTTGTGTGTGTGCGCGTGATGCATTAATAGCTGAGGCACGTTCAATAGAAGGGAGGAGGAAACGCGCTTTAGTGCCAGAAGATGAGAAAGTTCAGCCGAGGTGATTGGATTAGCTTCTCTTCTGCACTCGGTGCAGAAAGGCACTAGATAAGTATGTGCATCGGTATAGAGGAGAACATACAGCGTTCACATTTTCCAACACTTGATGATCACGCCATGTTCAGATGCATAATTTATTTATGCAGCTAGATGTAATATGAAGATGTAATGCTGACATGGTATTCATTACTTGACATTTCCTTGACATTTCAATGGAACTAATTATGTTACAGGAAGTAGAAAGTTACTTTATCACACTGTCAGCTGACTGAGACACTACTGCATTCTAACTATTGGCTTACAAACGTTTTGTTTTTATTTTAACAGTGAAAGTGTTTTTACTCCTAATAAGATAGCCAAGGCTTAAGCTCTAGACTAAAATGCATGTATGGGCTGTTTGAACTAAAAGAAACTTACACCAACTGATCTTTGAATATGTCAGTGCCATTGTTTTATCTTAAGATGCACACCAGTAGGACTTTTTATCTAAAGCATATTTATAATAACTATTTAAATGCTCTAATTGATCTTAGCCTCAGCCCTGTCTATGTAACCGGCTTGTTTAATCACTCTAATGACAAATATGCCTAACATGCCAACTAACATCAAACCTTATTGGTTCATCATATTTCATACTTTACAACACTTTCAAACTGAAATGTCCAGATATTGGCTGCAAGTATGTCCACATCTGTCGATTTTTCATTACACTGGGGTTGTAAGTATACTGTGGAAGTCTGAAAATGATCTGTGTGCAGTAAGTGGTGCTAAAATTACAGTTAAGACAAAAAGCAAATGGGAGATAAAAATGCATTTGCTAAAGCAACCATGCCAATTTAGCTTGCTCCAAAGTATTTGAGCTCTTTTATTACAGGCCAACAAGTGAAAAAAATGTGTTATGCTTAATTTTAGGGACTAATTCTCACCATTAACTACAACATTTGCCTCAAAAAACTCCTAATTTGGTGCTTATTAATTGTTAGTATGGTTATTAAATGTATAGGATTAAGGATGTAAAGTGGTGGTAATGAAGAATATGTGCTTTGTAAGAATTAACAACTTTTGATAAGAATACTGATCAGGTAGTGAGAATTTAGAGAAAACCTAAAGAAAAAGGGTGTTATCAATCAATAATCTTCCCCTGTAATGATAATATGTGGTTGTAATAATAATATGTGGTAATAAAAGTTGTTGGTGTTTTACTGCCACAGGACACTGCAGTGAATTGTATGTATAGGCAAGGTTTTAGACAAAAAAATGTAGGTAAAAGTATCTAATAAGCCTATTAGTTACTCTACAAAAAGTAATTTTGTAATGCATTACCTCAAATCTGATCCACGTGCACATCCACCCAGGTGTGTTCCTGCATTATCTCCTGCATAACAGTAACATTATTCAGCATACATAAGTATTATTAAGGTGTAAGTAATGATAATTAGTGATGCTGCAGGATTTATGATCACCACCACAGATTCAAATACCGCACGCACACACACACACACACAAAGCATGCAGGGATTTTTTTCTCTTCCAGGCTTTCTTGTGCTTGCAGATATAACCCCTCCCACCCCCTACACTTTAAATACACAAGTGTCTGTAATATTAGTTATTCCATACTGCAGCTACATAAAGCACACTGTTTTTAAACCACACACAGTCTAATGGAACATGCAGTTCTCATCAAACTGTGTAAAATCTACTGTGCTTTCATATAAATGTTTGAGTATTTCTAAGTACAAGTGAACTCCTGTAACCAAATAAAATAAAATAAATCCTATTTTGAGGTAAAAGCCGGCACTACGTTTTCGCCTCAAGTTTTACACCTTACACTTAAAAGTTTAGTTCACCCAAAATGCTAGGTCTGTCATCATTTACTCATCCTCATGCTGTTTCAGACCTGTATGATTTTCTTTCTTCATTGAAAAAAAAAAACTTGTTGGAATAACATAAAAAAAATCGGTTGCACATATTAAAGTTATATTTACTTAACATGATTTATATATGCTAAATGAACATGATTTATATATATTCAAGCCAGATAATTTATATTTGTTAAAGGAACATGATCCATACATGTTAAAGCTACATCATTTGTTATACAACCAAGATTTTGTTTTTTATTCATATGCAATGGTTTCAATAAAACTCACCTGGTTCTAAATTTTTGTAATACTATAAGCTGACTTTCCTCAAATATATTCTGAAGAAATAAAAAAAGAAATAAGACAAGGAAAAACATTCCTTGCAGTAAATAAATGTATTTCTCACAGTACAATTTCTCAGAGTTCTGGTTACAGAAAGACACCCTTCTCTGTGTGAAAATAAAAATAGCATACATTTCATGAACAATAACATATGGTCAGAAGTGCAAAACGGGATGCCGTCAAACAGGTGCAGTGGAAAATGTGAACAGTGATGAAAAGCATGAAGTAGTCAAAGCTTTACTTTACAATTTTGATTTCGTTTTAAAAAGCACCCTCAAAAACTAGCTTGTTGAACTAACTTGACAGACATTTCCATTCATTTGAACTGATTTATTTGATCTTAAAGTAAGTTAATTGTACTGAGGACTCAAATTCATGCTAATGCAATGAGATCAAACCAATTTCATTTGACTTGTTCTGTGAATGTTCCCTGAACATATTTCATATATAACAACCATTGCTGTTGCTGTACAGACTGGTGCCTTTCTGCAGAGTTTCGTTGCGTTTTCTGCATTTTTATGAACATGGAAAGGCCTGGTAAGGTTTAACATTTCAATGTTCAGTTATTTTGAACATTTAAAAGAGTTTATACAATATAAAATGATGTTTGTTTGGATTTACTTTCTTACTATGGTGGTGGAGAGTGGAGCTTGTACTTAGGAAATAGAAACATATACTTAACTGATTTAGTTTTTTTATTGTATGTGAACATAATAGACATCATAATACTTGATCACATGCTAAACACTACACCTGCAGCACACATGTAATGATCAAGCAAACATTTTTCATCACTGGCGTTAGCACATTAGCACACAGCTCATGTAGCCATAGCCTAACAACAAGTTCTACACTTAGAATACATAATGGTAACCTCAAAATTCAACATTAGCATAAACTCTTTTAAATGTCAAATATAACTGAACAACAAACTATAAAAGGGCTTTCCTTTTACTAAAAACACGTGAAACAGCATTTTCAACATTTATTCTCATGATCTATCCATATGCAAAGCATGCTGGGAACTAGAAATCCACTTCTCAGTTTCAATCAGTGCAACATAAATTATTTGTGCAGGCCCAACACAAATGGTTTAAGTTAACTGAATTTTTTACAAATGGGATTTCATTTAACATAATAAAATTAAGTGCATATGACAACTGTGTAAAAAACTAAAGATTTGTGTTGGCTCAGACAGAGGGCATTTTAACATTTTATAAGTAACGTTAGGATTCCCTCCCTCACCCCAAATTAGTTAGTCACTCCCTGACACATAACCTACGGTATTAGTCGTCGTTCAGAGGAAAAAATTTCTATATATAGAGAGAGAAAGAGAGAGATGTAAAATATGCTTGAATGATTGCACAATATAAAAAGAAAAAAAACATTAACACGCATCATGGTTGCGTCATCTTCACGCATCATCTTTTCCTCTCTGTCAGGTTGCTCGATAAAATCAGTAGAAAAATATTACCTTTGTGAAACAAACGTGGGGACTAACGTTAATAAATGTTTCTCAGATGACACTTCAGTTCAAAGTTTTAGTAACCTTTTTGCGCTGTTAAAAACCACCGCGTTCCACCAGCTTCCAGCACCAAAGCAAGAGAAAAAATGGCGAACTGAGCAGTTGATTAATTTCTTGTGGTTCCAAGTGCGGGGGTTTCCAGAAAAAACATAACTAATTTTTTACATTTCAACATGAATAATTCAAAAACGTTGAACATCCAAAATTAATTAAATGACACAAGACTAAAATATTTAATGAAAAACATAAATTAATCATGTTTAAAATGCTAAATGTTCTACAGAACACAAAAGCACACATTTAAAGAATGTTTCAGCAGGTTCTCTCCATTCGGAGAAAGTCAGTGAGGCGATTTTAAGAACATAAAGATAACAAAAAAGTAATCCATATTGTAAAAAATACAATGGTTTTAACCAAGCAGTAGCGTTTCAGCCTGAGTGGTGCTTGTGTCATGATGTTAAGTCACGTAACACACAAGGACCAGTATGTTCATCAATGATTTGTAGACTAAAAATCCAGAATTTATCAGTGTGCAGCTTAGAATCAATCACAGATTCCTTTTACTTTAGGAGCTTTTAACTTGTGTGCAACACTGACCAGTTTGATCTAAGAAACACTTTACGACTCAATGATACTACCACAGATCTCTTCAATCTAGACACTCCACCGAATCCATAAACACCCCTCCGTGGGAAAATCTTTGTGGTGGGGTGAAATCAAAACAGAATGGTACCAATTATCAGTGTTGAATGTTGGAAATTAATTTGATGAACTCAGTGGCTTGTTAAGTGTGTGGAATATTTAACATGGAAATGAATGCCTTCTGATGATCTTCTTTTTCCCCTTGGAGTAATGGTAAAGAGCTTCTGATGGAGTAACAGAAGGTTTTTTAAGTTCCTGTCTGCAGTGCATTCGTGCTCTCCAGATTTTTGACATGTTTTCTTTGCTACAAGATGTGAGAAGAATAGTTATTAGAGTCAATACTAAATGGATCTTGAAGCATACAAACAGATGATGTCCTAAACCTAGTCTCAGACAAAACACAAAGTCTAGTGTTACAGGCTGCCTGGGACATACTACAAAAAATAAAAATAACAAGTGCTGACTATAATCGCCTGATTGAATCTGATTGGTTTGTACAACCCAATTTCCATTATTATCCAATAGAATTTGCATTCATTTAACATTTTAAAGTGTTAGGGTTAGGGTTAGGACTTGGATAAAGTTATTAAATCTTTCACAAGAAACAGAAGTTACTCTGAAGAGATTGAAACCATTACAATGTCAGATATAACTCTGTTAAACTTAATGAATCTCATAGCATATGTAAGCAAACAGAGACAAATTGGATACCAATAATTACAAATCGGATCATGTTGGAAATTCTAATGTACAAGGTCTATACATTCATGTCAATTTCTTCAGTGTTTTTCCCATGTGCATTTGTTTCATATGCTGGTCTGTTACTGCAGTATCAAATATTTTAGAAAGACCCAACCTAAAGCCTTTCTGTTACCACTGTTGCCTCTGGCTTGCTTAGTTAAAAGACACTTACAGGGGTCATGAACTACTTTTTCTAATATTTTGTGCTGTTCTCTTAGGTTTACTTATAATATTTTTTTAAAAACATCATATTTTAGACATAATTTTTGTCCTGTTTTTAACCCCCTCTGTTTGAAAAGGCATGATGGATTGTAGACTCAAATGCCTACTGCTATGATTGGCCAATAATTGTGTTTGTTTGACAATATTCTTTATATATTGAGACTGCTGTGATTTACTTTAAAAACTCAGAAATAATTTCTTCATATCAAGTGATCTGTAATAACACACAAAGCAATAATGACTGTGTAATAAAAAGACTTGTGTGTTGCGACATTACTGTCGGTTCCAATATAGTCAGCACAGCATGGTCTTTTAGTTACCATCTTTCTGAAAATGAGTCTCACCATGATGATGTTTAGTGTTTAAGTGAATGACACTGAGCGCCTTTAATATATATCCATATTTAAAAGCTACTTTTGATGGACATTGGTTCATCATGTGACTTCTCATCACCACCTGCACTTGGTGCTTATCAGTGTATTTCAAAGGTACAAACCAGATTGCCATACTTTAATAGGTTGGTATTATATCAGTTGAGTACAGTGTATACTTCTAATTTAACTGTAGATTTAATGTAAAACCGTAATATCTAGAATGTTGTACCCAATTTTTTACACCCGAATTCCAGCAACTACAACTGTCTGTTTTTTACTATAAATCTTACAGATTTTTTTTTACAGTGTAGAACATTCTACAAGATGTTGTTATTGTAGACAGACTTTAATGTAAGCTATTTTTATTCTAACAAGAACGTTTTGAGTTCTGGAACTTACATGATGTGTTTATAGTACAATGACCTTTTATATGTCAAAAGATCAATCAATCCCTGATTTCTCAGTTAAATATGTATTAATACAAATTTGACAGCATTGACACAACTGGATGACTGTACCAAAACTTTTACAGTGCTGCTTCATAGCTAAATTGTATTAAATTATAGATGATAATCAACACTGATAAATGGGTGTGGATTTAATGTTTGCATCATGGATTTTGTTCTTCCCATTCAGTACTGAGAAACTGCTTTGAAACAATCAGTATTGCTGTACATTTACAAAGGTGATAAGGTACAAAAAAATTACCTGTGACTGGTCGGTTTACATGTTCATCTGACACTTTAAGCAGGCAGCTCTTGGCCAGAAAAAGATGTTATACTGCATTAAACTACATGCAAACCGTCAAATCTCATGAAGCCTCTGAGAGGATTATGTGTTTCTGCAACTTTCACTTGAGTTGGTTAAAGAGTTCCAGCCGATATGGTAAGCGACTGCCAAAGCAAAGCGAGCTAAAGGGAAATGAAAATACCACGACTATGACTGTATTGTAGTTAATCGTCCATGAGCAAGAGGAAACGAGGAACTCGCATTAATCTTTAATTCACTGGCATTGGCCATGAGCACCGGCAAGACACATACGTCAAGAGAACAATGTTGCACATGAATAATGCATCGAGAGAGCACATTAATTTCATGCAGGTCCCGGTGTCTGTTTCCAACCGCACTGAGTGACAATTAAAGGGTTCCTGAGTCAATGTAATATTTATGCAGTTGTGGTGCAGGCCCTTTAGGTGTCAGTCCTCTGGTTGCATGTCAGGAACAGTAGAAAACAGTTGTGCAAGGTGATTATCTTTAGGATAGGTGGTTTTTACACATTTGTTATCTCCTGTCTTTTCATTACTATGTGTGTGTCTTGCCGGTGCTCATCCTGCCATCTAAACTGGGCTCGGGAGTGCCTAACGACATAGAACAATAACAATTTAACTCTCATTGTTTCATTAATTTTATATACGAAAAATTAATGCATCCTGTCATCAAAACCGCACCAAGGAATGCATTACAACATGGAACGATAGTGATCTGTTTTGAAGACTTTTAATAATACACAAGCTGTGGGGCGTGAGCGACTAATATAAAGTTCAGTACCTGAATAGAGATGTATAGACACAGATACAGACAGTCCTGTGCGTGTTGCTAGGTGCTGGGAAGCAGAAGGCAAGGCTGTCAGAAGCGATTCACTCTCATATCAGAGACTAGAGCGGAAGCGCAAGTCTGTTATGCCTCTCAGCCGCGCTGATGTTTGATGATGATGATGCTTCTATATGTGAGACTCTTGATGCAGTCCAACCCTCCAGTGCAGTTTGGATTTCATCCTGTTACAACAGATGTGCAGCCTGTCAACAACTCTACATATGCACAAATGCACGAGGCACAGGGCTGCATTCACGTTGGATAGACTACAAGGATCCAATATGTCCTTTAACGAGACACAATGAACTTGTTTCACCTCACACTTCTGTCACCGTCATGTCCTTGCATCCTGGTGCACATGCCCTTCTGTTCTTTAGTCTTCTGTCATCCTCTTTCACTCAATTGCATACATACAGTAACGGCACGTCTCGTTGACAGATTTTGTTTTTCAAGGCTTCTCTTCACTCCACCGATGGCCACGACACACCTCCCCTACAGCTGCCCGGCCAACACGGCAAACTGCCACACACATACACACAAGTGGGATTACAAAGACTATCCTATCCAGTGAACACGCAGCTTAACCCATAGTGTGACTATGCAGCAAATTCGACAAAAGAAGTTTACAAAGCTTAATATGGGTTACAGGCATTAATAGACAGGATTAAACGGATGCTTCACACAAAAATGAGTTACTCTCATCATTTACTCAACTTCGTTCGTGAGTCGCGTTCACAATTTGAATGTGTGGTAGTGATTAGAATTAAGGGACAATTTCCTGCCGAAAAAAAACATTTCTATACATCTTACTAATTACAGTAGTGTGTTAAAACAGTTATTGTGCATCATGCATTTGCAGTAGGGGAAGGAGCTGCTTGGACATCTTTTGTGAGTAAATGGTGGGAGAATGAACACATTCAGTAAAACTGATTGAAAAACATTTAAATGACTGAATAAAGGAGGCTATTTGGTCGTTTTTATTTCACTGAGTGTTTAGTGACTAATACTGTTATTACAGCAAATAATCTAATCATTCTATTTATCTAACACATCAATGCAACGCGACTTTTTTTTAAACAAAGTTGCAACAAAAAGCTGTAAATCTAAACTATAGTCTTGTGAGATGTGCAATAGCATGTGGGGCAACAGCACTTCATGCAAACCCAAGTCCAGTTCCAGCTCAAGGTCATTTCCTGATAATCTTCCCCTCTCTCCTCTCCAATAGTCTGCTGTCTTCCTAAATAACTGCACTATCAATAAAAGACCAAAGAAGTCATTATCTGTAGGTGTCCATGAAAAAGCTTGGGGTCACTGAAGTTTTCTTTTCTTTTCTAAAAAGAAATACTTTTATTAAGAAAGGTATTAAGTTGATTTTGATTAAAAGCAACACACACACACACACACAAACACATAAAATTTCAAATAAATGTTTTTTTTTTTTGGTTTGGTTGTTTTTTTGAACTTTTGATCCATCAAATAACAAAGAAAATTAAATGTATTAGTTTTCACCGAAATATTACACAGCACAACTATTTTAACATTTATAAGAAGAATGTGTATGTCTGTCAGCTAGATTGTATTTATGGGGTGCAGTCTATGCGTTAATATGTAATTTAAAAATATATATATATCTTTATTCTACATGCTCTGTCCCTTCTCCTAAAAACACACTAATGATTTCCTGGTTTAAAGAAGCCCCTCTCCCAGAAATAAATGATGAACTCAGATTGGTCAGCTTGTTCAGGGTCTTGTGATTGACTGAACCGCCTTTGTTGCGAGTTCCTAGGGGTGGGGTTTATCAGGGTTTGTGACATCACAAACTCATGAAGTAACTTGCTGGGTTTTCTTGTAGGCATCAAACTGCAATAACTGTAAAAGATGTTATATCTGTTTGCTTTAAACTTTCCGCATCATAACTTTACATATAATATTTATGCTCAAACAGCAACATTACACTAGCCTGGCTTCCGCGACTATAAAGCTCATGGAAGCTTAGTCTGGCCAAGCTACCTTACTACACACCTTCTGGGAGTCAGGCTTAACCTGCGTCCATCAGATGCCTCTGTATACTACTGGACGAATCTACAACCAATCAGACCACTCATTCCGATG
>JAUCNO010000353.1:3691010-3701471 GCA_032353835.1 Enteromius viviparus
TTCCATTTACGTGTTCTCCGAATGCTTAAGAGGAGCCTCGCCTAGCCTCGGAAGGAAGTGACTTGGAAGGACCAGTCCTGCCAAGGAAGTATCCTTGACATTGAGAAACACCCAGAGTTTAGCTCCCACTCTAATCAAACACACCTGAAGCTAATCAAGATCTTAATAGTTATACTTGAAGCTTCCAGGCAGCTGTGTTAAGGCAGGTTGGAGCTAAATTCTGCAGGACACCGGCCCTCCAGGACCGAACTTGGTGACCCCTGATATAGGCTTTATCTGTATCTTGACATTTAGGTCCATTGCTTACATTCACAATACGCTCTAAAACAACTGCAAGAAGCTCAAGGGAAACAAAAGCGACTTTATCTGCAGATTTTGATCTTTAGATAGTGTTTCTTTAGAAAAATCGTCACTTACACACTATTTGATCTCGTATTTTGTCAAATTTGTTTCTACTGTTCGTTATTTTCACCTCTCGGATGCCTCTCGGGGGAAAAAAATCCGCCCCCGAATTCTAGCTTCTTTCCCCATCTTTTTAATGATAATAAACAACGTAGTCAGAATTTTGATTTTGGTTGTAATGTTTTGAAAGTCTGAGGTTCCCGTGTTTATACGAGAGGTTTGTGGAGGGATATTGGTCTCAGGCAGAGGAAGTTCTTCTTCAGGAACACAATGCAGACAGGCACACTCAGGCTAAATAAATTATCGAGGGGCTATTTTTAAGCTGAAGTGTAAATGCAGTAATCCTCCAAGCAGGAGCTGAGAAGAGCCTAAACCCAGTGGCACATCAGGGAATACAGCTCTCCCTCATCTCTGCTCAATCTCTCCCCCTCTCTCGTACTTTGTGTGTCATCCTTCTCATTTTAAATTAGGGATGGTGTTCTTATTCCCTCTTATGTGCATGCTGAATTAGGCCTTATGTGCACTGAATTGAATGACACGCACTTTATTTAAACACAATATGCTATTTTAGAACACATTTAAAACAGGATTGCAGGTGGTTTGTGAACGAAAAAGTGGTGCAACAATTATCCCTGACCTGGCGGATGCACCGTCTTTATGGAGTTTGTTGTATTTTTGTGTAAGATTCAGCCTTTGCTAATAAAATCTAATAGCGCATAATGGCATGCTGTTAATCATCAGCTGAAGGTTGGTTTTACAAGGTTAACGATGGCAGTGAGAGTATATTCTCATGTGTGCTCAGGTCCTTGGGTATTTATCAATGTCAGTTAAGGGCGAGCGGTACGCTCCATTGAAACTGCGACCATAAACTGCTACAGCATCTCTAAGTGGAAAAGTCTTTCATGGACTTTTTGTAAATATTTTGTTTCAGCATTTGATTGTTAATTATTTCCTGTTTTTATTTTAGTAATTTAGCATCATCTTGCAATAACAATTACTTATAGTCATGAATCTCAAGATGGCGCAGGTTCTTTAAATGCAATCTGCTAGCAATCACATCATTTCCTACACTGATGAAACTGTTGCTTAACATTTATATGGTTCAATGTTCGCTGTAAGCTGAGTTCCTCCTAAACCCTCCACCTCCCCAGCTCCACCTGTATAGATCTGTGACAGGATTTATGTATGCCTATGTATTCTATATATAAAGAATTTAACACATATATGAGATAGAAAAGTGTTTTGATCATCCCCTCCTCGTCATTTCATCATTCCCAAGTCTTCACTGCCTCATAGGATACTATTGTGCAGGAGAGAGAAATAAAGGCATGGGAGATGCACAGGCACTTGATGTGAAGCACAACAGAGCAAATGACTACATAAATAGACCCATTTATTTCACCTAGTTCAGATACGGAGATCCTTTGTTTGTTGTTGGAAATCAGGGCAGAGAGAAGACAAAAACTTATAAGTTGCAGTAGAACAGGACGACCTATTTATGCCTTTGCAGTGTGCGAGGAAGAATGCATTGAACATGTTGTACTTACTGTAAATGTTTTTCCCTAGCAGGCAGAAATTGCAGAACTATACAGGGTACAGTGTGACAGATGGGACCTGTGGATTAAAATATGTATGTGTGTAACAGAACAGATGCTGCATTAGGGTGTAACTAGTCATGTAGACATAAATTCATCAAATTCAAGTCTCTTGAAAATGAACCTTAGATGACATTGTTTTCAGGATTATTATTCAAAAATTATAAATCGGCATTTCATCAATGCTAAAATACATATTGCTTCAAGATGAAATTGCTCTGCAGGATAATATTTTGTTATTTTATTTGTGTGTGGGTCACAGGCTTAATGGAGCTTGTTTAATGTGCTACTTTTTACATAGTCAATAATTTATATGTGATACCATTTAAAATTTAGGGTTAGATTTTTAAAGTAAGAAATTAATTCTCTATTCATCTATTTACCAAGAATTAGTTAAATTGATGAAATTTGACAGAAAAAATATTTTCTATTATAGAAAAGATTTCAGTTTTTTTTTTATACAAATACTGTTCTTTTATTATTTATTACTGAAATAATGAGCTGCAGAAACAGTGTAAGAGCCATTATTAATAATTGAGAACCAGTGATAAATCAGCATATTAATTTTCTACTAAAAAGTCCAATGGCTGCTTAAAATTGCATTTTAAATATAATTTTAAATTGTAATATTTAACAATATTACCGTTTTGACTGTATTTTAAAGAAATAAATGCAAAATTGATGAACCTTCAAAAACATTAAAACAAAAATAATAATAATAAAAATCTTATCAACCCCAAATTTCAAATGTTAGTGTAGGTTACATCAATTGAACTAATTGCACTGATTCATATTTCGTTCACATTTAAGCAGTGCACTATCCACTGCTGCAGTTTCAGATCCAATCAAATGGGGAAGAGTAGAACTCCAATAATCTAACTTCAGAGTCTGTGAGCTTTGCCTCAGGTCGTTTGCTGAAACAGAAGTCGTGCACGTCAGAGGCATCGTAGAACCCCTTCCAGTCGTCCAATCAGAGCACATCTTGGCTGTACTACAAAGGGAAGAGCTGTCAATTTTTGGTGGAGCTGCAGAAGTTCAGGGTTATGTTAGGCTAGGAGGAGAATCTGGTGTTGAGGCAGGCGAGGGTTGTGCTCTGATTCAATAACACTGGTAAGAACTCATTACGAATGCATAGGTAGCCTCCAGCTTCTGTTTCTCCAGAGCTTTCCAGGATTCCTGGCACTCCATTTTTCTCTCTTTTCCTCTCCACTCTCTCCCACACCATTCTCATGGCTCCTCGACGTATGTGATGTATTTGAAACCGATCTATCGTTTCGACTAATGCTGAGAAAAACTAACGTGGAATAGATCTAATGTCATCTTTTTCCTCTTTAAAGTTCTGTGCATCACTTTAAGGAAACGTTGCATTGATAAACATCTGGCTCTTTTGTTAGAGGTTCCAGTATTTTATAAAAGCAGCCTCGGTGCACTGAATCTGAACTACAGGGATGCAGGTTTTGCATCAAGAGCCCAGCAGCATGAGCAGATCTCATTGTTTCAGAATTGCCTTGTGCAGAGAGACAGAGAATGGAGCGGGTCCGTGGTACAGTTCTCCCGCTGTCACATTCAGCCTGTGATAATTAATCAGAGAGAAGAGAATGAATCAAAAGAACAGAAAAGGGGAATGACTCATTTGCAGTGTTTTTTTCTCTCTCTTTTTTTCATTCTGGCTGAGATCGCTCTGTTAAAGGGTGTCTGTTGAAATTGTAATACAGTGATATTGTTCTGGAATCAGACATCCAGGTTCAAGGTTGACAGAATCGTTTTCAGCAGAAAGAAAATAGACCGTTTTTGATACAATTAAGAGTGCATGATTGAAAATTACATTTAAAACCCCTTACAAAAATATTACTGTTATGGGGTGATGGATCTGAATGGTTACCAAAAGTTGTTCACATCCCACAAACAGACTACAGCAGAGGGACAAACGTAATGTATTGAATTAACTGCTCCATAAAAGTTGTTTCATTGCAATGTGACTTCTCAAGAATACCATGGTACTATCAAAAGCATATGTCCATAAGTGATTGTGTGAGGGAGCTTTTAAAAAAGTCTATTTACAGGCTACTTTCATCCAACGTTTACGAATAGGCCTATAAAAAAATCATCTTATTTAACATTAACCCTGTGGTTTTAAGATGTTTTTATAAGTATCTTTGAGAATCTTGTCAACAGCAAATTTTAAAAGTACCATAGTATTACCTACCCTTACAAAAACCATGTCTTCTTTTTTTTGTAATAGTAAAACAGTACAATCCATGTTTTTTGCTGTATTGATAACCACATTTTTTTAATTTGAATTCTTGTATTTCCACAGTACTGTACATTAATTTCAGCAGATCACTAAAGGTAAATGTTCAAAACAATGGAACTGTAAAAAAAATCCACAGTATATTTGTTATTTTTTAGCATTCGTAAAATCCATGGTATTACCATGGTACTTCTTCCTTTTTTGTCAGTAAAGATGTCTGTACTATACATTAATTTTAGTCTTTTTTTCTATGATGTTGATGCCGTAGAGCAGTACCCTTTGGCTAGATGTAGAGATGATTGTGTTTGTGTGTGTGTGTTGTTGTGTGTCTAAATATGTACCTGTCTCTGTGCAGCATGTCAGCAGTCCTTGGCAAATTGAAGGAAAATTCCTGACCTTGATTTGCAACAAACAAAAACAAAAAACGGGCGGCTTTACCGTTCAGCTGAACCTCCTGAGCCACCTCCCTCTTCCCCCTTTTTCGACAACAGCGTCGTATGTGGCTGTTTGGGATGGAGAGTCTGTGTACGCTGCTTTGACAGCTTGTCAGGCTACCCCATGATAATGAATTTCAAATGCTAGATATGCTCTCTGTAGCCAGCAGCCAGTGTGTTCTTGGGCTGTTTGTGCTCTAACAGGGTGATCTACGAGAGCTCATGTAATATGTGTGTGTGTGTGTGTGTGTGTGTGAGTGTGGATGCTTAATACAAGCTATAACACACCGTGATTCATACATAAGGTTTATTATGGTAAATTCATACTCGTACCTCTGTCTGAATGTCACAGATGTCACATGCCAGTTAAATCGTGATGCATACATAATGCATTCATTTCTTCATTTTTCTTTGTCTTTTCTGTCTTCTTCTGTCTTTCTCTACTAAAGGTCAGATGAGCTTCTCTGAGATACTGAATGCTGGGATAGCGCCTCTGTTATTGATTCACCACTGTAACCACCATTTTGTGTTTTCTTTCTCTTCCTCTTTTTCTATCCACTTCCCTCTTTTATAGTCTTTTCCATTTGTACTCTTGCACTTATCAGTTCATTCCTTTATTTCTATGCATGTGTTTTATGTTCTTCCCCTCATTTTTATTCCCTCTGTGTACATCTCATTTAATTTCCATTTCGAAAATGGTTTTATTGCTCAGAGGTTGTTCTTTCATAGTTCACGAGACTTTAATGGGGTTTTCAGATACATTTCAATTAAGTATCAACATCATCTTCGATGTTTCACATAAAATTCATCTTTCAAAATAGAAGCAAATTATTGACAGCGAGCGTAATGTGGAGTTAATTTAATATAAAATATAATCTTAATTTAATATTGAATATAAATACTACTAATTAATGCTATTCATTTTAGTAATTGCTGAGATAACTTCTGAAACACTAGAGTAGTCAGAATAGGGTTCTTTTCTTCTTTTAATGCTAATAGGCAACTCTTTTACTTACTTAATGCATATTAAATAATGACATTATAGGTGTCTACTTGATGTCAGAACATGGCAGAGTGTTTCTCTCATTCAGGAGGTCAAAATTCATACTAGAAGTGTTCATTGGGCTCAGTTCTGGGCTTTATGCATGTCAAGTTATGGACCTCACTGTGTGATGGGACTGTTATGTCTTCACTGGAATTAGGGGTCTAGCCAAACCCATTAATTAGAAGGAGTGTTTACATACTTTTGGCCAAGTATTGTATTAAATAAACCTTATTTACGACAATCCCCCACTCCCTTATTCACAGCAATCTCCTCTGCAGTTACTCTATATACATTTTTTTGCCTGTTGTTTGTGTTCCTCTCTCATGTCTTCTCCCCCTTCTGTGTTTTTCCTCTGCAGCCTCTCTGGAGAGTTCACCGTAACTTCAGCATTCCAGGAGATCCTCCGTTCCTTGTCCATCTTCTCAGACGTCCACAGCACACACCAGACTGCGATCTTCCTTCAGTCCACTTCTCTCAAAACTCTCCTAAAGCAGATCTACGCCTTCCCTCTGATCAAAACAATCCTTAAAAAAGGATCCAGCTGATCTTCAGTAGCTCTTTACAGCATATCAGTTCCAAACTCAAAGAATCGCCTGGACTACTGACGTTTCCTTTTGGACAATGTGAAAGACTTGCTGCTGAAATATCTTGTTTGTTGTATGTAATCCTAAAGTGTAGCACTTTAACCTCTTTCTTCCTGCCAGCATTTAGCACACAGCCTGTTAGCAAATCTGACTAGCATGGTGTTCTACAACACACATTGGACTTCCTGCAACAGTACAGAATAACAGTATCTATCTAGATAGCTGTCTGGCTAATTAGCTAACTTTGCCTATCGATTTAGCAAGCTAGCTAGCTAATTAATTAGCTTTCTGTATAGCTAACTCAATTATCTAACTAGCTAATCATTATTGAAATGCACATTTATAGCTGGCTATGCAGCTTATTAGCTATTTAGATAGGACAACAAGCTGTCTAGCTAGCTTTCCTCACCTGTAAACAGTTAAACGAAATAGCAACATGTGGACTCCACCCTTTGCACGTCTAAATATTACTTGTCTTTTCCTCTCTCTTGTGTCTGCCATCTCTTAGTATAATGTTAACCGTCTGGTCGGCTTGCTTGGTTAGTCGTCTGTTTGTCTTTGTATGTCCCCGAGCTTGAATTCCCTCACCATCCATCAAAAGCAAGATCGTGTTATTACGTATCCCGTAGACTGAACTGCACTGTGACTGTGACCAGGTCTCTTAAAAAGACAAGCCCACCCTTCCACAGGGAGCTGCATTCAACCCCAAATCCTTCTTTCATTGCCGGACCAAATGCATTATACTGTCATCTCTTGATCCGGAGCCAATCTTGGGGTTTGACTCATGGTGGAATTCAATTAGAAGGCAGGATGAAGCAACTGAGCTCGGAGCTGTGAAACTGCAAAGAATCAGAAATGGGAGACGATTCTTCTTTCTTTTTTTTTGGTTATGAAGGCAGGAGAAAGAAGGGGAAAAATAGATGACATGTCTCTCTGATGTCTCGTCCTGCCATTGGGGGAGACAGGGAAAGAATGTACTTTAAGGCATGGAACGGCATTATTAAAAAGTGTAAAAACCAGACAGAGCTTTATTTTGGAGAAAAGCGGATGCAAGATGCCTGTCACTAGGAGCCTTGAACTTTCCATTCACTGTATCTTTTTGAATAGAGATCCTCACAAAGGCATCACTGTTAATATGACATGGCCATTCACTGTTACCTTTTTAACTTGGAAGCACACGGAAGTACTGAAGCAAATGAACTGTGTCTTTGTACCCTTTGATCATTGTCACCTTTGTATCAAACCTCCATTACTTACAAGAGCCTCAGGCATCAACAAGGCTTCTCACCACAATTGTAGCATGACTCCACAATATTGCACACCTTCCACAAAGGCGCCGATAAAGGTCCATGACAGGACAGACCCGCCATTGATTAACCAGAGCGGCACCGGTTGTTTTGAGGGCTACAGTAATAGGTTACATGCAGCCGATCATGGCATCCGGCCATGCCTATGATGGAAGGTTTGCCTTACAAGATGCTTTAGATTGCAATGAGATCCAAAAATTGAGTGCTATCGATTAGACCTTGTCGATTAGATCTCATATTGGCTCTTGTCTGGCTCACAGGATGGAGTCAATACTGGGGATCTGGGGAAAAGCATGTTCCAATTAAAAACTAGCTACCATTTCATGCCTTTGTGGGGCCTTGGTGTTTTTTATAGCTTAGAGGGGGCTCAACGCCAGAGGATTTTGATGACTGAGGGAACTTGTGAAGGGCTGAGAGGGTGAAAACTGAAATGATCATTGGTTTTATAGCTGCTAAACTAGTATAGATCTCACTATATAGAGAATTTGTGTTTCCTTAGAGAGACGTTTTTAAAAGGAAATCACATTTTGGCTCAAAATGACAGTTTCGATGAGCCATAGTAGGAAGTGACAAACACTGCGCAAGCGAATCTAAATCAGCTCTAAAAGACACTGAACAAGAGTTTGTGTTCTTTTCATGTGGATTAGATTATTAGATGGCAAGATGTTCACCCACGAGGGGTTTGTTTTTGATTTGAACTTTATGAGACCATCTCATGGTACATTAACAGCAGAGTTCAAGTCAATTTAAATTGTTCAGCAAAAACTCAATAGCAGCATACTGTCGATTCAGACTCTTAGTTCGCCTTAGGGCGTTTTTGTTATTTTCTAAGAAAAGTGCATAGGAATTATTTAATTTTTTTAAAGATTCAATTTTATAGCATATCCTACAGCTGTATAATATATACTAAAATTGTGTTTGATAATCACATGAAAAGACACATAGTACTTATATATTAAATATATAACATTCTTTGATACACGTCAAGATCAAATAACAGGCATTCTCACGAGAGTGCCCACAAAGAAAAACAAAAAGACTAATACTAATGATCCTTTTTGCAAAAGCATAATAACGAAGGCAAGGATAATGAATGAATACACATTCACCCTCCGCTCTTTTATTTGTGAGATTTGCCTTCAGACTTCTTTGAGGAACAGAATATGGCTCTTGTTAGATACGCATCTCTCTGCCAGTGTAGTACTATCTGACATAATGTAAAAATGTGTTAGATTGGCATCTGACTCTAAAAAGTTGTTCCTTTGACTGTGGAGTTGAATTTAGTGGATTATTAATGTCCACACATGTACAGATGTTGATTCTTTTATCAGCTCTAGATTGGAGAGCTAGACACCACACCTGCACACAAATCAAGTGAACGTTATCCTCAACTGCACAAACACTTATACTGAGGTTATTTTCTTGCATACAGTATATTGTTGGTAGATGTACTCATGCTCACACATGCACCACCACACCAATATAAAAGCTGTACGCGTTAATCTAAGTAAAGTCCATTACATTATTTAAGACTATAGGACACTATGGGAATAATTTTTCACACAATGCGGGCATGTATTTACTATTGTGATTATTAATTTCGGAAGGCATGCAGACCAAACTCTCACTCCCGTTTCTTTTCCTCTATCTCCATACAGTGTGCCTACTCATTAATATTCATGAATATGTTAATATTCTAATAAACATATTAATATAACAAAGCCATTCTTCGTGTTTTATTGAACCCGAGAACAATTTGAATCGGATTCTTGTTATGGCTGTTCGTTAGGTAATCATGCGTGAAAGGGTCTTTATTTAATTGTTTCGATTTCACGTTAATAGATGAGGAGAGTGGATGACAAACAGGATGTAGTTCTTCAAGAGGGTTTAAATGAGGAGTACAGCCAATAAAATGGATGTCTGCTGTGTTTTGTGGCTGGTTTCGGCGGCACGTTAATCTAGATTGATATTGACTGCGCTATGTCTTACACACACATACACAAGGCAGCAGTGAGAACGTCATCGCACACACACACACACACACTTTGTTCTCTTGCTGACGGTAAAGATTCAGGGTACCTGGTGGGAGAGAGTGAGAGATGAACAGACGGAGAGATATGACAGCACATCACTCCACCTCAATCCCTCTGTACTCTCCAGCAACTCTACCTGAGATGTTCTCAGCATTTTACAGCTCTTTCTTTCAGCACATCTCTCTCTTTCTCTCTCTCTCTCTTTTTCTTCATATTCTTGACTGCATTTGCACTTGCTCTGTCCTCTCATATCTATTTCTGAGCTGTTTCCATATCTATCTATTTAAAATCCTTCTCTCTGCTCCCTCATACTTGCATGCATCGTACCGTCATGACTATTAAAATTCAGCAGTATTGCAGTCTCTGTGTATCTATAAATAGGCTACATACTTAAATATAATGTCAGCCTTCACTCTCCAACACAATTCTGCAGCACATATAGGCGATATATATATGAGTATGAGCCTTCTGGGTAGCTACACACCAGCATTGCTCCAGGCAACAACACACATGCTGCCACATCGGAAAGTGTGACGGAATAATCAGAAATGCCTGCTGTTAATGATGGCCCATTACTAGAAAATACCTTTTTTTTTACACTGCACACACTTTAACTCATTTGTTTTTCAGAATCTGACCTTTAAGATGGACTGTACTTGCTGCTCTTTTGTTAGTTACGAAATTGGACTTTTTGTGCAGTGGTATATGCAGCAGCGGATATTTCCAACAATAGCTTCTATTCTCTTCAAATACTGTTTCTTGTCATTATCCATACTGTACTGCTTATATATAAATAAAAAATAGAAATAA
>JAUCNO010000353.1:3709630-3732407 GCA_032353835.1 Enteromius viviparus
CAGCCACAATCAATATACGGGACACTAGTGCTGGGGTGGCAAATGGGGTGGCAAGGCTTTTTCTTAGGGTGGCAATTCCCACCCCCTGCCACCCCGGTAGATCCGCCCCTGGCAGTTGCACACTGTTTCTTGTGTGAACTTAATAGGTCCAAATGAATCAGAAAATAGCTTGTGAATCATAATCGAATCAGTATATCTGTACAGAGACCCATTTTATCAATACAGGTTACACATCCAACAAAGGAAACAACAGATGCCAAAACACTCCCATACTCCTTTTGTTTTGTTTTCAGCTAAGTGCTTTTAGCAAGCTCAGAGGCCTTATGTAAGTTTAATGGTTTTAGCAGAGGGCCGTTGGTGTTTATTGCAGTGTATTAACGTAAAGAGCAGATAGTCTTGTCAGCTTGCCCGCAGTCCGATCTCTTCTCAAGGAGCCAGCTTTCCTTTACACTCCCAGAGACAGATTGAGCGTGTATATTTGATGGACGCTTGATGGAAAAAGTGACTAAATGTGGTGAGAGAGGTTGATCTGGTTGACAGCTCTCGAGTTAACTTTGTTGTAAAATCTATAATTTGCTTCAGTAATGCATCGGTGATGAAAGGCTCCATGGCATATCATAGAGAATAGTCAGTGTTAGTGTAATTGGCATGCTCGCCTCGGGCACACTGTCACTGCCTCACAGTGTAGAGCTGAAATATTAAAGCGACAAGAGAAAGTCGCTTTTACACAGGAACTGCACATTCAGTTCATCAAAAGAAAGCTTTTAACCCTTCACGAGACCCACCAAAGCATTCTTCACAAACATAGATAGGCGACCACCATACACACGTGTTTAAACAATGCAAGCTGGTTTTCTAAGAGATTGCAACAACATCCAAATGCTGAAATTTGTGGTAATGAATGCCGCTGTAGCCTTCTGACCCGACCCAGAGAGTCCATCCACACGGCTTTACAATATTCTGTTCTGTAGATACGGTTCCAGATGCTGTTATACGTCAGTGACACACCGTGGGATGCTTGCTTGCATTGAATTATTGCAGTGAACTAATTACAGCAGAGTATCTCTCTGGAACGAAGAGCCTGAAGCCGCACCAATCAAATTCTCTCTGTCTGTCTTTGAGCACAGCAGTTGCTTAAACCAGGTGGCATCTGAGACTGAACCGCAGTCATAATCTTGCTCTGTTCAAATGAAATAACAGCAGTAGGTACGATGTGATCTGCATAATTGAAGCAATAGTTCGTATAAAAATGAAAATTCTGACATTTTTCACCACATGCTCTCATGTCATTTCAAATCTGTATGTTTTTCTTTTGTGGGAAACAAAAAATGTGTGTGTATTTTTTTTTAGACAAATATTGTGTTTTTAATTATACATCACTAATCATTTAAATATAATCAAAATTTAGTCCAAATAATGCCATTATAATGATTTGAGTGGCTTGTTTTTCACTGAAAAACTATATGTTTTGGTGCATTCGTGAGAGAAATGGTGATGTCTGATTTATTGCTGAAAGCTACTTTGAGTTGGGTTTAAGTGAGTCAGTTTCCAAAATTCAATTGGGTTTTCAACAACTCAGTGACTCAATAATCTAGTCACAGTGGTTACCAGCTCAGGTTTTCAGTGAATAATGACTTCCTTTTCAATGTGTTTGTTAGTAAAAAGCTTCAGAATGACTTCAGAAGACTTAGAATAAAGCGCATACATAGTATCAATCACTTTTATGATATTTTTATTAATGCAAAAAATCAGCAGAACTCATTTACTTGCATTATTATTATTTTTTTTTTCAAGATTTGTATTTAACACATACATGGTTATGTGGAAAACATTTAACCAGCAGTGAAATGTTCCATGGATAGTGCAATTATTATACTATACAAACACTAAGAAAATATACATAAATATAGGTATGGACAAAATGATATAAAAAATAAGGAATATAATATAAAAGAATAAATAAAATTTATATAGAGGAAAGAAATACATACAGGTTTGGAATGACACGAGGGCGGGTAAATAATATGGGGTGAACTATACCTTAGTTCATGACACACAGTAAACCACACTAGTTTCGGTTAATATTCAAATTTGTGTTGAAAAGATGAACATGTCTGAATGGTGAACTAACCATTTATGTCTATTTGAAGGCTTAAAATCTGTCAAGTTTGGCCATCTTTCATTATTTCACCACCAAGACAGCTTAAGTCACGCTTAAGCATTTGAAGTGTTAATAGCTGAGATGAATGCAGAGGTAAAGCTGAAGTGATGTTTGGTCTGGAGGTGTGTGGTGATATACAGAGGACACGTTGAAGAGTGCTGTGTTTGTTGGCCACAGTCCCTGCTGTTTGTGTTCACAGGCGACATGACGAAGCATACATAATTAACCCCCGCTGTCAGGTCTCATGAGTTGTCTTACATGTCCACACTTGTCAGTTTTGACTTTTTATGTGTGCATCATATTGTTCCTCAGTCGCTGGGAACTTCTTGTTTGTCTTTTGTTAACTGAAATGTCAGTGATCTGTGTTTTGTTTTGATCTTTCTTTATACAGCCCTGATGACGAACATCTATAATGCTGTATAATAGATAAAAAAGACAGGGTATTTTGGTAGTTTAGTTGGTGTTTATTTAATAATATTTCCCAGTAATGGTAAAGAAATGAGTAGAAAGTATGACAGATACTATTGTGCTGTCGGTTACTCAGTATGCCCTGCGGCTGGATGAGTTCTAACTAGGTTTGGGCAGGATAAGTCTCAAATCAATTCAGTTTTATTTGTGAGGCTGTTATCGGAAGAACGGGGTTGTTTATATGGTAAACTTGGGGAAACATTTTAAGTGGAATAAAATGATCAAATAAATTAAAATGGCACTTAATATGGGGTTGTGTCAATTCACTAAAAGTGAAAGTATGTCAAGTTTATATGGTGTCCCATACAATATCAAGTGACATTATCAATCCAAGTCCTGCAATGTTAACCCTTCTGAGCTATAATCGCACAAAAAATAGATATAAGGGGCAGCTGGATTTAAATCAATATCAGAAAGTCAAGTTTAAGTTGGTAATAACAGATCAGAGAAACCACAAAACCTTTAAAAAAAAAACGGTCACATACAGATAATTCTGTTACTGTGTCTTTAAGATGAAGAATTCCCCTTATGTTGCTAATAGAATAAATATGAATAAACTGATGTCTTTGTTGTGCGCTGTATCCACCCTAAACACTCTGTTTCCTTGCCTCATTCTGAGATGGAAGATTTTATGACATTCCAATCATCTCAATTCTGAACTGTGTTTACTAAACCATAAGGAAAGAAAAATCCCAAATATAATCTGTTCTCACATATTTATCCTGACAGAACTAGGTAATATGCAGGAAGGGGTGAGCCAAAAAAGTGTGTAAATGCACGCACAGGAAGATCTGAGGATCCCTCACTGACAGGGCATCCATCCAGATAACTTTTCCTGTTCTGTGGCTGGGAACCCTGATGACTAGGAGAGAAAACAAAAGGAAGTTCAAAGGGGGTGAGGAAAGCCTGCTCTGATCTCAGCCTGAGGAGGTAATGCATTAACATTCTCACTGCAGGTCATCAAAGACAGTGTAAATGCGTGTGTGTGTGTGTGTGTGTGTGTGTGTGTGTGAGGGCACAGTGCGCTGAAATCATTCAAATGTTCTGAAAATCACAGGTTTACCGTGACGTGGAATTTATTTCTAGCATTTTAAGTTTAAATTGATGGGAATGCATTGATTCTGTGACTGTTCACCGTTGTAATCATCTTTTAGTGTTTTTGAAGTTCATTTAAAGGTCATTTTTGTCGATGTTAAAATATTTCCACCAGACCATAATATGCAGAGACAACTGTAAATGAACCATTAGCAGGTTTATTTAGCTGAAAAGAAACATTGTGGCTGCCTGGGGTGCTACGAAAATATTGTTCTGTTTAAGCATCTTAAAGGAACAGTTCACCAAAAAATTGAAACTCATTATTAAAAGTCACTATTTACTCACCATTACTTGTCATTCTGTCCAGTCCAGTTATTTACCTCAAAGTACTTTTTGGGGTTTGGATATCTTAAAATTCTATACTCTAATACAATCTTGTGAAATTACTACAAAAGCCTTTTTTTTTATATTACATTTTAGTTTTGTATTATTCTTTCAGCAAACATGCAGTTGTATGGAATATGGACTGAACAGTCCGACTCCTCTTGTGGTCCGAGAACAACACCAGAGTCAGTAAATAATGACTGAATTTTTATTTTTCATAGCAACATTGACTTCATTGATTTCACAGTTTTAGTTAGAATCACTAGTGGTGCACAAATTACACCTGACCTAAATAATAATCTAAATGATTATGAGGCTATGAACCGGCATGCATTATAATGAAACATAATTTTATTAAGTAGTAATGTTTATCATGTTTTTTAACTTATGGCGGTTTTTCACGACTCATTTTGAAAGCTGAAGCATACCGCTGTTCTGCTGGGCATCATTCTTTCTCAACTTTTGCTTTCCATTTCTCTTATAATCATCTGAGTTGAAAACAGAGCCAAATGTGAAGGATCCTCTGCTGGAGTTTAGCAAAGATACTCTCATTTCACCACCGCAATCTAACCCAATTCTCCCGTCCAAATCTGTACGGAATAAATTGCCACAGAATACAAATGAAGGAGTTCAGAAGTCAAGAACTTGGCTTTTTTTAATGAGGACAAAAACCTATCAACACATCTAACCTGTTCTGCTTCATTTACTGCCTTGCTCTCCCTGGAGTCACTCGAGTTCTTTTTTTCTTGCGATTCGACTCTCTCTCCTTGTCCTCTTGGGTTTGGTTTCTGCTGCTCTCCCCTCCTACATCTTCCAACATTTAAACCTTAACATTGCCAAGAGCGAACTCCGTTCCAGTACGGAAAGGTCATTTTAAATAAATAAAGCAACGAGGAGGTATCTAGCCATCCCACACTCACACTCATGCTTTAAGACGCTGTGCGCCAGTTTTGTTTTTGCTTCTTCTTCTTTTTTTTCTCCTAAAGATTCATTTGCCTGGAGGGCACCAGAGAGAGTTAAACAAGAGGAGCAGGACTTCAGAATCCACACCTACTCAATGGCTATGTCTGCGTTAGTCACGGAGCGCTGCTTGATTCTTTAAATGTTGTCAGCTCCTCAGCACCCTAGCTCTCGCTGTGGGGAGAGAACAGGATCTTAACATATTAACATCCCCTGGAAGCATAGCCATAGCATTGGAGTTAAACAGCTTGGCTTGTTTGGTTTTGTGAGATAAAAAAATACAATAGACTGTACAAGCATGAACAATGTGAGACATCAACAATACACAGCCATGAGACATCAAACTGAAACATATAGACTCATGCTGGTTTTCTATTACGTTTTACAAGACAATTGCATATTCTATTCAAACGTGTTTAATTACATTAAAAACATGTGCTTTTAAAAATCATCAGTTTTCTATGTCCTGTTGCATAAGAAACATTTTCCAGTTATTGATTTTTTTTCCCACTCGCATGATTTATAGCTATCCTCTTAGAAAGGCATTAATCTTTCAGTACAGTTGATGTTGGCTTTGCTATGTATTTGGATTTGCGTTCCACATCCCTCATATTAGGTGTTTCTTTTGTGGTCTTACAACATTCACCTGTGTAGTGTCTCCATATCACTGTGCCCGGCCCTACCCAGAATACTCAGGGAATGCAGTGTGTTACATCATCTCAAGCAGCTTTATCAGATCTTGGAACAGTGGAGGGTAGAGGACTCTCAAAGGGTGTTTTGTCTTTCCCAGGGCTTAGAACTCTCTGAACTCGCGGCTTACCCCATCCAGACACGGGTATTTGTTTACAGCGGCCCAAATTTGGGGCTTTTTATCACAAGCTGGGAGAGGCTTTGGGAAGAGGAAGTGCTATAGAGCTGGGCTTCTTATCTTCTGTTAGATACAAAAGCAAATCCCTTGGGTAATCCAGCACTCTTCTTTCAATTATTGGTTAAATAAACAACAAATAAATCATTTGTTTAGCAAGAGCAGTAGTTACAAAAAGGGGCAAGCTCTTTGTGATTGATGATCAATGGTTATTTTTTAATAATTAATTATCATAACTAAGTCGTTATAATAGTGCTTTATACAATATTAAACGATTTTTTCCCCCCCAAACTGTTTAAAAAAACTTTTCATTAAGTTGGGGACAGTGGGAAGTACAACATCATCATATCAACAGGCACAAAAAGTTTTGATCATTAATTACTATGACTCTCTGTGGTAAAACATAATATTTATACATAGCATATATTATATGTAAATTAATTAATAAATTAATAAATAAATTATTAATAAATTATATTATAAATTAATAAAATTAATTAAAAGTCATTTTGGGTAAATTAATAAATAAATGCTAAATTAATAAATGTAATTTTCATTATTCCGAATGTATTCTGCTTTATTTATTTATCTGTCCCGTTTTTAATGTTCCCATTAATTTTACTTTATTTCATTACCCTATATATTTATTTGCTCTATTGTCTGTTTTAAGTACTATATACACTTTTGCAATGTTGTCATTCCAGTATTTATTTATAATCTGATAATATTACCATAACCATAATAATAATCAATGACCAATAGAAAGATAATAATAAATTAAAAATAATAATTATTATTATTATTAAAGGAAGAGGGAAATTAGAGAAAAATAAAAGGGAAAAATAATCCCACTCCTCCCACCTCCTTTCGAAATAATTAACATTTATGTTTCAATTCAATTTAAGTAATTGTCTACGTTTAAAAGATCGAATCTTGCTAAAAATTTTATTATATAGCGAACTTATTCAGTGAAAGCTGAGTTAAAAGAAAACATCTACATTAAAAAGTTTGTCCATTTTTAATGTGCAGTGGTTAGAAGTCCATCCACATTCAGTCAGATTGTCGGCACTGGGAATGAATGGGTGCTGTCGACGCCCCGCCCCATCCGGTTCTTCTGTCCAATGAAAACGCACGATGCACCATGATGGGACGTCACGCACACTGGCGTCGTGTCGGGATTGGAATGTAACAGAGTAACAATCGGAACAACTGAGCAATAGGTGATTGGGCTCGCGGATCAAGGAACTCAGTTGATTTTATTTGTTAAGGGAAACATCCTGTGGAACTCGCGCACTGTCCTCGTGTTTACGCCAAAAGGCAAACGCCGCTTTCCAGAGCCGGTGTCCCGATGAAGAGGAAATCTACTTCTTGTGTGTGTGAAGGTCCACGGAGAGCGCAGGGATAAGAGAAATGCAGGGATTCGTAAGGTTACCGTCGTTGCGGTGAACTGCCCCGACTATATTATTGTTTCTGTTTCGGAGGTGAATGGAGTTACTCTGCGAGCTGCGGGCTTTAGTTTAGTCTGGACGTGTGGTTCGGAAACGCCACAGCAGCGGAGATAAACCTCGGTCGCTGTATTATTCACGACTTTCCATCTATTTCAGTGGGAACCGCTGCTCTCCTAAGACAAACTCCATGAGTCAGTGCCGCCGCAACTCTCCAGCGCGAGTCGGACCGCGCGACGCGTTTGTCTAGCGCGTGTCCTGTCAACAAACGTTGCGTTTGCATTACTCCACCTGGGGGGGGGGGGACTAAGTCAGTGAGTAAGCATACCTGATTGTGCGCTTATGATGATCTTAACAGGTACGGTTACTGTTACGGCTGCCCTGTGAAATGTTGCTACTAGATAGACGAAGGAGAGCGCGGAACCGGGTGTAAAATCGCCCACATGCGCTGGATCAATCGCTTGCTGTTCGGTGATCGGAATCTGAAGAGGAAAGACGTGAGTTGTAAATCCTCGCAGGCTGGAAGATGGCGGAGCAATACTATAGCTGGAGGAGGTGGTGTTGAGAGACAAACTTCTAACCGCTTGAGATTTATTTGCACACATCGCGATCTGGCCTTCAGGACACATGCAGGCCAAAAAACGATATCTGATCTCGCTCTTGACTGGCGCCTTTCTAGTTCTGCTCTTTTACTTTGGAGGAGGGGTCCCGGGTCCGGCGGCCACGGGCTCCAGGAACCGGCATGGATATAATCGTCCCGAGCAACCGTGGCCACACTTCTCGGATCCCTTACAACACTTCAGCCCGTGGGACCATTCGGACACGGAGGGATATAACGTGCACATATCGCCCAGGCAGAAGAGAGACGTTAACTCGAGTGTTTACAAGGGCAAAAGGTGCCGCATGCAATCATGCTTCGATTTCTCTTTATGTCAGAGGAACGGATTCAAAGTGTACGTGTACCCGCAGCAGAAAGGCGAGAAGATCTCGGAAAGTTACCAGAACATTTTATCCACCATCGAGGGCTCTAGGTTTTACACTTCAGACCCCGGTCAAGCGTGTCTGTTCGTCCTGAGCTTAGACACTCTTGACCGAGACCAGTTATCGCCACAGTACGTGCACAATCTCAAAACCAAGGTTCAGAGCTTGCCTCTCTGGAACAATGGTAGAAATCACCTCATATTTAATTTGTATTCGGGCACGTGGCCCGACTACACTGAAGACTTGGGCTTTGACATCGGTCAGGCAATGCTGGCCAAAGCGAGCATCAGTACAGAGAACTTCAGACCCAACTTTGACGTATCCATCCCCTTGTTCTCCAAGGAGCACCCAAGGACCGGTGGGGACAGGGGGTACTTGAAATACAACACCATTCCACCTTTTAGAAAATATATGTTGGTATTTAAGGGGAAACGCTATTTGACCGGCATCGGCTCGGACACGAGGAATGCATTGTATCATGTTCATAACGCGGAGGATGTAGTTCTCCTCACCACCTGCAAACACGGCAAAGACTGGCAGAAACACAAGGACGCGCGATGTGACAAGGACAACGCCGAGTATGACAAGTGAGTTCTCAAACTTCTGTGATTCTCCTCTGATCGCTCTGCAGTCTATATCTGATTGTAATTTCCACAAAGTGCCTACCACACTGCAGCTTATTAGCCACAGCTGTCAAAATTGCAGAAATGTGCTGCCCTTCTTTATTCTCCAGTCCAGGGTAGTTAAGTTTCAACACGTAACTTCTCGAATAGGTTAGTAACGATGATTAGATTATTAGGCTGTGCAGTGTGTGAATCGCGTGCTGTAAGCCAACATCCAATTAATGCTATTGCTCTGTTTCTAATAACCTGTTAAAAAGCATCCTCTTCGTTTTTAACAGTTTCCAGAGGCGCGCGAATTTGTCTGCAACTTTACAAAGGGCATGCATATCTAATTAGGTAAACACTGAGGCACTTGATTGGACGTCTGTTGTTAAACAGCTCAATGTGACCACATCGCCTCCCACTCCTTTTGCACCATGATTTAGCTGAACCGGGATTCCAGGGTTAAATGCGGAGCATTTAGAGTTTCAAAATTGCAATTGTGAAACCTTGCTTAAACTAAAGTCATGCATGCCCTTAACCTTTGGTTTTAGTTAGAGGAACGTTTACACAAGGTTAAGCAAAGTAAAAAAAACTGATATTTTAAGGAACTGTGGTTTCTATGGTAAAGTTTCGTTTACGTTGCAAATGGGTCACGGTTTGCTTTATTGTTTATGTTTACAATCTAATTACATAAATGCCTAGTACTACTTAATGTTTCATCATTTTGTTGAGTTGCATAATTGCACCACCTTGCTGTAGTGATTTATAGTAACAAAATAGGAGTTGGACATTGTAATGTAAACCACCTCAAAGATGTTTTGTAATGCATCACGCCATCCAATTTACCCAGCAATGTGCCATTTTTATGCGAGTTGTGTCATTTTGTATATTTTTGAATCGATGCTTCATGTGCCAAGGAGACAAGCAGGGCTCCCTGGGTATGTGTTTTTTACACCACATTAAGAAACACTTTCTATTGCTTTAGAAAGCATTGACTTGACAGGCACATTCCCAGGTATAGTTTATATATTTGTTTTTATATCCTAACTGAATTGCACAGATTTTAAAACGCATCCACCATGGGAATTTCACCCTAATCTGGATATGTTCAAACACGTCCCATATGCTCGAAATAAAATGCTCTCTCAACAGAGAGAACGGGCATATGACCTTGCATAATTAGAAAGCTGACCCAGTGTAAATAGACTATAATTGGAATCTTTTATTTTTTGTCCTGCTATGTTAACACGCTCACAAGTAGATCTGTCCTGTTAGCCGTTAGCCCTGCCGGTCTTTTATACGAGCTTGATTTCTGATTAAACTGATAGAAGTTAATCAATAATCCACTTTCACTTGGCTGATCTGTTGCCCATTTTCTAAAAGTGAATGGATTACGTAGTCAAGCACTCTGAATCACAGTCCGTTAGAATTCACTGTACATTGTGAGAGTAATTACCTGGCGCATATCACTTCAAAACAGCCTGAGTGCTCATTAATGGGATTTCAGACTCAGCACCTAGAGGTAGTCAGCGCTCTTCCTCCCGCACTAGCCCACTCCTGGTTAGTCATGGCACTAATGTTGGTCGGTGTGCAGATATTTTTGGCATGTTTCTCCCTCCCATGATGTTGCTGAGGTGCTTTTCAGCAGGAAGTGGTGCTGTTAATTGGGGTGTAAGTGTGTGTGTGTGTGAGGCAGAACAGCTGTTTGGAACATGAGCGAGCTGAGCCATGCAAAAAATGACCCTGGCTGACGCGAGTCTGCAGTTTTTTATTTTTTTTATAATTATTATTATATATATATTTTTGTCTGTTTGGTAGGTTGGTGTTCGCTTTTTGACGTTTCTTTGGCAATCTCAGGTTACTTAGATTATACTTCGCCTTCCATATTAGTTACCCAAAAGGATTTGAGCTTTTTTGCAGATTTACCTTTTAGTCCAGCTTTTAAAATGACTTGCATGTGAATGGCTTCAGGCACCGGTGGTCTGACAGTGAGCCTGCCAGACTTGTAGCTGAGACTTGGCCCTGAGATTGAAATTCCTCCATGCCATGGTTTGGAATTTACCAAGCTGGAATAACTCAGCAGTGCCAAGCGTTATTAAACAATAGATTCATTCAGTACCGTGTCACAAAGCACAGCGCTGGTCACTGCCCCAGCTGGAAGAGTGGAGGAAATCCAATCTGCCTCAATGTGATTTGTGGAAGTTGTCACATTGATCTGATACAGATGAAGGAAATGATTTCAGATCCCCCCTGCTGCAAATAATACTCAGTCTGGTATAAGACTCTAAAACTTTTTTTTTTCTTTTTTTAAGGTCCTATTAAATTGTATAAATCTTGTTTCCAGGAAAATGATTCACTGCATAGATCTAGAAGGGTAATATTTGCAATGTCAACATTTTTTTTCCCCTTGCGATATCTGTAATAACTCTGTTTTTTCCTTCTTTACTACCTAACCAGGTTTTTCAGACTTTATTAACTGTTCTGCGAGCCTTTTGCTCACAAGGCTACTCAAGGACACTGCAAGGAGCAAATTTAACATATCTTATTCCTGCCCACAGACATAGGCTTTAATCACGTTGGAAAAATGAAAACAAACTAGTTTCCCTGCCTCTAGTTGATGGATTGCTTTGTTCCGGTGCATGTGCAATGAATGTCAGTGTTATACTTGCATTTATACATAAATAGGATGAAATTGCATTAGCGTCTTGAAAGATCTGTAGCGAATACCGGAGTTTAATTTCTTTAATTTGAGGCACTCTGCTCTTTCCCACTGTTTGTGTTATTTGTTTCTGTTGTCACATTAATAAATCATGAATTTTTCATGATCTCACCTCAGTCAGATAAAGTAGTGGCCTGAGCTTGTGTGACAAATACTAATGTGAGGTAATTAGCCCGAATAGAGTTCTGCTTAATTACTGTTGGTTGATTATATATTTCTGTGCATAATGTGCTGGGGCTAAGGCTGGCGTTATCTGATCACAGCGTTGGATAAATTGCATGTTAAAGCGAGGAGGTAATTTGTGTGTGTCTGTGTATAGTTTAAAAATCTTTCCGTCGTAGACGAGCTTTGAAGATTTTTGCTTGCTTTAATTTTTTTAATGTTGACCAGGTCGAGGCCTAGATTTGTCTCTGGTTTCTTGTGGGTGGTCACCAACCCCCGTTTTGTCCATCTCTGTCTGGGAGCTCTGTCCTCCGACTCATTGACCCACTTTCAGGGAAATCACCACAGGAGCACTCCCTTAGGCCACAAAAAAAGACCACCAGGCGGATTCAGAAACGGCAGTCTAAACTGGTGTAAGTCAGTTATTACTAAGGGTAACTACTACTGACTCTAGGGGGGGGAAAACGTAGCAAGCTTTGAAGTTAAATTCTGGATGTTAGAAGCTAGTACAAACCATAGTGATAGAACTGGCAGTAATTGAGAAAACAAGACGCAAAAAGATTCTTTTTATCCAAAGCCTGTCAATGAGCTCTTGAAGAGTATGAATTAATAAGTGGGATTTAGAATTGGAAAAGCATCTTTCATTTCCTCTCCATGCGCCGCCAAGAACACACATCTTCTCAAAGGAATTTGCAGAGCAGACCATTGATTGGTTCACAGTTGAGTGGGATCTCTGGGAAGATGTCTTTTTGAGGTGCATTTTTACATTTTGCTTTCTAAAAGAATGTTCATAAACCCATACTGGCTGACTCTTTAAGAGATTGAAATGATCTTCCCCAGTGTCAAACATTCATAAATTACTTTTAATGTCTCTGTTGCTTAACCAAGCCTGCATTTATTTAATCAAAAATAAAAAGTAAAATTGTAAAAAAAATATTAAAATTTTGAATAACTTCTCTATATAACATTTTATAATACAATTTATTATTTTAATGGCAATGCTAAATATTATTCTGCTGTTGTTTAAGTCTTTAAATGATTTGGTGCTCAAGAACCATTTTATATATTATCAGTATTTTTGTGCAAATCATAATGCATTATATAATCTTTATATTACATTGTTTATAAATGTGCTTAATTTAATGCGTCTTTGCTGAGTAAAAGTATTAATTTCTTCATTTCCTCAACCTTTAAATGACAACGAAGGACTAGCCAGTGTTTTTTCTCACATAGGATTTTTTTTCTTTTTGAAGTCTTGAGACTTTTGTCTGCTCGTCTGGCAGCTGAAATTGTGACCTCAGTGCTGAGGTGGTGGATGATGGTCCCTGAGGGAGCTTGTCTCCCCCGTGACCATTAGCCACGAGTATTAGTCGTGGCCTTTTAATCCAGCTCTCATGGGAGAGAAAGTCTTCCTCCACCGCTGTGGTTTTTGCCGTCTGTAGATCCGCCTCATAACCTAACACAGCAGTTTGCCTGCTAACTACGTGCTAAAAGAAGCAAACCAGCCTTCCTCAATACCAGAGTTGTAAGATTCAGCTTCGCACTCATTTTGGGACGTATGAAAACATGTCTACAGCAGGCAGACGTTTGAAGAAACCGCTGTCGTTTAGTGCTGTTAAATGCTGTATAGCCATACCAACTTTTTTTCTTCTCTGCAGATGATTTTTAAAAACATGTCAGATCATATAACAATTTTAAGAGTCACTGTAAATACATTTACGCTGAATGGATTTCTCTTCAGTGCAGGATTGACTCTCAGAGATTATACAGATGATATTAAGGCATTATGTGAGGTTTGTTTATTCTCTGGAGCACGTACTCGTCTTTCTTTTGCGCACTGTTGCAGATGAAAGCACGAAGGAAGCTGGAGATTCAGGCCTATTATCCTACTGCAGGGTGTATTGTCATACATTTGTGTGCATAAGATGTTTCTAAAGGAAAGTTTTTGCACCTCTGTGAGGAACATTTGATCCCTTCAAGTTCGTACTTCAGAACCTAAACTATTGGTCTGTTAGAAAGCATGTTTACACGAGCAATTATAATAGAGCTACAGAAGGTTTTTGTGTAGACCATACAGTCTTCATCTCGGTATACAGTGTCACCATTTCAGCTGAAACGTTAACTATTGTTGTAGCCAGACTGAAATCAGCTTTTAAATCTCGGAAGACCACCGGATTGGCCCTTTTGCCCTGGGTCATCAAAAAAGCCAGCCCTCTCCCAGAAGGTGGGGGACTTTTTACAGCTTCAGGGTAATTCGCAAGACTTGTTATTAGTCGTATCATGGACTCCGTCACACTAAATGAAACAAAGCTCTCACTGTTCGGCCGTTTCATTACTGCGGGAAAAGAAAACAAACATTTTTCATTGATGGTCAAGCTCTGTTTTGAGGAATTTGAAGAGGGATTGCTTAAATTCTTTGCAGGCATTTTTCTTTTAGTGTGTCATACATGCAAGTTACTGGGAGACTGTATAAGACGGTGGGGGGCTGCTATAGAAAGAGCGTTTTGTTTAAGTGCTAGCTGATCTAATGGCTCGCGCCCAAACCGTTTTATGGTTTGATTTGACTACCTCTCCAGTGAAACGGCTCTCTTGCCCCCGGGCGCTGAGGGGCTCCTTTGTGCAAAAGTTTGCTCAGATTCTTTCGCAGCCTGTGCCTCGTTGACACCACGGCCCCTTCTCATCCCCCACAGGAACCCCCTTCCTCTGCCAAACGCTCTGAAACAACTTCCCCCTCCCCCCTTCAGACTTCCCATGTTTTTCCCCCTCAGAACTCCGATTCACAACAGTGAGACAAGCCTGATTTCTCCCATAGCTTTTGAATTCTGGAAGGCATCAAACAAAAGGCCGCACAGAGACTCTGGCGACTCTTGTTTGTGGGCTTCCATGATACTTCATGGTTCAGTGCCTGAGCCGACGCTGTTGTAGGAAAGAGGGGGGTGCAGACGGCATCTGGCCAAGCTGAGAATGTAGCCTATGTAAGAAATGTACTTTGATTTGCTAGATTTGTGGGGTGTGATAGTGGCAAGCTTCGTTTTTACAAGACACTAGGGGTTTAAGGGATGTTTATTTAAAAGCTACTATTCAAAAGTTTGGGGATTATTTTATTTGAAAGAAATATTTTGTGTTAAAGTTAACACTTTATTTAACACGGTAACATTTTATATTTAGGGTCTCTTAACTAGCTGCTTATTATCATGCCTATTGCTAGAATATTTGCCATATTTGACCACAAAACCCTATAAGCATCAATTTAAGTGTAAAACTGAGATTTATACATTATCTGAAAGCTGAGTAAATAGGATTTCCATTGATGTATGGTTTTTAGAAGCGGACGATATTTAGAAGAGAGACAACCATTTGCATATCTAATCTGAGGGTGCAAAAAATACTGTTCTTGGCAAATCATACGACTAATCAAAAAATAGGTTATGTATTTACAATAGGAAATTTTTTTTTTGCTAAAAATAAAACCCCACGACTTAATGCTTATTCTTGACCTTTTTCTACATCCTTCCCAATACCAATACAACTATAAGGTAGTATACTCTCAGATATACTAATAAACACTCTCAGAAATAAAGGTATAAAAGCTTTCACTGGGGCATTACATTTTCAAAAGGTACACTTTTGTACCTATTAGGTCCAAATATATACACTTAAAATACTAATACGTAATTTTAAGGTAGCAAAAAGGACCCTTTTATATACAAACATGTTGTTACCATACACAACAATACAATATGTTAAAAACACTCATAACATCCTAGGGTAGTGGAGACGAGCTTTGGTTAACGCCTATATAGATCCAGCATATTATTTCCTTGCACTGGAAGTAATGGTTTAATTATTACTTAATCCAAGGTCTCGTAAGATAAGACACGTATGAATGTTTATAGAGAATGTAGGGTAAAGTTCAGCTTTCATCATGCTACTTCTAGACTTGAAAATGAAAAAATAGAAGATTAAAGGGCCTTGAGGTGATAATCGATTTTCACAAAGATGACATTGAAGGATCTTGTTTTTTTGGGTGTCAGTGGTTGTAACCTTTAATTATAAACATTTTTCATGTTCTATAAATAATTTGATGTCAAGGATTGCAAAGTAGTTTAGAGACAGTTTTAGCTTTTTCCAGGAGTGTGTCTTTCAGAGGCAAATGTTTACTTGTTCTATGGTGATTTAGTCTACCCAGTTTAGTTTACCCAGCCTATATCAACCAAGTTCATTTCTATCAGCCACATAGTGGTTTCCTGAAAAGGAAATTGAGACATGTTCACCTAAATTTGCTCTTTTTATATTTTAAAATATGCGAAAAACCATCATCTCAGAGCCTAACTTAAAATCAGAGGTCATCTGTCCCAAAGCATTTATTTCTAGCGTCAGTACATTAGAACGTATAGCTAAAAAGGATAATGTATCAGGTATGATGTAGAAGGAATTAATGTATGATTTGGTCAGCCTGACCTCGACTGTCTTGTGTGAAAAGAGGAGTAATTTCCAATCTAGGTTAATGTTCCTCTGCGATTATTTTTCACTACAGGTATGAGGGCAAGGTCACTAATGAGTATAATATAGGTGGGCTAAATGCTATCATAACTGTACTATTACCATCATAACTATCTGCGCATACTTTTAAAAGCTAGTTTTGAGCATGTGCACAATACCTCTATGCACTTGTTCGTATTTGTTCAGAAGTTGTCCAAGACAAACAGCGACGTCAAACCAGGCAATCTCACATGTTCACAGGTATTGCAAAGTATAGCTGCTTGTTTGTCTCTTCCAGGTTCTCAAACTTCTAATATGTAACCTTATTTAGTCCAGCGCTGCTTTCAGCTTCCCGTCAGGCAGAATTCTGAGTGATCTGTGACTTTCTTTGTCGATGGCTGCTTTAAAGAAAAAGGGCTGTTTTAACATAAGCTCTGGGTGAGCTGTGTGATAGGGCTCTTTGGGATCATTTCATCTGCTGTGTGATAGAAGGGACACATAAGGTTTTTTTTTTTTGTAGTCAATGACTTATTTTTAACCTGCATGTTCTTTGCTCTGTGTTTGGTTGAGCATCATTCACCGCATCAAAGAAAAAAAGGCTGCCTTTGCTGAAAATATGCTGTATGTTGCATCTCTGTTCTTCCCCCTTTCTCTTGCACTTGCAGTGATGATGGCTGCAGCCATTGAAATGTTTCCCCACAGAATAGCTAGAATAAGAGTGCATTTTTAAAGCAGTTAACATGATATTGGGCATGAATTTATGCCAGCTGACTCGCACCTTCTTCTACAAGACTGGAAGAGTAATTTATCGATCGATCAATCATGGTTGTTTCTTATAGGATGCTTTTAGCACATCCACCATTGAGACTGAACTGGCATAACCCTTGAATGCTGTAATTGTTTACTTAGCTTTTATGCATCCTTGTATTCCTTCCCATCCTTTTTCGGAAACAAATGCTGAGGTATATGTGGTCAGGGCTTTCTCTAGCTTGTGTGTGTGTGTGTGTGTGGGCCGGCTTGGAGAGAGTTTGCCACTTTAAGTGGTTTATATGGTTACCCAACTCAATATTTTTCTGTACCCCATGTTCCCCTCCGGTTTTCTGATGTACTCCAGCCGTTTGGTTCCCTGGTGCTTTCGGACTAGAGCATAAGTTGCTGTGGGCATTCATGTGGAACCTAGGCAGCAATACAAAATGAATTATTCAGCAACTGTGTTTTATTCATATATTTTCGTGCAATTTTGTAGAGCATGTCCACTCTTGTCTTTCATCCACACATGTGGCCTTTCTTTTGCTTTCAGCGTCACAAAACAGTGGACAATGTTTGAAGTCCTTCTGGTGCCTGGATGAACCGAGGTTTTCCTTCTGATTATTATTTGAAGAAGCAGCAGCATCCAAACATTGATTATTCAGTCGCATCTAATGTGGAGCTTCAAGCTTTATACCCTAAGAGCTCAAGATGCAGATGTCTTTTATTGTGTAGCTCTCCTCCTTAAACATTAACCGTCCGCTGCAGAAGAGCTCTCCACTCTCTCTAGTATTTAAGTAAATGTCATTAGCCAAGACCGCTCTAGCTACTGAAACCCTTTCAATGTAAGTCTCTCGTACAGTTGACCCTATTAGAAGCTTGTTGATGGAGCTGAAAACAGGCTATTGATTTAATTGATTTTGTGCACGCTAATGGATGGCCAAGCCCAATAAAGATAATTGCCTCTTGGATTAACCTTTTTGTTGAAATAAGAAAAAAAAAACTGATTCAGTCTTCAGATATGACACTAATTCTTTGAGGAAGAGCACATGATAAGGTCATGTACCAGTCGTCCGTCTCGACCAGAAATAAAGTCATTTCTTTCGTCACCACTTTGACCTTTCTTTCTCATTCTGTTAGATGAAGAGATCAGGAAGAGCCTGACACTCGCCATTTGTCTTGGATTACTTTTTCTTACAAAAAAATGAAATAAAGGGGGTACTTTATTTACCTTGCTTATTTTAAGGGGTTATTGCAATGACTTGTAAAATGTTAAATCTAATAAATAACCATCAGTTTTTCAATTATAAAATATTCATTAGTTGCTCTGCATTCAACAAAATGTCTTGTTTTTAAACTCTAGTAGGGATATAAGGCTTTCTCTTGATGTTATTGGTCATTGTTTAGTGCAGAATTGTTTAAAAACCTTTTCTTTAGAGGTTTGTGTGCGAGATCTCCTCTTTTTTCCCCTACACACACACATCTAGGCCTGTTTGCCATATTGTGGGAAGTTTTGCAAAGAGCTTCATTAAATTCTCACCACTGTTTTCAATTCACCACTGGAGTAAATCTTATTTAACAGTGTGCTTTATTGATTTTTTTTGTGTGTTACGTTATTCTCAAGAGTCAAGCGTCAGATTCAGTGAATTAGAAGCATCTTCTCACTTTTCTGAAAGGAATGTCTCATGACACTTAGATAAAGCTCTATAGTCACTAAGCAACTGAGGCAGAAATGGAAAACTTTTATTGGACTGAGAAGATTCTGTAATATGCTCCTGTCAGCCATTTTGACAGTGCTTGCTCCTGCGAATTTTGCAATGGGGTAAAAAATGTTAAGGCTTTAAAATTCTCCTCTGCTTTGTCTTAATATGGCACTCTGGTTTTTGTAGCAGCTGTAAACATGTTGCTTTCAGACATCTGACTGCTGTGACTGCTGTGGTCTCCTGTCTGGCAATGACTGACAGGGCCTACTTGTCCTTATCATAACTGCGGTAGTGATTTGTGCGGTGTCGATCATCCAGCTTGTTGACGGTGTCAGTAGCTTGATGCTCTTATAGAATCAGTGCCATAAACACCTGGTGCTAAAAATGTGTTCCTAAGTTGCCCTTTTTTGCATGACGTAAAGCACAGCAGACCTTTGTTCAATAAATTATGGTTCAGTTAATATATAGGCCGAGATCCAAATGGGAAAAAAGACTGGAGAGATATCAGCAAACACCCCTAAATAATCAAGGTGACTTTACACTATGCTAATTTCTGCCATTAGTTAGCTTTTTGATTGCGGATGGTAGACTTTACGGCTTTTTCAGTGCCTTTAGTGCCCTGGGCGCAGCCGTAAATCATGCCCGACTGCGAGAGGGGATCAGATCACACTCAGGTCAACTTACTCGGCAGTCTGCAGTGCCTGTGAGGTGGCTCTTACCCTCTTGGGGACGTATGGGGGGCTGCATTTCTTTCAGCGTCTGAGTGTCCTCTGTGAACTGAAGGGCCATGGCTGGTTTTTGCCTCAAGGGCGTTATTCAGCAAAAGCATTGACGCCCACCCATCACATTCCACTGGGAAAGTCAGCGCACCTGGGAAAGGACCCAAACCTCTTCTGTGTCTGGGATTGGAGGAGAGAACCTTAATTATGCTAGTATGTACTCCTGGGGAGAGTACGTGGCGACCTGAAGACCTTATTAAAGGAGACACGAGAGGAGAGCTGAAGTTTAACACTCGCTCTTCTATTAACATTGTCAGAACTGCTACAGGTTTTCCTTTCACCTTTTTTTCCTTCCCTACCTTTTTAAATACCCCTTTTTCAGCAGGCTGGCTCACCAAATACAATTACGTTCCAGGAAAAGCCCAGGACCGCTGGTGAAAAGCTGAATGGCGAGAAGAAATTGTCAGGCTCAAAGGTGGAAGGAGACCATTTGTGACTGTAATTTAGCACATCAGTGAGTTGCACTATGGTTATTGTAGGTGATCCATCGACTGGATCTGGGGCGGCATTGCTTGTGACCCTGAGAGATACAAGACGAAGACGTGCAGTCCTGGACACATGCTAGTTAGACGTCTGTTGGGCAGCTGCTGTGAGCAACACCTCATCTGGGGCCCCATTTATCCTGTGAATCTTGTCAGTGGGAAAAAAAAGCCAAGTCAGCAGAATTTGTTTAAAAGCGACCTTCACTTAAAATAAACAGCAAGCAAGGCAATAGCTGGGAAATAGAGCAATGTAGCCTCAGCTTCAAAGTTAAGAAAATAGAGAAAAGCAAAGCATCCAACTAAGCAAATTGTCTTATGGCCCAAGTCTTTTTTCTTCTTCATTTTAATCGGAACCTCTACAAAAGGCATTTGCATGTCATCATGTACAAAGTGGTTTCACAAGTCCCCAGTCGCAGACAGTTTGGCAAGCGCCCATCATCGCAGTTGCCAAATACAAGTGATTCAGAATCTGTCGGGAAGGACTTGGTCCTTCCACCCACCTCAGAGTTCCTGCATTCGCCATCACAGAGAGAGCAGGAACAAAACCAATCCAGCTCTCCAGCAAAATCAATCAAGCTCAGAGCAAAAAGAGAATGGCATTAGCCTGATGATTTTCTATAGAGCTGTGGAGATGTGCTTCTGTAATTAGACACCGCCTTTATTAACGTTTTCAACCGGGGGCTTTAATGAAAGGAAATGAAGGGCCCAACCTCACAGGGAGGAGAGGCAATTGTGCTGAATCTACAGAGATCGAGCTGCTGTGCGGGAACGTTCCAGCACAGCGACGTCCATCAATGCCTAGGAACAGATTTGCAATGCCAAGGCACTCCCGTTGTGCCCTCCCCCTGGATGCGAGCACAAAAGCTGTGTGCCTGCAGAAGAAAAAAAAGAAGGGGGGAAAAAGCCCTCAGCAGGCCTTTCTTAGCCTCTGGACTTTATTTTCAGCATTGTGTTGTGAAGAGCTCTTGGCAGGCTGTGGAGTCTTGGAGGTGGGGCAAGGGAGAAAGAGTAGGGGAGATGCCTTTCCCCCTTATTGCTCCATGCCCGTTAATCCATCCTTTTCCAAATCACAGCCAGTACCACTGTCTGTGATTCCCAGAGCTGAACTGTCTGTCACTGTGCTGGGAAATCCATCTGCTCTCTCTCTGGAAATGGAAGCCGTGTCTCGGCCTTAATCTAAGCAACACAGAGGAACACGAGCTAGGTGGGAATCAGTGAAGTGCACCGATTCTTAGCTGTGTCCTTTAAGGACCTTGTGATGGTTGAGCGAGAAAAGCCTTAACACTTTGGCCGCCAGTTCACTACAGCTATGCAGTGCAGTTATCCTCACCTTAAACATTTGGGTAACCAGATATGAAATTTGCATATGCTGTACAAAACGGGTAGTGCCAAAAGGGCTGATTATTAGCATTGGCAGTTTTAAACCTGAAGGACACTATGGCCTAAGTGTTATTACTGTAAACCGTTAAGAGGTTTTTAAGTTTAATAATGTTATCTAGTTGTCTGATAATAAGCAGCCCTAACCCTAAGTCAAAGCTGCATCTATGGGTGCGAAAGGTAGTACAAAAATAGGCCAAAATGTTAAAACTGTTAGCAAAGTTTTATATGGGTGGATGACAGATATGTTGCTATGGTTATAAGTTTTTTTTCTTCCTGTTAAAATAAGCTAATTAGCCTGGTAAACAGTCATTAAGGAGCTACATCTGTGGATCTAAATGTTAATTTGGCAAAAATAGCTAGCACCAACTGGAGTTAAAGTGTGTTCAGGCTTGTTTCTTGTTAACAATATGAAATATTGACAATCATAGCAATGAAATATTGCTATGATTGTCAATGTCAATCATTAGGAGGTCTTTGAGAGTTCAACAGTGCTGAAATTGAGCTAATTAGTAGTCGGGTAAACCATAATTAAAGCAGCTAAATTAAAACGGTGTATAGTGAAATCACTTTTTGATATGGCTGCTTTGTCATCCCCCGTCCAAAGAAAACTGTTTTTGCCATTTAGAAATGCAATTCATTGAACTTCCACTCTGCTGTTATTGATCCTGTGAATATGATTAAACTCCAGCAAGTTTTAGGAAGTAAAAGATGAGTAATGTGCGCGACGAGCTAGTTCTGTTTTCCTCTAGGGAACATTGTAACACCAAGAAGAGGAAGTGATGCTTCAGATTTTTTAATTAAACTTCAACCCTCTGGGAGAAAACAATCTTATCAATGCTCCGTGGTCAATAAAAGGTCACCACAGTCATTTAGAAGGCCTCTCTTGTGAACTTCCTCGGGCCAAAATGTTTCATATTTGGTAGGTGGTTGACACCAATTCTGAAAATAGCATTTCCAGCAAGCATTTTGCATGATGCTTTGTTTAGATCTCTTGTGGTTATGTTGCAGTTTAATATTGACTTCTATCATTTGGCACATGGTTTAGAGAGGAAATGTTGGAAAATCCCTCTACATCCATTGTGTAAGCATAACTTGACTTGAGGGATTGTTTAATTTTTAGACTCGAGCAACTTTAAGGCTCCTAGCTTAATAAATAACTCTTGACAATTGGTTTCCCACACGCAGCTAAAGTGCAACACTCTATTATAATCAGAGGTGGACGAAGTACACAAATCAAGTACTTGAGTAAAAGTACAGATCCATAATATGAAATATTACTCCAGTAAAAGTAAAAGTACTCCTTTTTTAATTTTACTTGAGTGAAAGTACAAAAGTACTCTGGTTTTTATGTACTTAAGTACAAAAGTACTGATAGATTTATTTTGCAAGTTTACTAAATTTAATATAGCACATATTTTT
>JAUCNO010000353.1:3733253-3761956 GCA_032353835.1 Enteromius viviparus
GGATCGTTTGAATCAGTGAGCGGTCGAATCGCGAACAGCTGCAATCGGATCATTCCAATTCGAGAATGAATCGTTTGGTGCGATTTGCGAACAGATTGAACAGGTTCATTAAAAAGAATCAGTTTGTTAATGAACCACTCGTCTGCGTCTCGCTCGGAGCACGTGATATATGAGTAACGATATGTTTTATGAAATGTAGTGAAGTAAAAAGTACGATCCTTTGCTTAGGAATGTAGTGAAGTAAAAGTAAAAGTTGCTGAAAATAAAACTACTCCAGTAAAGTACAGATACTTGAAAAATTTACTTAAGTACAGTAACGAATTACAACTACTTCGTTACTGTCCACCACTGATTATAATAGATTTCTAAATTCATAATTTGTGCTACAATTTAATCCAGGACTGTGCTTAATCTGGGTTTGGGAAACCTGCCCAAAAAGGTTTATCTTGTTTGTTCATTTTAAGAGTACTATCTTCTGCCATTTTCCCACAATGATTAAAGCGTTTGACTCAGGTGGTATAGTTATTCTGTTTCACACAGTACATGATATCCCAGGGTTTTGCCCACGATCGCTCTGTAGCCCATCTGGTGAACAGGCAGGTAGGTGTCTAAGCAGAATCAGGAGACTGGGGTCTGTGCAACGCGAATTCCAGTCCCACAGTGCCTCATTAAGAGCTATTGCACAGAGAAGTTTGGGTCACGTTGTGTGAAGTGTGTTTGTCACTCTGCAGGTATTCCGGCAAGTCCCTTGAGATCAGGTGAAGATTAGCATCCTTATGAGTGCGTGTCACTGTGTGGTTCTGTATACGTACAAGCAGAACGCACTCAGCTTTCAGGTCTGAGTTGATATAGGGATATTGAAAATCAGTCTAGCTCCACCTCTTCCTTTCATCAGCCCGCTAGCACAATTTCCCTCTCTTCTAACTTCCCTTGCTTGGTTCCTGCCTACAAAGATGGAGGAAATCCAAACGGTTTTATTTCTCGCGGATGCTATGTTCTGATTGCTTGCTTGCTCTGTGGGAAATTCCCAGCTGGTCCGGTACAGATTAGATCAGGATGGACAGTATAGTTTGTGTATTTTTTTTTTTTTTTCCCGATTTATTTAGTCGTAGCCAATAAGTAATGTTTTGCATCATATGTCTCTCATCTTCCAGAGAAAAATGGGTTTATGAGCTTATAGCTGGCAGATTGTGGTATATTTTCTGTTGTGGTTTGGCTAGTGAGAAAGATGGCAGGGAAAGTAACTACTTGTCTGACTTGCAAGCAGGGAAAAAAATGGCGTTATTGTTGAGGCCTGGAATTTTTTATTAACATTACCCATCCAGATGTCGTGCTCCTAAGTTTTATTTTGGTGGAGCAATGGGACCATAATTGCAAAAGGAGACTACAAGAAACACTCCAGACATAATATTACAAAAATAAGTTTTTTGGCACGTGAAGTAGTTTGGCTGTGTACCAAACACAGGCAGTGCATATCTGTTCAGGTGTCTGAAGTATTTTTGTTTAGTGGTCACAGTGGTGGCAGTTGTGTAGGCTTGTCCTTTGGCTGCTCACCAGGCATTGGGCTGTCTGCATGTCGTTAAGGGTCTAGCCCCCTGTGGACGTGTGTGTCTGGTCCCCACACACAAAGACGGCGGCAATGACCCCTATGCCTTCGGAAATGTCCCTGTTGCTGGTGGACATCTCCTCTGCTGTAAAGCACAAACATGGCAAAGGCCAGACCTTGTCTTTTAGATGAGTTTGTGTGTAGTCACATTTCTAAAAGTAGAAATGCACTGTACTCATTTTATTCCAAGGTGTTTTTCTGTTCGATAGGTTTACCATTTCCGTTTTTATTTCTCTCACGCACTTCTAAAGAAAGCCTGGCCTTTCTGTCCCCTCACCTAGTGAACTCCTCTTTCATCCTTCAGATTGCACCTCTCACACTTCCATACCACGCTGTCTGAATAAAACACGTTTGACATTTTTCTACATCGACCTTGTGTAGTCGCTTTATCTCATTTTGTTGCAGCAGAGCCATTAGAGGAAACCCACCATGTTTTTTGATGGCACTGGATGGATCCTGAGGGGGAAAAAGCAAAGCTCACAGGGCCTTGATGGGCATCTTTATGTAAAGAGCTGTAGATATGTAAATGACCGAGTCTCTTTGCACTGAATGACATTTGAATGGCCTCGCATTTTTCAGCGGCTGTGTTGAATAGCTGGTGGATGTACTCTGATTTGTCACCGAGCTGAATGGACTGTGGGTGAGCATGCTCTGTTTGTGTGTAGATGTGCATTGGGAAGGATTTCAAGATGCAGACGCACATAACAATTGGATGGGGTGTGCTCATTGGTTTAAATAGGGATATATCTTGGAAATGGGACTTTACTAGCTCTTTAGTTTAGAATGTAAACAACAAATTGGTTCTAATTAGGCTACATTAGCATTTATGTAGTTGTCTACCTCTAAAATGATTCAGCTGATGTCCCCAAATCCTCTTTTGCAGCTTCTCCCCTTTGTCATATTTTTAATTAATTTAAAGAAAAATGTTCCCCCACTCTCATTATCTTCAGAATTGAATGATGAGCAGATCTAACTTGTGATTGTCCATGTTTGCATATCAACAACTATTTAGAAACCAGCAACTTTGCCAGAATTGATGTGGGCTGCAGTTGGCATGTTGGACGTTAGCCAATCATTAGTTGTTTTTTTTACAAATCTTAAAGGTACAGTAGCAAAAAAAAGTCCTAAGTGTCAAAATGGTTGCGCATAGCCAGTAGAGGTGGAAGAAACATTCGAAGTAGTCTTCAGAGGAAAATAAACGTTGTTCAGTGGATTTTTATCACAGATGCACTTAACATCAGAGAACTGCTGACATCTGTTCGCTTCATTGTTGGAGTGATTTAAGAGAACGTGTGAGGTTTGTGTACTGTATGTAGTGTGGTTCATGTGGTGTATTGAGTTTCACGGGGCCCTAAGGATTGTTTTATTGTCTTGGGTAATGTTGCACTACTGTTATTTCGGTTAGCCTCAGTTTGTATTTCATTTTATTTTTTAAACTGATGATTTTATGCCAATTAAAGTGGCATCCATCTCTTTCAAACTGCATTTTCAAGCATTTAACATTTCTTTAAGCTTGTTCTCCTTTTTTCCCCTCCTCTGTATGGAAGTGTTCTCGGTGATTATATGTGCTGCATTGTGCGTTCGTCTCTCATTTTAGAAGACGCTCATTTAGTCACTGCACTGTTAAAGCGGAGTTATTTTTAAATGCCGCTTTATTTTCATGCATGGAGAGTCCCGCGTGCGATGTCGAGCTGTAAATGAGGCAACAAGCAGATCACGTGGACTCTTCTTATAGATCCAGTAGCAGATGAGTACTTTAGTGGGATGACAGCTGGAAATGACTGCTCTTTTGATTTAAAGACTAAGAGTGTGTGAGAGAAAATAAGGCTGACTGGATGTGCCCATGTTTATATACAGGAATGACCATCTGCCCCTTTCTGCGTTCTTGAGCTCACAAGATCATATTTGTCTGAGCGTGTTTGCTCATTTGTGGGTTTCTCATGGACTTGATCTGTGTGTTTATTCTAGTCCAGCAGCGTTTCGGAGATCACAGGGGAGCAGGTGGTGTTTGCCCGCTCTACCCTTTAAGGATCAAGCACAACATGGGTCAAAAGTCATTCTGGGAATGAAGCGGCCAGTCAAAGAGTTGGAGACATACCAGTGTTCCTCTGTAGTCCGAGTAAGATCAATGAGAAGCCAGACTGTCTGACAGCGGAGCAGCACTGCTGTATTTTTACAGCATGACTGACCCCGGATCAGCATCCGCTAGGAACCAAGGAACCCCATCTTTGTTTCAGGCAGTCTGTGCCTGAATACTTGTTGGATAGTGATGCAGTATGTTGACTCTTTGCATTGAACTTTTGGGTGAAACAAACGTTCATTGGTGAATAATGTAGAATGAGACTGACTTTTTATTAGTTGTATTTATTGATTTTTCATTTTGTTTTGGTTGTATTTAGTTAGCTGTTATATTGTGTGTGTGTGTGTGTGTGTGTGTGTGTGTGTAAGGTAATATTATTTTAGCAAGTTCATAAATTATTTGTCTGTGTGGTCTTGATAGCAGAAAGAATGAGTCAAGGATTTTAAAAGATTGATTTTATTTTTATGCATAATAAATTAGTAACGTATTAGTAATCAATTAGTCTTGTTTTATATTATCTGTCAGATATTCAACTGTTTATGCTTGACTTGCTCCCTTATTATAATATATCTTACAATAAATATTAGTTTTTCTTAAATTACATTTTATAACTAAAGGTACATCAAGCATGTGAAATATTTATTATTAATAATAATAATAATAATATTTTGGAATAAAATCATATTGTTTGTTTTGTATATCAACCATAAAATGTTAATAATCAGTGCCTTATATCATATAGAATATTTTTTATTATTATATATTTTTTTATTAGTGCTTGATTGTTATCCATCAGTTGTAAAATTCTGTGTTTAAATATTTTACACTCCACATTTGAAGTATAATTATTATTTACAAATTTAGCTTGATCTCTGCTGTCCTTTTTTTTGTTTTTGTTTTTTTTTTTCTTCAATTTTCATGTCTGTTGTAAAGCACTAAAGTACAGGTAATACATACTAACATGCATATACACTATTGGTAATCCTCGAGAAACATAAATTAGCAGAGAGTTCGAATGGATGTCATACTAACCTCAGAGACTTGACCGTAGGCGAATTCTCAGCGGGGTGTGCACTTTGTCAAGATTTGTAAAGCCTACTGCTGGCGGTCTCACTGGAGCCATCACTCCAATCGAGACAAGAACTTAAGACAAACAGTTACTCCGATCTGACCGTACATGCCAGGTGTACAGATCTGTCTGATCCCTCAGAGTTAAGGGTCAGAGCAGCTCTGTTATCTGCAGGCAGCCGAGCCCAGGCTAGGATTGTGATGGGGTGTGTAGTTAAGAGGATAGCGTGTGGCTGAGGAGAGATTTGGACCGGAGGGTCATTTGGTATGGATATCTAGTACTTCTGTGTACACAGATTCCAGCACTTAAGTCGCTGTGTGTGGGAGTGTGTTTGATTTCCCAGAAGTTAAACAGCCAGTGTTTCCAGCATTCTGTGCTGCTGTGTGCATGGTGCGATAGGAAGCCCGGAGTGAGCTGTACACGGTTTTTGCGTTTGAGGGAGAATTCATTTAATGTCTATAGAGCTTGTCCTGTGTGAGGGGTTATCGGTTGGTTGGGCTTAAAGGATTAGTTCCCCCAAATATAAAAACAGTGTTTTTTACCAATATTTTTTTATATAAGCTTAAGGAATGTGTGGGTTATATTGATGTCTATGCAGGGTCAGAAAGATCTTGGCTTTCATCAAGAACAACTTAATTCGTGTTCCAAAGGACTTTAGAATGACATGAGGGTGAATAATGACAGAATTGTCCTTTTTGGGTGAACCGTCTCTTTTAATCATTATTCACTTAAAATTCTGACACGTGCTCTAGATCTCATTTGTATCAAAGTAGCAGCAGTGTTCAATAATGAACAAATAAATCTTTTGAGTCAGACTTTCTAGTGAATCAGTCAATTCAGTTGCTCACAAATCAGATTCAGTTCTCAAGTTCAGTGCTCTGGCCCAATGTTCCGGTCACAGCGGTGGACAGGTCACTAATCATCTATCAGCCAGACAAATTATCACTCTGAATATTTAGTGCATCTCACAGCCCTTGTATTCCTGAATGAAGGGGTAGCCTCTTGTGTGCATAACATGTGTCCATGTGTGTGAGCACACGTCCAAATAGGTGATGCAACATATTATAGCGACGTGTACAAAGCCAGACTGTGTCTGTGTCCCTCATTAACGTGGGATTCTTTAGCTGGTGGTAATGAAGCTTGTCAGTGCAGTGCAGTAGAAATGTACCACTCCCCTCTCATAAACATCTACCGTGATTAATTACTGACTGTGTATTTCCCCCGCAGGGCTGCTGGTGGAAAGAACCAGCCAGGAATCCTCAGAGACCCAGACACACGCGTGTGTGTTTGTCTGTCAGAAAATGAGTTTGCTTGAGACGAGGGCGAACAGTCGGGGGAAAAGTGCTTTTATAGCTGTGTAGAAGTCCATGGACAAAAACAAAATCTCGCTATAGGTCGTTTTCTGGTGAAGAATCTCTGAATTAGAAATGTGAGAGAGCGTGCGCCGTAGAGACAGACAACACCAGATGCATACTCGCAATAATTTTTCTGACTTTGAAAAATATTTGTGCATGTGTGTCAGTGTGTGTAAGGTGCTCCTAATTTATATTTGAGCAAACACAATTTCCACAGCAACTATTGGCTTTGCTGGCAAGACTAGCTTCATCTATCTTCATTTTTACCCTGAGCAAATTGGAGGAATGGAGAGAGAGAATGAGCAAGAGAGAGAGAAAATGAAACCAAGGGGGGGAAAATTGAACAAGAAAGGGAGGGAAGGCAGAAAACTGCAATTGTACTGTTTATTTTGTGTCTAAAGGGTATAAAAGAAACAATTTTGACTAGACTGTGAAGACTTTTTCTCCTTTTGTAGCAATGATAATAGTTCAATAATACCATAAGCATATCTATATCTGTTTTAATCTCTTTATACAAATACTTTTTTTTTTCTGTGTAAATTCTATATTTTATAGATCTTTATACACATTTATATGTGAAACACACATTACCATATGTTTCCATCAGGTACAGTAAATCGTAAACCAAGCATGACTTGACTCCAAATATGCTCTACCAGATGTTTATATGTGGTTTATGTGGTTTTGAAAAAGGTTAAGGTAAGGATGGGAAAGCATTTTATACGTAGTTTTTTAGCCTACCGGGATTTCCAAACTCATACAGCTGTCCCCTCCCCCGTTGCCTGAGAGACTCGTCCATCACTGGCCAATCTCTCTCTCTCACACACACACACACACACACACATACTTTTACTCTGTCCGTCTCTCTTAACACAATCACACACTGTTTCAGCGCACCCCCCCACACCCCCACCCGAGCTGCAGAGGAGCTTTTAGCAGCTCCCAACAAATCATGACATTGGCCAGCTGTCAGCCTCTATCAATTACCAGCAATCTGTGGTCTGCTGAAAAATTTGTGTGTGAAGGAGGAAGGACGCATGCAAAGCGCAAGCTCCCCTCTCAGCCGCGGCTACAGTGCTTTCCCTAGCGGATACTGTGGCTTCTGAGTTTACACAGATGAGCTCCACTCGACACAGATGAGCATCCGCTTCTACAGCGAAATATTCTGTTGCCGTGATCTTTATCTGATTTCGACTTGCTTGACTTGCTGAGGATTGATATGAGATTTTAATATGGGGGAAAAAGTTTTTAATTTTTTCCCCTTGTATGACATTTTTAAGTTAACATATGTGCTGAGATATCTGCAGGGGATGTGGTTTAGCGTTTCAGAGCTGGGTTTCAGCTCTTGAAGAATTCATGTAATGTCAAAACGCCTTAGGGCTAAGAGGGGAAGGCTTGTTTGTTTGAGAAGGTTTAATTCTTTGGGCGTAGAGTTTGATTTTAATAGTAGTGCTCTGGGAATTTTAAGGAACCTCGAATCGATCCTCTGCCACTGTTATAACTTTAAAAAGACCTTCCACATTTTATTTTATTTTATTTTTTTTTTTGGTGATCTGAATTGCATTTTCTCTTATGACTTTAGAGGTTTGTTCCACTCAACCATATGTGCCCCGCCAATTGGACATCGCAGGATATACCTACAGTTCTAAAGGAACGTTCCATTCAAAAGGCATTAAAGGAAGTGAGAGTGAAATAACCCTTCACACTTCTGTAGTAATTTGGTCTTTGTGTGAAGAAACTGCAGGCAGCGTTGTAGCACAAATCCGTGTTCTTAGGTGAAGTAAGCTTCCCATGTGCTGGGAGTAGAAACCAGTGAACACTGTGTAGGGACCATGTCAATTGGAAGGGTTCATATGCGGAGATCTCTTCTCATGTGATTGGAATCAAGTGCATTAACTGACAGACATGCAAAATATACAGAGAAGGGGCACCAAGGCATAGTTCACACAAAAATACTGATTCATGACACATGTGAGTAAACTCAATTTTTTTGCACCCTCAGATTTAAGATTTAAAGCTACTGTAAAAATGTTTTTTTTTTTTTTACGGTAATATACCTGCAGCAGGGGTTGCTGAAAATCCGAAGTTAAATAACGGTAAAACCTTTATTTCTTTTAAGGCAAAAACTTGTACACTGTAAAAAGTAATCCATAATATTTATATCTAGTATAAAACCGTGTAAAATATAATGTAAAAAAAATTGTTTTGTCAATTTGTTTTATGGTTTTATTTTAAATTTACAGTTAAATACCGGAATTTCTAATAAGAAACCGTAATATCTGATATAATGTTAATATAACAAACTTTTAAAATGGTGAAATCTGCTTGTACCTTTGAAATATACTGATAACTACCAAATGCAGTTGATTATGAGAAAGTCACATGATGAACATAAGCTCATCACAAGTAGATTTTAAATAGTAAAAATGTCATTCACACAAACACCATTATGGTAAGAATTATTAAACTAAAATGGGCAATAAACATTCATTTAACAACATTACATGCAACATACAACCCTAATAAACATCACTGATACAAAAAAAAAACTAAAAAGAAACATAGTTATTTTTAAAGAAAAAACATCAAATTCAAACAAAATTTAAAATGCAATGCAGGGAATTCTGGGAATGTAAGTTTACGGTGTTTCCCTGTAAATTTAACAGTAAATTAACCATTTAACAGGTTTTTACCGTAGCATTTTCAGTTTTTTACCGTTAAATTCATGGCCATTTTTTTAGTGTACAAACTCTGTAAAATTTATCAAAGTGGCTGTTTCTGTCCCTCACAGTCTTGTTTTTGTTCATTTTATGTAATCAAATAATAGACTTATTCACAGAATAATGGTTATTTTATTTTGCTCATTGTGTAGTTGTAATAAATAGGGATATTATACTATCATGATTGAAAAATAACTCTGTCTGGGATAATCAGGACTTCGATGGGTGTCACCTACATACTAATATTGAATCTATAGGTGCATGTGCTTTTAAAAATAGACAGTAACAGAATAGTTTTGACATGTATAATTTGCTGTAGTGTGTTGGATGGATAGATTGTATCACGATGGCAGATTTGTTGTGAGCTCCAACTGATGGAGGCAGCAGTAGATAGGATCTCCGCCTGAAGCCATTCCTGCACTGCAGAACTGTTCTGCCCAGCGGAGGCTTTTTCCCAGTTCTTAGTCTGCAGACAGATCCCGCTTTGTGCTTTGATGGTCAGCAGCTGAGGATTGGCTGACAACCCAGTCAAAACCTCAGACACAAATTTCCTTCAAGTCACCCATTCTGTTTTTGGGGCATTTTTGTTTAATTGAAAAACCAGCTGATGCAAGTAAAGCTTTAAAGCAAAGGCAACCAGACTGGCCTGCCAGACTGTCACGTTTAACTGCTTCAGTCCATATCTAGTTGCAGGTTTGTCTGTAAACTTACCGACCATCTCTATGGACCTTAATCTATGTTCAGGTTCGGAAATTGTACATATTAATTACATTAATCAAAGAGCCTTCGGATAATCTTAAGTCAGCCAATATGTAATGTCCATGGATCAGGCTGTGACAGGAGTAAATCATACTACTGTTCAGTTTTTCATTTCCTAATGTGTTTCCCATACCATTCAAAAAAAAAATACTTGAGTGTAAAGTGCACACTGTGCAGTAAGCAGTGAACTATTCTTCCATTCCGAACACAGCCAATGTTGAAGTGTCAGTCTTTTATGGACCTTTTTCATTTAGTTGAGAGCTTTTAAATCAAAGGTGTCAGGCTGAATTTGTGCCTGCACCAAACCGGGGAAAGGTCTTGCAGACTACAGGTTTAAACTCGGGTTTACTCTAGGCTATTTGCAGTTGAGTTTGGAATGTGCTGTCAGTCTTATTACTCTAACTTAGCCCACCACTTGTGCCCCTTGGGGCTTAAATGGATCCCTTCGACTCAGATATTTGGGTTTACGGTGTGCAGCCCAGAAGCATAAATATGTTATAGACTGACAAAAGAACAAGCTCTCACATATAAAACTGACAGTCTAATGCATATTGCACACAAAAATAGGGCACACTGGTTGAAATTGCCAGTCTCAATCAGATTGACTGGACATTTTGTCTTGCTAAAAGGCTACCAAGTTGTCTAAAAAACATGTTATCCTCCGTTTTGAAGTTGTGTATAAAATATAGACTACAGAATTCTAATCAGTCGTTTTCTCTATTTTTATTGTTACTGTATTAATGTACTGTTGTTCTTGGGGGGGGGTTGCCCCTAAATGGCATTTAAAATCAAATCAGTCTGTGATTGGGTCTTAGTTTTTTATTAGGTAACAGCAAAGGTAAAAACACTAATTACAAACTTTGTGAAATCTTTGGGTGAAATATCCCTTTATTCATAACTCTTTAATGTGAAAATCTCCAAACGAGAATCCATGTTTTATACAATTTATAATTTTTCGATACCATAAAACTCTTTGATTTTTAGTTTCTAGACAATATTGTCATATTTCAGCATCAGCCATTTAGCCGTAACAGTCAGACCTTCATTTACTTGCGGCATTTAAAGTGATTTTTATATTTTAGAAGTCCTTAATCTCTGTAGAGAGAGATATATGTGCTATGAGAAGTGGCCAATCAGAGCAACACTCATCATGGTGTGTCTCTTACATACACTGACTCATCTCTCTCAGTTCCTCCCGTTTCAGCAAGTCTCTATTTTTTTGTTCTCGCTGTCCATCAACCACCCTAGTTCTCTTCTATTCCATCTTTCTTTGTTCCTCACCATCTTTAAAAATAAGTTCAATCTGGCTTACACCCACACTCCTGCTTTCCCATCTCTCTCACTCTCTCTCTGTCTGTACGTTCATCGCTGTCGGCTCTATATTTTACTCTCCACACCAGGAGATTTCTTTGCCTGGTCCTTGAGGGATGTTAGTGGTGGATTTACAAATGGGGGGGTTGTGTGTCTTATCTTGCTTAAACCCCAGACCACTGTGGCCAGTCGTGCCTGTCTAATGAGGATGTTTCCCTGTATCCCTGAGGCCTGTCTCTCCCACTGTGAATTTGGTTAGATGGAAACACTCATAACAACCCTACAAACAACCAAACTTTTCCCTTGTAGTAATCAGTAATAAAGCACAAAGAAACAAATTAAGAGGAGTGTGTGGTGTCATTATTTAAACAGTGCGATTGATGCAGTGTGTTGAATGAATTGAGAAATGACTCCCTTGAAAATTCCCATTTATGCCTTTTTATGACCGATACCCGTTTTTCATTTGTTACGCGTTATAGAACCTAGAATGATTTGTCAAAATAAAGGCATGTTGCATGTGATTATGCAGGTATTTCATATAGTTTATATTTAAGAAATGTTTAATTTTAGAGATTATATATCCATATAGGTTAGATTTTTAATATTTAAATACATTAATAACATTGTTAAATGTTGTATTTTAACATGCATATGTTTTTATTAATTTAGTATTATACAAAATGGTTTTGAATTTAAGGGATTGTTTATCACCCATAATATAAAATATAATATAAAAATATTATTTTACATAAAACTGAATTTCATCAAATCTGAATGTATATTTGCAATTGGGCATCTAATTTTGACTCGCCATTAAAGTTCTTTCTCTTTCTCTCTCTCTCGCATGTCCTTCTCCTTGTTACGGTTCATCGACAAAGGTAAGCAAGTTTATCATTTATCCACCTGCTTGTTCATTTACTTTTGTTTATGCATTCAGCTTTAGCAACATTCATGCATAGTTTCCTGTGATACAAACATACACAGTTCATTAGAGCTAGTTGAGTGAATTAAATTGGTTCAGGAGGAGGGGAGGTCGTGAGAACAGTCCGACAGCCTCTCTTGAACATGCCTCGACTATCAATGTGACCGCCACACACATGTAAACAAACCCACCAGACCGCTTCTGCCGCAACACAATGTCATGCCTTTTAAGACTGACTTATTCACACCCCACACACAAAGACCACTTTTATCCCTCTCTCTTGGTGAAGTAGGAAGAGATGATGTTCTTCAAGATGAAAAGAGAGTGAGTCACGTCTTGAATAAAACGTGGCCACTGTGTGAGTGACTCTATAATGGTTCCCTGTTCGCTGATAAACCGTTCCTTAGGGTGTTTAAAACTTGACTAATAAATAATGCAGGCTATTATTAAAGCTTTTCTTTGTTTTTGCTCATTTTGCAGCAGGTTTAAACTGAGCTCTTTGGAAAGCTCATGTGGATTGAGATGAAAGATTCAGGCTCGATGTAAAGCGAAAATTCAAGGCCCATGCAAATGAATACTGTATACTTTTCCAATTACTTAAAGATACAGTCACCCCGACATGTGCATTTGTTCAAGTACTCGCCTTCATGCTCTTCCAAAACCATATGACTTTTTCATCAGTGTAACACAAAAGGAGATGATTTGAGTAATTTTCCCACTGAGCTTTTCCATCCAATTGCGCGGAGAGCGGAACTCGGACATCTGTAGGTTTCAGCGCCATTGAGAAACACTGGAAGACCCGAAGCTCGTAGCGTTTTTTCATGGGGTTTAAGTTACAATTTTCATCCGCTCAAGCAGAACTACAGGCGTTAATGTCAGTGAGTCCATGCTAGTGTAAAGAACAGACTGTTCTCACGTTTCGTACAATGCTGGTCAAACAACACAAACAAAGGTCCACCGGGGTTTCTCAAATCTTACAGTGTTGTTTCAAGATATTGTTACATGTGATTGTGATGACCGACCATAATGTGAGGGTTTTCCACTTGCATGATGATGCGTAAACCCTTGCTTCGAGTTATCCACTGCAATTGTTTTTAAATATTTTACAAATAACTCCATGGAATTATTAATTCACATTTGGTTACCTTCTGTGTCCAAAAGTGTGGGGAAAAAAAACATTGTGGTCATTGTAAAACAGTGAGCAACTCAGTAACTGCAGTAACCGTAACTAGGGGGGCTGGGGATTATCGATAGGTCAATTCTATTGCAAAAGTTTTAAAAAAGCATGTTAATTGTTCTGTCGTTGGCTGCACTGATGAGCACAGAGCGCTATTTAGAGTCTCAGCCGGAGAGGACACGAGAGCAGTGAATTTATTGATTTATTTACTGTATATTATGTTGCAGCCATATAGATCTAATATTAACATGATTTGTTTTTCCGAGAACTAGTTTAGTACATGGCATGTGAGAGCCACTTACTATCTGTGTTCTCTGGATATTTGCGCTTAGAAAACTATATCAGAAGCTTAAACTGGTATGGTTTAAAATGCGTTATTTCAGCACAATAGACATAATAATCAGCAGCTCATTTGCATTTAAAGAGACATGCACAAAAACAGCATGTTTCTGCTTCCATTCAAAATAGGCATCTTTAAAAGCATAATGGTAATTGATATGTGGGGTAAAACTTCCCAGACACATTCTCTAGACACCCAAGGCTTGTATTACTTATTGTAAAAAGGGGCATAATTGGTTTATTTGTCATTTCTTTGTAATTATTTGTGAAATCTTCTAGGGAGTGAAAATTGTTTCAAAGTAAAACTTTTTTTTTTTCAGCATAAACTGTTATTTAGTGCAAATCTTGATTTCGTAATATGGAAAGAACAGCTTGTATGTTTCATTTGTGTTCCACAGAACAAAGCCAGGGTTTGAATAAGGGGTGATTTTTAGCATGAACTGTCCCTTTAAAGTGTGCGTAAGTGCGTCGGCGGCAGGTGAATTTCATCATCTCCTGTGAACTATGAAATGCTGAGTATGTCAAATAAGTGGGTTAATTATCATTCTCTCAGTGCGCATCCATTAAAGTAGTGCTTTCAGCTGTATGGTTGGAAAAGTGTCAAGATTTGGTCTCTGTGAGGTCCTCCCTTACTCTTTGCTCTGTTTTTTCCCTTCCAAGGCTCATACTCTGTCTCTCTGCCTCTGAGCAAGAGACAGCGAAAGCAGGAGACAACGGATGTTTATTCCTTTCTGCTGTTATGTCTGCTGCTGTATGTAATGACAGGCTGTTTAGTGGCCAGCTGAAATAAGTGTTTCTATCTGTCTCGCTCTTCCGCCCTTGGGACTTCTGTGGCTGTATCGCTCTCTCCTAGGTTTGCTAAACCGGTCGCACAATTATAGTAAAGACACATACTGTCATGGCAGCTCAAACGCACGTTTGGACAATGATGCAATGGTCCAAATGGTCTCGTAGCTTGAGGGCTTTTCACACTACTGCTTTTGGTGTGAACTTGAGTCCATCAACATTTAGTCCATAAACAGTTATCAACAACGTGACTTACACATTCTGACAAGCATGCGACTTAAAGTGTATTTGTGATCTAATTTTTGATTTAAAACATTTATACACTAGCACAGTGCTTCAGTATTTGTGGTTAAAAAAAAAACTGAAATATAAAAGGAATATTAGGCGAGAATTTATTTATATTAGTCATTTGAGCTCTGCTCTATCACTTACTTCCTGTTCACCCTAATCCTTTAGTCTGAAACCTCTTAATGTTGTCATAAATGTGTCCTCATAGGCAATCCGTCTAAGTAGGAGTCGTATTCAAAGTAATTAGTAGAGCTAATTATCTGGAGAGTCAGTGTAGGATGCTAGAGTACGGCCTGTTGATTTATGTATGTGTCTTTTTGTCTAAGCTCTGAGTCAGCATGACTTCGTTTTATCAGATAGAGATGAAAGCAAATAAAATGATTTAAGAAGGTGAAAGTGCATCCTTGTTTTCCACAGATCGCCTGGGGTCTGCTTCCAGGCCCCTACACATGCAGGTACTTAAGTGTTCATTACTCATATGTTAGTGCATAGCTGAGAGGGAAAAGACTACAGCTTCACAGCTGCTTTAAAAAAAAAAAAACTTCCCTGCAGACCTGTTGGGCCTTGATTTGTTGTGGCAGGTCTGTGTCTGAGCACATCTCGGGTCCTGGCCTGGCTTTACCTCCTTTAACTGTGGCCAAAAGTGCAAATGTACAAAACTCTCCAGAGTTGATATTGCTATTGGTTTGATTCGTTTAAAATGCAGGCAGAATTTATATTTTTTCCCCCCTCTTTTCAGCCCTTTAATCATATGAAGTGGTGGGTTGTGTAGACATGCCGAACGCCAACCATGCTGTCACATGCACCCTCGCGGCCCTCTCCCCACCTGACTGCTCCCTCATTTTTCCTCCGGAAGATTTATAGTGGCTGGGATGTTGGAGACAGGCCATTACCATGAGCTCTTAGAACTCATCATTCAAGCAAAGAGGCGAACACAGAGCCCAATACCTTGCTTTCTGAGCATCCTAAGATCATGTAGCAGGAAAACTAACACTGTTGTGGTGTTTATTTTGGACAAGGTTTTTTTATGAGCACAAAAGACTCTTTAGGAATTTGAGTAGCATTGATTTATCCTCTTATTGAGGAGAGTTTCTCTCTGTGAGGGCAGCTGGTAAGAGTGCTTAATGGATTTTGGAGTCTTCTAAATTATGTACGATAAATGTATTTTTATGTGGATTTTTATTTAAATTGTATGTAGTACTGATATTATATACCTAACTACTTTTCCCATCTAACAGCCAGAGGTTATGATTAAAAAACAAATTATTTAATAACACTGCTAAGTGTTTTCTCATTAGGACATCTTAAAATTAGTGTTAATTTTTCAAACTGTAAATAATATAGTGCTTGAATGTTTGTTTAAAATGGACTATTTTAGTAGTTATGTAAAACGATTAATACCATACATAACATAACTAATATACACAGCGCATATTATGCAAACAAATACTTATTTTGGATGCAATTAATCACGATAAGTCATTAATAGCTATTTTTTATTGAAAATAAAATTAAATAATTAGTGTCGGGCGGAATTTTTATGACATCCCCCATTTATAAACTGTTTATATTGCAGAAACCTCTTTTACACACTTATCAATCATCAAGATTTTAAATGTAAATTGAGCGTTTGAGCTTCACCTGGGGAAACTAAACTTGATATGACAGGTCTTAATGGTCCACGTTTTAGTGTCTTCTCTCTCTCTGCAAACATAATTTGATGCTTTGCGGCTTGTCTGTATATGTGTAGTAACTTGATCTAGGCGTCTCTCATAATGTCGGCAGAACAAGTGGCGAAGTCATCATCAACCTGTCAATGTGCCGCCAAAAGAGTGGTGTCTTCCAGTGCCATGTATAAATCAAGCCGTCCAGCACATTCCATGCACAAGTACTGCTTTTTTTCCCTACCTCATTCTTCCTTCTGGATCTGGGAGTTCACTCAGTCCACTGGCTTCTCTCCCGATTGGATTTGTGCCTCTGCATTCATTTGCTGCTTTCATGTCATCATCAACTTCTGAGAGGAGAAAAGTGTAACGCTGCAAAATCCTGTTGCAAGAAGTCAGTCAGTGAACCACATCGTCATCATCATCATCTGAACGTGTAATTGTCACCTAGTAGTTGAAATCAGGCTCTGCGAGTGGAGTCTTGCTCCGTTTGATAAGATCTGATAGGATCCTGGAGTTCTTACGTGTTCTTTGTAGGTAATGGGACACTCAGTTCTTGTTTTGTTCCTTTAGTGCTTGTGAGCACCATTCTTAAAACCACAATCAAAAATGGGATATCCTGCGGTCTTGTGGACGGCCATGCATGTGTGAGGGCTACAAGACCACAAGAACATGTCAACTGCATCCTTGGGGTTTTCAAACTAGACCCCAGGGACCCCCAGGGGTCACACGGCAGGACTGCGAGGGTTCAGTGGTTACTCGTTATTAAATAAAATAATTTTAGTAGTGCTGTCAAACCATTAATCGCATCAAAATAAAAGTTTGCGTAATGTTAGTATGTACTGTGTACATTTAGAAAATATTTACATGTATATATTATTATGTAATTTACATTATATATGAATATTTAATATACAAACATAATTTTATTTGTGAAATATATACGTTTGTATATTTATATATAATGTGCATCACACACACATTACATAAACATTTATTTTTAATGTTATTAATCATGATTAATCGTTTGACAGCACTAGTTTTTAGTGATGTCAAAGTTAATGTCTTAGTGTTATATAAATTTGTATATTTTATCTGCATATTTTCTACAAAACATTGTTAAAAAGTGGTTACTGTTCATTTGTTAAACTGCTTTGCATTTTTTTCTATTTAAGAATGCCTTTGCTTTAGGAAGGTGGGTCCATCACAAGGTGAACATTGTTTTTCGGGTCCAAAGGTTTGAGAAGTCGTCTTTGATTTCATCTGCCCATTGTGCTGACCACCAACCCCCATCAAGTCCTCAGTCTCAGTGATAGTTGAAGGATTTCCATCAAACCAGTCACCTTTTAAGAAAGCCCTGTTTTTTTTAAACAAGGCCTTCTTTCACAGAAAGTGACTTCCAGACCGAGAGCTGTCAGGTTGATTAAATATCACTACTGCGCATTCCCTGACCTCTGAAGCATCCACGCTCCACAGAGACTCAGTCCGGCTCTGTCAGATCCGCTGACATTCTATCTGCTTTGGTTGGAACTCTGTCTTCGCCCAATCGCAGCGGTGCTTTTGTTTCTTCTCCAATCAACACAAGCGGTTCCACCGTTACAGGCCACCGAACAGGATAAAGCTATTGCGCACCCTGTTCCTCTGGCAGCGTGACATTTAGAAAGTCTGTTTGTGTTTATCTGTCACAATCTGCCCATTTCCACTGTCTGTCAGCTGAGGTTGGACGAATCTTCCTCCGCAGACAAATGCTGTGGCATTTCTGAGAAGTTAAAGATTATCATGACCTGAATGTTGGAGATTTATATCCGAGCTCCTGACTAATGTCGAGCTAAAGAGCATTACTAATTGCCTCTGCCTGGCTTCATTCGTGGCTGCTTTGAAGTTTCACTCATATTCTTGAAGGCACAAAGCCACATGCTTTATTATAACACAGTGACTTGAAGGTTGTTTACAGTTTAGCTCACTAATTAGCATATTAACTTTTCTCGTTATCATTTTTCTCTCGCGCGTTGGTTGCAAGCTACTGCCGTTTTAAATGATGTGTGTCTGAATTTCAGCTTGTAGTAAATTTATGGTAAAGTTCATATTTAACATGTAATTATATGTACAATTTATTAGTTAATAGCAGTACAAAAGCTATATATAAATGTCTATTCACGAGCTGCTATTTAGAAAATACAGTATTTTTATGGATGCATGTTTTGGGATGCCATCTAGAAACATTGTGCTATAAAGGATGGAATATATTAATATTTGATGTGCATGACAGTTGATTGACTTGTAAATGCAGAACCGGCCCTTCTGTCTCAAATACTGATTCTCAGCAGAAACACATTTGGCAGATCACAGTCAGAGCATAAAATGAATCACTTCCTTTGAGAACCTTTTCATCATTCTTTTGTATGCCTTAGGATCTAATGTCTGCCAGTGACATAAAGTCATTGTTTTGGGTGAAAATTTATTGTCTAAACTGAGAGGAATGACTCATGTGGAAGTTGAATAAGTGTCTGGAAAGTCTCTGTCTGACTGTAGTCATTGTTAGTCAACCGCAGCGTTTGGAGAGGCTACAAAAACTAACCTTGGCAGTTCATATGGCAGATGAAATAAAAAAGACATGTTTGAGATTTACCTCAGTTTTTAAAGAATGCGTTGCATGTGTTGTTTGTGCATAGAGTGGCTAGAGTTTGGCTGGTAGCGTTTTTCATACTAATCGGCTGGTGACGTGTTAATTAACCTCATAGTCAATTTACTGTACTCATCTGGATTGGCTATTATTACTCTATTGTAATTATAACAATGGGTCACTTAACATGGGAATGGGACGCATATTATGGCAACTCTAAGCTGTATTTTGCATGTAGCTCTCACAGGTAATTACCACTTCTTTAAATAGCTTTTTACACTATATGAAATCACATGCGCCTCAGAAAATCCCTTTGAAGTGGTCAGGGTTGGATCAGTAGGATAACCCTGGTTTCACTTCTGGAAGATTCCCCAGAGTCCTCCCTGCTTGCTAAATGACCGAAGCTTGACACCGGAGGTGTCGACGAAAGCGGCACGGGTGACGAATGTGAGCTCAACCGCAGTCTTTCATGTCCTGCATCAGGAGACGGTGCTTTATTGTTGTGTGGACGGAGTTATCCCATGAGCTCTTTCTCAAGAATGACCGTTTTAGATATGGGCTTGGACACATGAGACATTGACCATCGTACAAACTCAATAAAAATGAGCTGTGCGACGCAAGCCGAATAAAGAGGTGAATAATTCACTGACATCTACTGAAGCTGGCCTCTAGTTCAGCTGCGATTTGCTCTATTTGTCAAGCACCTTAAGTATGTATGTCAGCAATGCAGTCCTTGGGGATGTTCACAGTGATGAAGCAAACCAAAGCTATTCGTTTTCGGCAGTATGACTGACTGACTTCTTTGAAACCCCAAAAATAGTGTTGGTTTTGTCTATATAATGAACACTGGACCTTATTGACAGTATAGACAAAACCATTCTTTAGAAGAAAGTCCACAGTAGAATGTCATTTAGATTTTCCTTTCAGCTGCAGAATATGGTTTGTATCTTGTTTTTTGCATTCAGCAGTTACATTCAGTTGCTAATTTAGTTGGACGGATACCAAGAAACGAGTCCTTCAGATTAGCCATGTGACCGTCAAGACCGGGCTGGTATATTTTCCCCATTTTAAAATGTAGAGTTTCATAAGCCGTCTTTCTAAGTATAAACTTCTGACCTTTCCAGCATTCCCCAGATGCAGCGGAACATTAAATCGGAGGACTTTTATTGCATTGTTTTTTCGCTACCAAATGAACTGCCGCTTCTCCTGACCTCGGGCAAAAAAAGAAAGAAAAATCTTTGAAAACGGCAAAGTGCATACCAAAACCAGTCTATACAGCTTTTGTCCGTTGCAGCAGGAAAGCCTTTTATGTGTGAAAAGGGGGTTCTAGGCAGGAGGATAGAGAAGTCACTTTACTTTAGATTTGCACTTGCCTCCTATTATCAAACACTGGGATTCAGACAGCTTTCAGAAGTATCTCATCACCTGCCTTAGCACTTAAAGGTGTGGGAGTGGAGCTCTTTGAAGCTGCGGCCCAGATGTGCCATTTGGTGTGGCGTAAAGCCACACAGCTATTTGAAGTCTTCTGTTTGTATGCCAGCCATTTCCTAAATCCCACTCTCATAGTTGGAAACAAAGCTCTAAAAGGAGGCACAAGCCATCCATATGAAGGATAGATGTTTGTTGTGCTGGGGGAAGGCAGAGTTGAGGGAATCTCGTGTTCTAATTAAATACGTTTAACCCAAGGTCATACGGTGCTGAGAGAGGGGGGTTCGTAGGCTTGTCTTAAATGTTTTATTGAGTTTCTTTGAACTGCTACAGCTTGAGGGGGAGGCATAAGCCTTCCTGTCAGAGCCGAAACAATGCACGTGTTGGCTTTTAAAGAGCTGCTGAGGAATACGAGAGCTTTGATTTCGCTTTTTCAAATAATTTGTCGCATATGGTCTTACATCACGGAGTCGTGAAGTTTTGATTCTCCTTCACGTGCGGCTTGTAGTGTTTTCCGCGGTAGCGAGGCCTCTAGGTGTTCGGCATCTCGCTGTCATGTTGACTCACACATTCTCATGGGTTTAAATTAAAGGCCTGTTCGCACCAAGTGTGATGTTATGAAGCAAAAATTCACATTAAAGTATAAAATGTTTCATTTCAGAGTGATAACGGAGCGGTTTGGTTTCCTGGGCTGTATAGAAGCGCATTGTGTGGCTTTAACATCTTGTTGCAGGAAATGTCATGCTCAGCGTGAATAGGCCTTTAAGACGTCGCTCCCATTTAATTGATAGGTTTTGTTCATGTTGATTTTCTTTTTACCGTTGCTAATAACTCACCAGGCAGAGGGGATGATTCATTTCCTGCCATCTAATTATTCTGGCCATGCCCTGGCTGAAAATAAAAGCACCATTTCATCTTAATATTGCAGTTATATTTGATTTATTGGATTGGATGGATTTGGATTGATTGATTCAGATAGGGTACATGACAATTTATTATAAATAAAACTATTTGGTCACTAATCCAACACGTTTGACATATATTAAATCAGGTAAGTGTTTATTTATTCTTGTAAACGACTTAATTACTGAAAATAAAAGGGACATCTTTATTTTCAAGGTTATTCCTAACAAATAAGTCATGCATCTGTACAGTTTCACATTATGTAATACTTGAGTTAAAAATAAGACTTAAAGCAGTAATTTATTATATTGGATGAGACAAGTTTGATTTACATAAAAAGAAACCACAAAATCGATTTTAGGTTGACACTGTTTGGTAGCAGAACAACCTCAATATATATTCTTGATTTTCTAATCTTTGATTTGATTATTTCATCTCAAACACATAGAGGACTGATATGCTGCACTGGAGAATGGAGACTGAAGCAAGGAACTGTATGCAAACTGGGCTTGTATTTGCGTTAACTCAAAACGGAAATCTCGGTTATACACAGGTGTGTTTTTGTTTATAGAAGTGAAGCTGTTTTCGTGCTGTCCCGACTGCGTGTGGTTTTGTGGTGTAATTGACATTGAGAGCTCTGAGAGCCTCTTTCCCTCCCTCTGTGATGTGACTCCCACCTTTAAGTAGTGCAGCGTTTGAGGTAAAAGAGCACCAATTCTTTTAGGCTGATGTCACAGCTCTTTTTCGAAGGGATGTGTCTGTTTGAGGGGATATAGGCTCCTATTTTGTACGAGGAAATAGAGAAAGTCTTAAAAGCGCAGAGGTAAATAATCGCTCTCAAAGAGAGAGTTTGCATGTCACCAGCCTGTGGTAGAATGAAGACATCAAAGAAAAACCCTTTGCCTGCTTTTATTGCTATAAAACTCTACGGTTTATTGCTGCAGATTTCACCAGCTCTGTTGTTGTCCAAGATGTTGTTGTTTTTCTCAACACTTCTTATTATTTTATATGTATGCTTTCAGCACACACTTTCCTCCATCTTCTCTTTTATCCAGATCTTAATATATCTGTACATTAATGTAATTAATGCCATGTTTCTCCATATCAAAAACCATTTTTTGTACCCACGTATTTACACCAGAACATGACCAGCAAACAATCACCCCCGTCTCACTTTCTTCATTTTTATATTCACTTGTCTAATTACGTCTTTTCAGGAGTGAGGATAGTGTTGTTAGTCAGTTCCTCTGTCTCAGACTGTTTATTCTGAACAGACTCTAATGAGCGCTTCAGTGGGCTTGCTGGGTTTCACCTAATTGTGATCTAAAACTGCAAGCTGTTCTTCACCGAAGCAGGTTTAATGGCACATGATAGCAGCACTTCAAGCTTGAAGTGAGTCTGGAGGCATCGGCAAGCCGCTTGAATAAAAAATTCAATCCTGCCGCTTGTCAACACACAGACCTGAGGATGCAGGTGCTTCATGTTACTTTGCTCTACTTCCTGGCCAGGTGGAAAAAGAGCAGCAGCAGCAGCAGCCACGCTGTCCCTCTTCTGTGATCTTCCTCGTTTCTTCAGTCCATCTTTTCTCTGCAGCATCCCTCTCTCTTCTCTTTCTTTCTCTCTACTCTGCATGTATCTGAGCAACCTGACACCAGCTGCAGCCTCCTCCCAAAAGAAGCCACTGCTTTGTTACAACTTCATTATGTATGGTGCTTTCTGTCCGCAATTTCCAAAAGCCACATTCTGACCTCTGGTGACCGAGTCGGCACCCCCCATCGTTTTAGTCAGTTCCCCCCTCCAGCTATGTGACACGACCCAGTTCTGGGAGACACACCTGTATCGTATAACGCTGTCCTGCAAAGGAATTTCTTTTGAAATTGCTACAAGGACATGTCCTAGTCTTGTTTTAGCCCAAAAGAAAATGACAAATTAAAAGTAATACGCTTAAAGAAACCATTGTTTCTTTTTATTGATTGATCTGATTTAACAATTAAGCGTGTATCTCCAGTTGTCATTATTGGAATGCAAAAAATAAAACAACCTATTTAATACATGAATTACATAGTGTTATACCTTTTAAATCAATTAAAAAAATACAGACTTAAACTGAAAGTCATCTATGTATAAAATGCATTATTTTTTCTGTAATATTACCTAGATATGCTTTGAAGAGATTTGTATTACATAATATTAAAGTAACGAATCCAATGTCATGCATTCATAGTCAGGCTTTGGTTTTTGGATTTGAGGAAGACAGACTGGTTTGGCTCTTTAGGGACGGTCTCTACAAGCAATCGAGAAGACCCCATCTGCAGCTTTGATTGCGTCCCCTCCCTCTTTCCCTTTCTTTCTCCTCTTCTCTGTCTTAGAGTCACATATGGTGAGGCGATATTGCGGGTTTAGCCCTAATATAGAATAAATTTGAATGTGTTTGCAAATAAATGAGCCAATTATGACGTTTTGTTCACCTTTAGGGGGAAAGGCTACAGTAGATGGTCTATTAGTAAAATAAACTCCATATTGCAATAGAAAAAAAACAAGTCCATTTATAAAAAGAGCAAAAGCCATCAATCCCAAGCAATAAGACCAAACAGAATTCTTGTAGACTAGTTCAAAACCTCAGATAATAGGTAATGGGGTCATTTAACTTTCAAGGCTGTTTCCTCTTGGTGTTTAGATGAAAAAATAATAATAATAATAATTTAGCATTTTTGTGGCTGAAAGATAGCAAATTCAAGTTGTTTACGTAAGTTGTCTGAATCTATAAAAGTTAAAAGTGCTGCTTCAGCATAAAAGGCTCCTTTGATTCCGATATAAACCCTTCACGAGTTCTGATAGGATGCTGTTCTCCCCCTATTGCGGGAATACACAGATTTAGACCAGTACAAAGGGCTGTCACAGTACAACTTCAGCCCACTTAGCTGTTTAACGCTCTGACATCTCAGGAATATTTTAACCGCTGGAGTCTGTGATCTATGAAAGAAGCGGCTATTCCATCTGTAAATGCTTCTCACGCAGGACTGGAGCGAGACCGCAGAGCGGGCTTGTGCTGACATGTCCCGAATCAGACTCGTGCACAGTCACGTCATCGCAGTCCTGCCAACCATCTGGATATAAACTGGTGCTTTGAGACACATCTGGTCATCAACATGCCACGCTCTGAATTGCACTTCCAACTATTCAGACCCCACAGTCAGTCAGGGCTGAAATATTCCCTTTGTGGTGACAGGGCAGCCAGTATTTCACAAAGCGTGTCCCTGTATGCTGACAGGCCGGCCAATCAAGACACGTTTCTGTCCTCGTGCCCCGACAGGATATCTGGTCTATATGTCGGGTGTCCCTGTATTCTGACAGGCTGATCAAACAGGACAAAACGTGTCCGTGTGTGAGGACAGCATAGCCAAATTTCAGCACAAACTTCATTATGTGATCTTTTCATTTCATGTCCAAAGCATAATCAACCAATCCCCTTTTTTTGGCGAAAGCTTGAGTTTGTTTCGCTTAGAGGGGGAGACAAATTGAAAAGATTTTCATGATAAACTTGTCAAAATAAATTACAGTGCCAGTATAAGACGATCTTGTCGCACGTCTGCGTTACCAAAGCTGATCTTTCTGACAAGGAAATGCACTTAATGGCAGGACTGTCACTTAAATTTGCAGGACCAGAGATTGGATATTTATGTAAGATAAGTGATCACATTGCATAGCATGTTATATATGGATGGATGGGCAGACTGAATGAGGAGATAGGAGAATGAATATATAGATATAAAACACTAACATTTTCACTAATTTTGCCCATAATTGGCCCCCGATTTGATTCCTGTGGTGGGCACATGGGCGTTATAAGATTATATGACAGAGGTGTTTGCTGGAATGCCTCGAGGTTATCTTATGTTGTGGATGATAATTGAAACTAGCATAAGCCCTCTAATGAACACTAATTGCTGTAATGAATTAGTTACAGTGAGAGTTCTGGAGAGAGGACAGTGCGGACACTTCATATGGCCGCTCACATGTACACACACTCATAAGTTACTTAATGCCGGTTTCATAATTACTGTAACTAATTGTGGATGTTTTCCCTTTAAATTGTAGTTAAATAAAAAAAAATATATATTTTGTTTTTGTGGCATATAAATTGCTAGAGATCAGATTTAAGCTGCAGGTTTTTTTTAGCTTGCTTTAAGTTTAATTCCAAATACTGATAGATGTTTAATTTATTTTGTGTATTGGTGGTTTTGATTGAACTGCCGTTTTCACTGAATCGGTTCAGAAAACTGGATTGAGAGATTTGTGCACATCACTTTAAAAAAAATGTTCAAAGAAGCCAAAATTTAGCTTGCATTCTGAGCAATATAAATCTAAGCAGTATTGCATTGATTTGAATGCACTTCAAAGCTTTACGTTTTCTGACGAATATTCCAGCAAGCCATTTCTGCATGTATTTTAAGTAAAGTTTTTAACATTTTAAATGCTTATCTTTTGCCAAGTTTAATGCATTATCTCTGTATGAAGGTATTCATGTCTTTCTACAGGGGGACTCAAACACTAGTGCAGATCAAAGTTGATTTCTTTTGATCTCTTTGTTTGTGTGAATTGGACGAAAACCTGTTTGTTTGCTCGATTGCTCAAAAATATTCACTTCTTTCTCTCAACCTTTTTGTTCCACACAATATGCCATATTTACATTATATAATACGCCATCTGCTCTTCCTAATGTTTACCTCTTAACTTTTGTAAATGAATCTAGCACCACTGGTTTCTAATTACAGCCTAATATTTTATGAATGGTCAGTTTTTATGCTAATATGCTCGTATGACTTGTTTTTATCTGTTTTACTCTGTAGTTAGTATTTGTGGGTTTTTCTCATGAGATTGATGTCTGGGAAGTGGAAGTCTGTGCCTTAGGCTGATTGTTCTGCGTCAGAAACGACAGCCATTTTGGCTCCTTTCCCAGTGAAGCTTTCATTCAGATGTGCGGAGGGGTGGGGGGGCATTTGAGAAAGTTTTAGAAAGTGGTGGAAAGCAGGAGAAATGAAACAGTGGAGATTTTTTAAACATTACCTCATTGAGCAAGCCCCCCCCCCATGTGCAGAACGCATATAATTAACACACTCCGAATGGAAGCATTTAGCCGGAGTTGCTATGGAGACCGAGCATAAAGCTGAGCTTAGGGCTGTGTTTGGGCAGGGTAATATAATTGTACCCAACCTGTGAAATAAACACAATCACAGAGGGCGATCCTCGTTTTTAAACCCCGATATTGATTCACTCATCAGCAGCTTTCTCATAATACTTTAACACTGTTCTTTTCTCGATTGCGTTTCATTTCACATAGATGCTCATTGCCATGGATTTCCTTTCACACGAACACTTGTGTGTGCATGAGCACCATTAAAGACCCAAACAATTCTCGCTTGTGTATAAACACACACCATTACTCCCTCTCATCTCCGCTGTGCTGTTTTAAGTGGTCTGAGTTTCCCAAGGTCAAAAGATGCTCAGGAAAATAATAAAAGGAGCTGCTTTGAAATAACATCCGCAATGCATGCAATGTGTACAAGAACATGTGGAGAAACCATTGTGCAATTATCAATTATTAGATTGGAAATGCTTGCTACTCTGTGGTGCAAATGTGTTTTTAGGTGGAGCGGCGTTTATTATACAGTGCTGTAGTTCACTAACAAGCTATGCAGTATCATGTTCATAATCACTTTCTGTTATGAACACTTTATGCATATACACATACACACATTTTATATATATATAAATGAATACAGATGGATGTAAGGGAGGAATATGAGAAAGAAATTAAGAGTAAAGAAAACAGATTGTATGTTGTTTCATTGGGCAAAGGAAGTGAGCAGTGTTTCAGGGACTGTGTGGAAAAGCATGATTTCTGTCCTGGGTTCACACAGCGAGGCATGGAGTGATCCTCAGTGTTTGCCGACTGTCTGATATTGCTCCTCAGGTAGCTAATCTACGTGAAATGGCACCACAGAGACCAACGCTCGCCCTCCAGCCTCATTCATATTCTATCACATTAACGCGGGATCAGTCCCATATCCAGACAGCTGGGACGCGTGCGTGTGTGTTCACACGCGTGCCTTGTTTGTTCACTTTGCGACAGGATGGCCTCTGTGCCTCGGTTTCATTCTGCAGGGCAGTGTGTGTGTGTGTTTGTGTGTGTGTGTGTGTAGCCTGCCATTTCAGGCAGTGTTCAAAGTCAGCATCCACCAATGAGCTGAGGAGGCAAACAGCACAGCTGCTCCAGAGTCAGCAAGATCATCACAAGCCAGATAATGGCAGCACGTGGAAGTCCTTCACCTTACATGCTCACCAGTAAATGATGAATGATTTTCTGCCTGATAAATAACTGCCTGCTCCTTTAACCTCCAGACCTCTTTGACGCTGTATTTTTTGCGTGTGCGCATGAGAGGACAGGAAGCCATCTGTGTCCGCCCTGAGCTCAGAGGCTGAGAGATGACTGTCTCTTTGATATAAGGGGAAAACATGGCTGTGTCTTCTCACGCACCTGAATGCGAGCACACTGTTCCTGCTCCTCATAAATGTGCCTGTGTGAAATGGGCAGGTGTCACAGCCGCTGAAGGACGGAGGGAGACTGATGGAGAGAGATCCGTGAAAAGCATTTGTGTCATTCGTTTGTGTGTGTGTTTTTGTGCAGGTATGACTATCGTGAAATGCTGCACAATTCCACCTTCTGTCTGGTTCCTCGAGGACGACGGCTAGGATCCTTTCGCTTCCTGGAGGCTCTGCAGGTGAGCACACATCTGTCATTCAGTCTATGCCTTTTCCTTTTTTTTTGCTTCTACTTTCCTGTTTACTTTGCCATTTCATTTATTTTCATCTTTTATTTTTTCTGTTGTCTCTCTTTCCCTCATCTTCCTTCCATACTTTATAATTCCACACTTCTATTTCCTTCCTCCTTCCTTTTTTCAAATCCAAATTCATTTCTTTATTTTACACTTTCTTCCGCTCTTCCTTTTATTCTTTGATCCTTTGATCTTCCCTCTGCATTCATATCCATCCTTCCTTCCTCACTTCCTTGTTTACTTCCTTTACTTTTAAACCCCTTCTTTCCACACTTTCTTTCTTCTGCAGTTACATACTACTTTTTATTGTTCTTTTTTTCTTCCTTTCCCTCCATTCTCCTCTAAATCCTTCCCTCATTCATTCTTTACTTGCTTCCTTAATTTTCTTATGCACTTCCTTCCCTATTTCTCTAATCCTTTCAATCTCGTTGATTCTTACCTCTTTTCCTCCTTCCATTGCTTTTTTTGCACCCTTCCTATTATGTATCTATATATGAGTGCAGATCGGGCCGCATTTTTCTGTCCCAGCCCGGCCCGCGTCCGACAGGCATTAGGATATTTGTCCGAGGCCGATCCCAACCCGATCTATTTTTTTCTCATGCACTTTTTTGTGTGGAACAAACTACAGGAACACTTGACTTCACGTCCTCATTTATTCTGGAGAACACAAATGATGGCTATATAATATAATATATATAATATGGCTCTAAAGAATATAATTCAGCGCGCGGCAGCAATGCACGAAGCACTGTGACGTCTCGTAGGGGTGCACCGATCCGATATTAGGATCGGATATCGGCTCCGATATTGAAAAAATAGCTGGATCGGGGATCGGAA
>JAUCNO010000353.1:3762056-3773119 GCA_032353835.1 Enteromius viviparus
TTAAAACTCTTTTTGTAAAAATATATATTTATTGGTCACATTGAATAATTTCAAACAAATACTAAATGTACAAAAAACACTACAACATTCTATTTCCATAAAAAAATATATTTTTTTTATTATTGTTTTATCTTAGTTATCAGTAGTGAAATCTAGTAATTTCATATAAACAGTATTATAAAACTGATATACTTCCAAACCACTGTCAAACGATGCGCTTCTTCGGAGAGGCGTGTAAATCATAGCGTGGCTCACTTCCACATTCAGCATTCGTGCGTGGATTATGATCAAAACAAATTTCTTGCGGGTATTTTTTACGCTTAAACCAGCTGTTATGACACCCCCTAACTACACAAAGTACGCCAGTATTTCTATGGTCCATATTAAAAGTAAACTGCCCTACAAACTCCATTACTAGCGGAAGAGCTTTACCGGAAATGTAACACATTATAGTTTGAAAATGGCGGCGCCCGCATTTACGTGGAAAATAAGGTGGAATACGGCTCAGTGTGAAATCACGCACCTGAGGGCATTTACTGCTGATGGCTTTACTGACATCACTAATTTCAAGTACATTCAGAGCATTAGAAACACTAGTTGGTGCTCCAGTTTAATCGGTCCGCCGAAATTCATCCAGTGAGAAACGTTACGCAGTGTAAAAATAAATGCGATTAAAATGCGTTAAAAAAAGTTAACACGCTATTTTTGTGTAATTAATTAATCTAAATTAACGCGTTAAAGTCCCGGCCCTAATATAAACATATCAGAGAATGGAGAGACAGGTAAACAGACAACATAGTCTGTCCCGGTGTGCCCTATGGAGGCTTCAGAGGGGAACTCCAGTGAAGATCATTACATTTGTAACACCTTTTGTCAAAAAATGGGCTTTGACGCAAATAAATGCAGTGTCACATGACAGAATTAGGCTATTGGGAGCGTCTGTGTTTGTGGTTTTGCTCGTGTCAAACCCCCTTAGCCTTTCAAAAGTGCATTAAATCATAATACTATTGCAAATTTAAAATTTGTTAAAAAGATGAGTTACGTCTCAAACATAAATATCTTAATTTGATGTTTCTTTTTAATACTTTGAAAAGTTACATTTATCAGGCTTAATTTTGTTCAGGATATTTTAGATATTATAGCTTAAGGCATTACTGCGCACAGCGCCGACAGGATCACTTGATTTTTATACTTAGTTATTCAAGAATAAGACATTATTCAAAACTATTCATAAAATGTATTTTATTTGTGTACATTCACAATAAAAAAAGTTGTGCTTCTGTAAATAATTGGATGCTGCTTTCAAAAGCGGATCACAAAAAAAATCACTGAAATTCTGCATATAGGCTGCTAATTGTTGCTACTTTTTTCTTTCGTTTTGTTAATTTATTATTTGGTTACAAAAACAATATATTTGGCGTATGAGCCTTTTATTTCTTTTATAGCTAATGTTTTTCTCTGTTTGCACAAGCTTTGCGTGTGATGTGAATTAGAGTAGGGATCGGGCCACATTTTTCTGTCCAAGCCTGGCCCTCGTCCGACAGAGCAGTAACCGAACTCGACCCGAGCCCGACAGGCATTAAGATATTTATGTCCTATCCCAGCCCGATCAATTTTTTTCTCATACTAATGACACATGCACTTTTTTGTGTGGAACACACTACAAAAAAACTTGACTTCACGTCCTCATTTATTCTGGAGAACACAAATGATGGCTCATGCAGCATATAATTCAGCGCGCGGCAGCAATGCACGACACGCTGTGACGTCTCATACAAACTGGGCGATATACTTTTACAAACCTAATTTTGAGAACATATAACAATAAAGCGTGTGTGGAGAACACAAATAAAAACACGTTGGCTCGTGCAGAATTTAATTCAGTGCGCGGCAGCAATGACACTGGGAGAGAGAGAAAATAAAAATACTCAAGTAAACATCTGAGAGTGCATTATAGAAGGGATTTCAGTCACAATCATACAATTATTTCATTTGAATTTATCTGTTAAACTAAATACAGCCCTAATTGAGTGACTGCGAAAACTTGCATGACCTACCGCTGTGAGGTCAAATAAAAACTGGGAAGCAGCAACGTGCGTCAACCTCCCAAGTCTGCATAGCGGCAGGAAACCCTAAATATGGTCATGGCAAGTGGAATCACAAAATTAGTTCTTAAATACACATCTGCTACATTCGGAAATGTCAACGGATGAGATCATCAGCGCACGCGGGGCAAAAAGCATCGTTATAACACAAGCGCACGTTTGCGCTGTTGTGATCGAGCCCGACTCGAACCCGAGCGTCCTTTCTAAATATCTGTCCGAACCCAGCCCGACCCGTCCGGGTACCGATATCCATCCTCTAATCTATATCTGTTCTGTACATTTACCTCCTTCGACACTACTTCTCTTTCCATTTCTTCCTACTTTCCAAGTACAGTACTTACTTCCTAATACACTTCCTGTACATTTTTGTATTCTTTTACCCTTTCTCACACACTTAAATTGTTTTGCACATCCTTCCATTCCTGTCCTTTCCTCCTATGTTTCATTAATTTAGTAGTTTCCTTCTTTCGGCACTTATTTTATTCCTAATTAACTAATTATTTTATTTCTTCCTTCCACTCTTTCTTCTGCTTTTTCTTTTTTCTTTTTGCAATCCTTCCTCTCAAATTAAAAAAACTTCATGTCATTAATTATAACTTCATATTAACTCTGTCCCTTCCTGTCACCTTTTAGATGTTAATTAAAACATCAGTTGGCCCATTTATGAACCTTCCTTTTTTTGATGAAAAGTTATCGCCCTCACTAGTTGCTTTTGAAGAGATTAGATCTCCAGAAATGTGGCCCTCACAAGCTTTGGGAAACAATTCTACACATGCGCATACTTTGACATTAGCTCTCACATACAGCACCCGCACCACTTCACTTCTGAAGCACAGTCCCTCTTTCCCTGAGCGTGTGTGTGTGACCACTAGAGCTGAAGCCCTGCGGCACTCGGTGCTCAGCTGACACCTTTATGACCTCTTGAGTGGCAGGTCCTCATTACGTCAAACAGCCGTCAGACACAACAGCTGCTCATCCCTCTATTTCTACATCTCCCGCACTTCAAAGGAAATTCACTTTTCTCTCCTCAGCCCCTCTTCTGCGTTTTTTCCCACAACCTACATATTTTCTGACTCCCTCTCTGTATTTACTGTCATGGCGTGTAACTGTATAAGTGAAGTGGATGTCGATCTGTAGGCGTCTGTACGCTGGACTCTTTGAGTTCGTATCAGTAACGAGGCTAATGGCTTTTCTGGCATTCAGTTGAAGCAATTTAATATGCGTCTCATTGTGTTTGTTCTGTTTCTGATTTATCCATGTGTTTCCTCTCTTTGTGCTGTCCTGTAATCAAAACATGGCACACATGACTCACGCTGTGACTCTATCACTCTGTGTGTGTGTGTTTTGTATGTTTATAGGCGGCCTGTGTGCCGGTCATGCTGAGTAACGGTTGGGAACTCCCCTTCTCGGAGGTCATCGACTGGAACACGGCTGCTGTGATCGGGGATGAGAGGCTTCTACTGCAGGTCAGAAATCAAATGTTTTTGTTGCGTCCTTTTCTGAGTCTCCTTTGTGTTGTGCTCAAATACTTTAACGGTGGAGTCAGGCATCGAGGCTGAAGTCCACCTCTGCCGGTTAATCTGGTTAGTTACATTCAAAAACACCAAAAATAATTCCCCATCCACACAGGCAAGTATTCCAAAGAGGTTCCAGGATTTCCTTTGTTGATGAGAAATTCGTTTATTCATCCTCAGGTCATTCCAAAGCCGTATGACTTATGGGGAGAAAAAAGAAGATGTCGGGGGATTTTTTTTTTTTGCAAAAATGTTAAAAGCAATCTATATGTTTCACACAAGAATGACTGTCATACAGTTTTGGGTAACATGAGGAAGATGCACATATCTCATGAACAATGGAAATCCTGGAGCTTCACAGGGATTCGGACTAAATTGTTATTATATTATGGCTGCCAAAAGATTATTCTTTCTTTTTTTTTGTATGCTTTTAGTTCCATTTAAAGACAGTAAAATTGGTTCACTCTGAGGGAATATATCAGAAATTACTTAAGCTTTGATGATAATTACCTACAAAAACTGCTAATTACATTTGTTAAACCTTCCATCTGCACTCACTTCTAAATAAATTTGCTATTAGGGTTTTTCTAAGAGAACGTTTCTCTATGATTGTTCTCAAAATCCTCAAAATATGCTTCGAAACAATCTCAGGTATATTAAGAGAGGTAGCCATTCACTTGGTGAGCCTGTTTTAGATTTAGTTTTAAAATTATATAATAATGCTAAATATTATCCATGTATGCCTTCAACAGTACACTAGTGTTTGACACGTAATTTTTGGTCCTCGATCAACACTCCTGTTAAACTAAGGATGTTGGTCCAAGACGTCTTACTTGGCTGAAACACATTTGATCTTGGACTGGTTTGACTGTCTTGGCCTATGATGCAGATTCGTCAGGTTATGTAGATTTGATTTGTTTCACCAAGCAGTATGAGATGCCATACACCTCATACACCCATATCACTCTGTTTTGCCTCGTTTCATTTGTTCTATTCGTACATAAGCTCTCTAGCAGCACTGATTTATTTCTCTCTCTCTGTGTGCAGATCCCATCCACGGTGCGCTCCATTCATCAGGATAAGATTCTGGCTCTGCGACAGCAGACGCAGTTCTTGTGGGAGGCCTACTTCTCGTCCGTGGAGAAGATTGTGCTCACCACTCTAGAAGTAAGCGATGACTTCACGCCGTCTCCCACTGTCTCACGCACACACACACACTCGCTCTCATTTCACAGCTGTGACACTCACAAGAGCCGCTTCAGACACACTGGCTGGGTTTAAATATTTTGACAAAGTGTCGAATTCTAATGATTTATTAAGGGTTGTGCTAAGTGCGTACACATTCTCATGCCTTGTTTAATTCTCTATGTCCCCTTTATCAGTGTCTAGGAAACTATGCGTGACCTTGGTTCGCTGACCTCTACTTAGAGTTATAAGCATTTGGCTAGACACAGAGCTGGGATACAGCGGCCCTAAAAGAATTTGGATGCTTCATTAAAAAGTCTGTTTATTTGGCTCTGTTATATATGGAATATATTCGGTCACAAGGTTTGTTAGTGTAACTGTTGCCCTAGCTTTTTAGATCGACATGTCATTGCAGGCCTTGTTTAGCAACTGACAGTGTCATGCAATGCATATGTAACCCGTGAAACCCCAATTTCTTATAAGTTGTCTATCAATGGACCCGTAAGCTCAGATGCATAGATTCGTCTAAGAAGAGAGATTTTGCAACAGCAGTGAACTCTCAGACACAGTGTTTGAGTTATACCAAACAAAATAAATAGTAATTCATGAAACGCAAGACTTTAAACCATATCGTAATGAAACTCATCACATCAACTCACCAAGGAAACTCATGCAAATGTACATATGAAGCAGCGTTTTTTTATTTTTTATTATTATCTGTTCTATTATTCGGCCTCAGCTACTGCCCACTAGCAAGCTGGGTCAACGTTACAATATAAGCATCTACAATCAACAAATCATTGCAGTTAACCCCAGAAGACTACGAGCTGTCAGAGCCCCCCAAGCGTCATTGCAATTACAGCTAGTATCCGAAGAGTTGTTTGCCTCCATTTGGAAGATTGCAGCCGTTCTGTTGCGAGATTGAGTCGTCAATCACATGTCTTCAAACACTAAAAGGGAGGACTTTTAGCTGAGCAAGAGGAACGGCCTTTCATCAGCCGCTCAGATTGGGTTTTTAAGATGACAGGTGGGGTTCTGCAAGGTTGAAAGACCACGGCTTAATATCAACGCTCGTGTCAAATGGTTATTGACTGCTCCTGGGAGGAGCAAAAAGTAAACACAGGGAAAACACTCAAACTTGTGCTTTATATTAGTCACCCCAGATAACATTTTGTAATATAATTATTAGTGCTGTCAAACGATCACAAACAAAGTGCGTTTTTGTTAATGTATGTGTATTTACAATGTGTATATATTAATACAAGCGCATGCATATATTTAATAAAATGATATGTTTTATATATTAAATAGGTCACACTTAATTAGGTGTCCTTACTTAAGTATAATGTACTTACTCTGGTCATATGATGTTGGATATGGGTGAGGTTAGGGACTGGTTTGGTGGTTTGGAAAGGTTTAAGAGTGGGTTGAGGTGTAAGGGACGGGTCAACAGTGTAAATATAAATGTAATTACAGGTGTAACTGCATAGGTATTTAAAAAAAATATAAGCACCATGTAAAATTGTACCAAATTATTAATTTAAATATAAGTACATAGTAAACGCTACTTAATAATTTATGCATAATATAATATATAAATGTATATACATGTAAATACTTTTAAAATATATACTGTGATTATTTATAGATATATACATAATAAATAAATTAATCAATGTATATGAATTAACGCATTGATTGACAGCACCAATAATATAATGTTATATTATTATATAATAATATAATATAAGATTTAATTTAGTAGATTTACTGCATTTGTTTGATAAACTATATTTAAAGCAGTAATATTGCCTGAAATAACAATTTTATTGGAATATTTTTGTTATATTTAATCTTGATGCAGAGCTACATTTTTTAGCATCATTACTACAGTCTTCAGCGTTACACGATCCTTCAGAAATGCCCAAGAAACCTTTTTTATTATTATTAAAACAGTAGCGCTGTTTAATCATATTATCTGTTATTTTATCTTAAGAAATCATGTTCTTTTGATAAATGCATAATACAAAGGAGCGGTGATTTTTAGAAATATTATAAATATCTTTAATGTTATTTTTAATCCATATTTTCTGGTTAAAGCTATTCGTTTGTTAATATATGACTGCAAACTTCGGAACCGTACTGCGTAGTACATAACATTTTAATGAAAGTATAATTTTTAAATATTGACACTTTCAAACATTTATTAAACTGAAGGAAACCTGTAAAAAAAAAACGCTGGCTGTTTTTCTGTTTCTGGTACTTCTAAATTACACACTTCACCTTGAGTGCCTCTTTTCTTTACAATATTAATTGAACGCTTCGATTTGTTGCCCAGGTTCCTCTTTGTTTAATCACTCTGAATCGACATGCAGGATTAGTCCTAATTACCATTATTTATGCAGAACGAGTTTATCTTCCACGTTCACCTTCCCACCCACTTGAACTAATTACGCAGCAGTGATTCCGTCTACGGTCTCCCTTCTGTCATGTCTGTGTTTGTATTTGAAAGTTATATTTGTGTGCAGTGAAGGTTGTCCGTGGAATCTTACCATCCTGCAACTGACGAATGCATTCCAGACGCTGCTCACTAAATTCTACAAGACTTTTGTCATTTGTACTACAAAAAAAAAAGCCTCCAGGCTGGTATTAAGAAGCTGCAATGAAGACACGATCTCAGAGACATCCAACTCATTCCAGTTGCCAACGATTAGGCTGTCACTAAGCCAAGCCGCTTTCACACCAAGGGGCACAGTATAAACCTAAAACGACGACGACAACAAAAAAGCCGATCAGTCTTTGTCTCTTTTTACAGCAGCCATTCATCCCCGAGAGCCTCACTCAAGGCCAGAGAAGCAATTGCTCCTCTTAATGCTGGAGCAGCTGATTGGCACGATGAGAGTGCTGAAATCGCTGAAGCGTTTGATCGTTTGTCCCATAGTTTATAGACCCAGAGCTGCACCTCAAACTTGAAGTTTCAATTTGAAACATTAATTTACCCTTTCACATAAGACTTCTCCAAATGACAACTTTACAGCTCTCGTGGGCTCAGGAGTTTAGCTTCAGTCGTTCACGTGGGCTGTAATGCAGGCTGTTTATGAGTTTGTTTACTTGTTTGTGTAGATCATACAGGACCGAGTGCTTCAGCAGACCTCCAGGAGCAATCTAATGTGGAACAGTCATCCCGGTGGACTCTTTACACTGCCCCAATACTCATCCTACCTGGGCGACTTCCCTTTCTTCTACGCCAAACTTGGTAATCGACAATCATCTTCTTTATAGCACATAGTTGTTCCAGAGTTAAAGACAAAAGCTGTTTCTAAAATTGCTCTTCTTTTCCCTTTAGTGCTCTATAAGTGATGTAGTTTTTATGATGATGTACCTATAATGCACTGAATACTTGATGAAATATTATTTTATAGTCTAATGGTGAAAATGTGGAGCCTAGAGGAATAATAGTTTGTCGCTTCCTTCATTCCAGAAATTTTTTATTATTTATGTTTAGTCATTTCGCAGACGTTTTTATCCCAAAGTGACTTAGAGATGATGACAATGAAAGAATCAAAATCAACGAGCAGTGATACCAAAGTGTTCTGACTCGTGTTAGACTAACGCAGTACATGTAGCAAGTCATTTTTTGTTGTTGTTGTCTTTTTTACATAATTAATAAAAAGTAAACTGATAGCACAGGAAAAGAATAGAGCAAGCTAGTGCTATTATGTGCTGCTAATTGTCTTAATTTGTCATAAATTAATAACAAATAGTTGTAATATTTTAGTTATGTTTCTGTAATTTTTTTTAAAATGTCAACTCAAAAATGTAAAAATATATTGTGTAATGTAAATATGACTTGTGTTGGCAAAATAAGTCCGAATGAGCACAGACTAATTTTAAGCTACGGACAAAAAAAGTGAAACATTTTGGTCTAATTTCAGGTTTTTACATAAACAAACTCCAAATAATGAAACCTCTAAAATTATCTTTATGATTTTTCTTTGTACAGAATTAAAGTATTTAAGTAGGCTATTTCTACATATTATTATATACATATGCCCCCAGTTTCACAGACAAGGCTTAAGCTAGTCCCAGACTAAATTGCATGTTTGAGCCGTCTCAGATGAAGATATCTTGCTCTGAAATATCTTAAAACATGTCAGTGTCATTGTTCTGTGTTTAGATGCACACCTGTAATATTTTCTTATAAAGCTTTTTTGTAAAAGCTGCTTAAATATCTTAATTTAAGTAATGCCTAGTCCTGGCTTAAGCTAAACCCTGTTTGTGAAACCGGGCCATGATGTGTAACATTATATTATATCAATGTAGCACAGTAGGACTATATAGCCCGTCCGTCTCATGCATGTTGGGTAGTGGCTATTTGCAATTATTGTATGCTATCTACACTAAAAGCAATACAGTTTTGTTTATATATATATATATAAGTAAGATATTTAATGGTCCTAATAATATTGTGAAATATTATTTCAATTTAAAATAACTGGAGTAATGATTCTTTGTATCACAGGAATAAATTATATTTTAAAATATATTCAAACAGAAAACAGTTATTTTATATTGAAATATTTCACAGTATTACATTTTTTCCTGTACTTTTAATCTAATAAATGCAGCCTTTTGCAGAAGAAACATCTTTAAAAACCATAAAATATCTTACGTAGTGTATGTGTGTGTGTATATATATATATATATATATATATATATAGGAACAATATTATTCTTCTTCTGTTCACAAGTACATAGTGACATATTTATTATTACACTGTGTGTTTATTCTGTATGTTACATTCACTGGGAACATAGGGAAGTTGGTGCTTTTAGACGCAGCAAAAGTCTTTCTGACTATAATATTTGTGACATCCTTTTCTCCTAAACTTTCAGAAACTAGTCCTGCATGACGTTTTGAGGTTATGTTCAAATGTGTCTGGAATTAATGAGCTTTCTAAGACAGACAGGCATTATGGGACTTTCGGATCCTCTTTCATCTTTTACAGACATGGGTCTCGTCATAGCCAGATTGGTGACTAGCCTCATTCAAAACCCAAGTTGCGTTGTCTCTGGTTCTCTCCTTTGTCATCGTCTGATTTATTTTTAAACACCCTCTCCTGCCATCTCTTAATTGCAGAGGTGTCTTGATATCTAGAAATTTACCATGTAGCTAAGTGACAACCATTGTATAACGTGATAGATTATCGACCAACCCTGTGTAATTGGATCGCAAAATCCATATTCACAATCTAAAGTCCTGCATGGCCACAGTTTCTAATGCAGCCCACGCATGCCTCTATCTTAATCTGCACTGCTTGTCAGGGCAATCAATATGAAGCCGTTGATTGAGCACCTCTTGTTAGTGGGAAAATGTAAGTGTAAAAAAAAAATGTGGTAACCAACTAGAATTATCAGCTTGTATCTGTGCAGGAATTATCATATTGGTTTGTCACCGATGCACCAATTAGACATGCTCAGTTATTTTATGCCAACTGTCTGTTTGATTATCTCATGGGCAAAGTGGACAATACATAAAAAAAGTGCAAAGTGAAATTCTGTCATTCAATAAGATGTGTGCATCAATTACCCCTTGTGTTGGTTAAATATTTTCTCTTTTTTTAGATACTTTGTACGCATTTTACTATGTTTAAATTCAGTCGAATTCCTCAGATTTCCCTCTAGATCAGTAAATGGGTGCAGCATGGATCTGGTGTATCATTTTTGTCTGATGATGATTCTTTTAAATTAATGATCCTGTTTTTGTGTGTTGTTTTGATTTAGGTATCAAGCCGAATCCCAGGTTCACTGCTGTTATCCATGCGGTTACACCCCTGGTTTCTCAGTCTCAGCCTATTCTCAAGCTCCTCGTCTCAGTGGCACGGTCACAGTACTGTGCTCAGGTAAGAGCCACTTCTTCTGGCTGATTAAAACAATGGAAAATTACTGCATATATATGTGATTACTAAAAAAAGTCCCAAATTAAGATGATTTGGATAAAACCTGGCTTTAGTGCCTAATTTAATCATTTAAAATTTCCTTTTTTTATTTTTTGTTAATTGCACTAAACTAGTGGTTCTCAACCAGTGGGTCTCAGCAAACTTCCAGGGGCTCCGCAGGAGCTTAAAAGTTTATTAATACATAATATATGAATCAAACTCTAATCTCTTTTGAAATGCTAAAAACTAGGGCTGTCAAATGATTAAAATTTTTAATCAAATTAATCAGGATTTTCAGTGGATTAATCATGATTAATCAC
>JAUCNO010000353.1:3773219-3786678 GCA_032353835.1 Enteromius viviparus
GGCGGGGTCAGCGGAGCTCGTGAAGATTTAAAGGGGTAGTACACAGAACAGAGTGATTTCTAAAGAGCTGTTTTTGAAAGGGTAAAATGAGCAATTTTTACACTATCTTTCAGAAATTTTAAAACAAACTATATTACAAAATTGCCATTAAGACCCTAAAGAATCATATTAGCTTGTGGAAAATTGGCTTTGTATGACTCCTTTAAATGTCCGCCTATAGACTTAGCATCTATAACCTGATTTCATAAAAGTTCACTCACAATAAAACTGATAACAATAAAATTCAGGCAAATTGCTCACCGCAGAGTGAATCTTAGAGATAAAACTTCCCTAAGACAGTATACCTTCTAGGAAAAATCAGAGCTATAGCAACAGGCCTGGCGGGATCAGCAGTAAGAGATGACCCTGGTGAGCTGAACTCCTGTCTAGCACCATTAAGACACAATAAAGACTCGGTATAAGTGAACAGGTCCCAGCTGATAAAGGGCAGAACACTACATTGATCGCTTCTTCCTTTTCTCACCGGGTCAACCTGGATCATGATTGCTCCAGGAACACTGACAGGAAAAGAGTCTGAGGCCCTTGTTGTCAAGCACTGAAACAGGAGTCCTGAGGCAAGCTCAGAGGACACAAGTCTCTCATAGAGCAGAAAGGTAAAGTCTCACTTGATCATGAATCTCAGTACAGATGTTAACTGCGATAAAGGTCTCTTGTCATCCCACTGGCTTTCAGTGTTTAAGCAGGAGCTTTCAGATATTCGCATGAAGGCAAATGGTTGGTGGCAGCAAAGTTGCTTCTTCTTATCGAGAACTGAAAGCCACTGAGGGCTGCTTAATAAATGTGAAGTCGATGTGACCAGAAGTCTAATCACCTACACACTTGCACTTCAGAATGTACTTGTTCAGTGGTATTCTGACTACTAAAGCCACAGTTCACCCAGAAATATACTTACGGTCACATTATTCATTTTTGTCTGCATAGTGACAGTCAATGTGAGCCAAAACAACAGTTGACTTTTTGAATATTCATAACATACAGTATCTGTCATTGCTGTCTATAATCATGGCTTTTGCAAAAGACAATCAAAAGAGAAAAAATGCATTTACTTTTTCATATCATTCAGTTCTAGGCTCAAACATGGCGTCTCATTTCTCTTCTCCCTTCATCTGAATCTCTTACCTCATCGACTCACGATGAGATCAAAGCAGCCGACCTCGATAATGTGCGCAGAGGGAAGAGTTTTTGATCAAATGCGGACTTATTAAAATTCAGGTTTGTTCAAATGCGCTGTGTTTTACACTCTGAGTGACAGCTGGATGACTTGCTTGCACCAGTGCACCATTTTGCAAGGAAAAATTAAGGGGTTTTTTTTTGGTACCCAAAACCCCGAGAAGCACAAATTAGTCTCTGAGGTCTGAATGGATTAAAAAAAGATCTAAAACAAGAGAGCAATTGAGAAGTGTGGCTTAAATACCAGTTAAAACGTGTTTATTGCAGAGACTGATCAAAGTGAAACAAAAGAAGAAAATTTAAATAGAATAAAAAGAAACGCAGAAATTGTTCGTAGAACAAGCCTTCATTATAAAAACTGTGACCTTGGATTTCATAGCTAATCCGCCTTGTCTCTCCACTCTTTTCAGCTTTTCTGCTTGCTGAGATTGAGCAGGAATTACTAGTGTAAGTGTCTTGGAGTGAAGCAAGGGGATTACACTGATTGAAGAGCGGGAAAGAATGTACCACCTCATTCTAATCCAGGTGACATCACAACATCTTTAATGCAACTATTGTGTTCTGCTTATTTAAATACTCTGCTTATTCTTTCCCAAAACGTTGACTAGATTAAATCCAGAAGTCTCATTCCCATTCATATCTCAAAAGCACATGTCCCTAACATTCCTGAGCCAAGTGTATTCAAAATACAAAAGTCGTTTTAATACTCTATAATTAAGTTGTATTAAGAATTAAGAAATGATGTGGCAGAAATTGCAATTAAAAATTGTATCCATCCAATTTGGACAAGCCACTTTTGCTTTGAACGAAAAATTGTGCCATCCTGTCCTAACCCTCATATAACACTTTAGGTGTCCTGATCACAGTGTAAGTAATATGTTTAAGTAATGAGTAATATTAGTTAACTACATGTAATTACTATATGGTTAGGGTTTGATTTAGGGTTACTTGCATGTAATTAATTGGCATTATAATAGTAAGTACATATAACGTGCAACAAGGAAACCTTAGAATACTGTGATACATAAACACGTAAGTATGGATACACTGTGTATAAATATTTATTTTTCTTTTTTGGGTGTGTCATGTTATTAAAGTCCTAAATGACTGTCAGGGTCAGGTTAATTAGGTTAAATTAAATTTAACATCTGTAATTACATTATAGAATGAATAAAGGTACATTTCCCTGAACAGTTGTGAATGGCATTAGTCTTTCCTTTGAATTAGCATTATCTCTCCCATGTTGAGTATCTTGTAGAGAAAACGATGTGGCCAGTGTATTCTTTTGGCATTAATGCTGCTGCTGAACATCCAAAAATTGAACTAGCTTCATCAGCTGTTTATTTTGATCGAAGCTGAAGCCAGATGGCCCCTCTGTGTGTTACACGAGAAGACTGCTGATGGCAAGAATGTAGTAAATGATGAGTGACAGAAATCTACAGAAAAAAACACTGCACAACTGCCCTTCAACAAAATTCCTTTAGACATGTTGACAATTCAAGCAGAAAAGATACCAAAGTCTTTGAAAGACAGCTAAAAATACAACTAGATGTTTACATTTTCTGAAAAAAGCGGTGCTTGCTTGTGCAAGTCTCATACAGAACATAGTGCTTGCTTGTCTTCAACAATTTCTGAAGGCGCCAAGAACCCCTTGGTATACAGAGAGAGATGGAGCAAAGACCCCCGTTTTATTGCATAAAAGTGGTGCACCATTGCATGGTGCCACCAATAAAAATCTTTAATATTCAAGGTCAGTTGAAGTTAACTTGTGATTCCAGAGACTCCAAAGGTGTACAAGTAAAAGTAATTTCTAAAGTAATCTGTAAAAACAAAACAAAACAAAACAAAACAAAACAAAACAAAACAAAACACATAAAACATAAATAAATAAATAAATAAATAAATAAATAAATAAATAAATAAAATAAAATAAAATAAAATAAAATAAAATAAATTTTTGTTTTTCATTTCACAAACTCATGTCTGTACCACAAAGGGGTTGGTTTGTAAATACAACAGTAATAATGGTATGTGCGTTACTGTCTGAGAAAACCTGTAAACCTCTTTTCCAAATGCTCTCCGGAGTATAAGCAGCAGTAAAGAGAGACTGTGTCTGAAATGTCAAAGTATTGAAGGTTGTCTCCATTGATCACTGCTCTGCTCCACAGCATTTTTCAATCTTGCAACACCAGACTGCTGTCACCCTGCAGTATTGATTTTGCTGTTTATTGTTACTTCGTTTACAGTGCTTGTATCAACCCTTCATGACCATTCCCTGCCCACTCCATCTGCGACTATAAACACAGACATGTACGTAGGCTGTCTGCTAAATTAACATAAACCGATCTAGTTGCAAATGATTTGCAAATGATCTCCTTTTCTCTCTCAAACGTCTCATTATTTTCGTTCCACAAGAGCACTTCATAAACAAGAAACCAAACTCAATTAAACACACAATGTTCAGGTTGAAAAGTTCATCAGATCTTCAAAGCAATGTTTTGGTTTTGAGCTAAACAGTGCGCCATGTGTGAGTGCTGCGACTGGGACGAGTGGGAGTGAAAGGATTGATGGAGAAACGAAACAGAGAGGAACTAAAGCCCCAACCCAATGTGATGAGACCGAGATGCCGGAGGAGGGAGGAGATCTCCATAGATCAGAGGTGAAGGACGAGAGGGATGAAAGAAAGATGGCATCCACTTGGGGAATGACTGATACAATGGAATGTATTTGAGAAACCACAGCATGATAAATGGTAATGTGAGCTGAAGTGTTTTCTTGTTATCAGTTTGTAATCCTTAAATAAGTCAGTACTGGATTTCAAAATTAAATAAGGCATGCCCTTTTATATTTAGACTACTATTTTTTATGCACTCTCAGAAATAAAGATACAAAAGTATCACTGGGGTGGTACCTTTTCAAAAGTCACACTTTTGTACCTATTAGAACATATTTTTACCCTATTAACAGCATTTGTACCTTTATTTCTGAGAGTGCATTGATATTTTAATCAATAATTAAGTGTATCACTTTTATTATACTATACATTAATCCAATTAATTTATTACTATATGTTAGTCCAGAGAGGATCGTTTTTATTACTGTAATGAAAATGAGATTATTTTGCATTTGGGGGATTGCGTTTGGAATCTGACTGGTGCTACAATGCATAAAATTGTTAATGCTTCTAAAAATATGCTGCATTTTCTTTATGCAAAAATACACAATGGTGCTAAAGACATTGTTAAAATAAGAGAACCCTTTTTTTAAAGAAAGGATTGTGTGATTCCCAATCAGGCATATCCCTGCATCCCTTTCTTACAGCAAGCTCTTTCATCTCTTCTCAGACTGTCAGGGGTTTACTGCATCTGGCTTCCCAGGCAGAATAAGGGAGAGATGAGCAATAGAAATCTTTTAGGGAGAGTGTGCCAGTAATTCCATTTTAAAGTCTAAAGTGAGAAAGATGTAATTTTAGCCTCTCTGCTCTTATGGGAGAAAAGGGAAAACTCTGGATATCGCTGAGAAGACAAAAAGGGTTCGTTGTGCAGCTGAATCACATTCCCTCATGGGTAGCAGGCCAAGAAAAGTACAAATAAAAGACAAATCAGAGCAGTGTCAGTTTGTATTTGAAAACTGATTTATCAAGGGTGAATCTGTATAATCTGATAATGCAAAGATATTTTAGTAACTAAAAAAGCTCTATAAATGTATAATTTATATAAATAATATAACTTAAATATAGGCCTGTTTCTCACACAAAGCTAATAAATGAAGCCTTGAAGACAAAATGAGTTAAGAATGTCAAAATAAAAGAAGATCCATAATACTATTTCCCTTTTTTGTTGTTTGGCTTTAAACCAACATTAGACCATGAGACCTTCCAGTGGCTTTAATTTGTTGTTTAAATGTAAAACACAACCATTGCATGAAAAAAACTAATTATTCGTACACTAAATTAATAATAGGAAAGCAAACAGCAATTGCTCAACCTGAAGCGCTGCGAAATGTTTTCTATTTTCATTGTGTCCCTTTTTTCCATGCCCTAAGCATGCTGGGCCTTCCTCCCTGACCCTGTGTGCACCAATTAAAAGGCCTCTAGCCGGTAAACCTGTTCTAATGGATGACATATGAACTGACTAATCATGTGGAGAATTGAGTGCCTCCTGCAAGCATGTGTGTGTGTGTACAGGGAGGACTGTCTCCTCTGAACCGCCTCATTATGGTTCTGGCGTGTTTGTTTATCAGAGCACAGCTCCACCACGGCCCCTCAGCCCCAGCCCTGCACCGGAGATAACGGTAAACGCCCGTACCGCCACCTCCGCCGCAGCCTCTGCTGCTGATGATTACGCTCACGGTATCTGCCTTCTGAGAGCCCTATTTGAAATTACAAACATTGTCCTCTCGCATTTCTCACTTTCTCATTTGAATAAAGAGGACAGACGGGGTAATTAACAGGGTATTAAAAAAAAACATTGAGAGGGGGGTGAGTGAGGAAAAAGGAGTGCAAAAGAGGGGGAGGGAAAAAAAGAGGAGAGTGGTGGAGAATAAATGAGAGCAACCGTCTCTCCAAGGCCTTCTTAATGGGCTGTGACAGGAATTTATTAACAGTTAGAGCAGTGTTCAATCAAAGCGCCTGCCCGGATGAGTTGACAGTGCCTCAACTACAGTGGACCTTTGGATGGCCTCACACATCTGTGGGGCCCTGAGGGCCCCGGGGACTCTCACACCAAAGCAGTTAGAGAGTCAAGACGAGGGGAGGGATGACAGACTTGCATTGAATTATCCTCTTGAGTCAGATGATGCATAGTTCGGACCTGCGGTTCTTTACACTGATGGTTTTTCTCGTGCTTGTTTCCGAAATTTCTGTGCGAATAAAATGCGATTACACCTCTGAGATTTCAGATTGAAAAGCAAAGCCAAAATCGTTCTGTTACGCCACTAATGAAAGGTACGATAAAACTCCTAGGGAACATGTGTGAAGACAGATCGGTCATGGTGATGAAGGCCGTTCTAGATTGCAGGAGCATTATTCAGCCTGGGCCCTGACAAACAGCAATTACCCCAATCGACAGATAACAAGAGGAGGGTGATCATTCAGTGGCGGGACGTCCCATAAAGCAGCGGGGCATTACCATACTCGTGCTATACATCTCTCCACCACTTCACCAACTTGTTGGAGCTCCAACAGTGATGAAAGATTCAGTAAATCAAGCCTGAGCTCCATTGGCATGGCAAACTGCAGCACTCCATCAACAGGACAATGGCATGACTCTATTAAAATGCGCAACCTAGCCTGCAATGGGATGAGTCAGACAGACGGTCTCCATTATGTCTCAACAAACTGACCTGAGTGCTAATTTTCAATCATCCATGGCCTCATTACTTTCATGCGTGCATCCATTTGCTCGTTCAACCTGATGTCTATCTGCCGGTTCATCCATCGGTCTATTCATTTTTATACCGTTCTCTGCATTCATACGTCTATCTGTCCTTCCATCATCCTTCATAGAGATAGACAGATGATAGACAGATAGATAATTTTATTTGTTTACTTGGATCTCATCTGATTATTAGCCAACATCACAGATCCTTGAACATGCAAATGCTGCACATGGTGCGATGATGAAGAGCTGCAACACATCTGCTCTCCACATTCTGACGCAACCTTGACCTCCCCTGAGTTTGACATCCTTCATTCCCTCAACATGGTTGCCTCGTTCAGCGTGTTATTTGCAGCTGGCTATTTGGCCGACGAAAAGCTCCAGGGTCCTTGTCGCATGAGCATTTCCACACTGACTGCCTTTCATGAGCATGCTGCAGTTTTTAATAAGGCAGACTCAATGCCAGAGAGGGGCACAGAAAAAAATCTGATCATCTTGCTTTTACTGCAAGAAAGTCATGAAATCCTTGATTGAGAGCCATCAGGTCGGTTTTCAAATGCTATGGCTTCATAATGCGAATGAATATGGCAGATATTACAGATTTTGAATAAGATCACTGCAGGCAGGGAAGTGGCTTGTTTTGAGTTTATATATACTGTACTGTACTGTACACCACAGTTTAGGGTCGGTAAGATTTTGGAATGATAAAAATGAAAAAAAAAAACAATTACATGGTGAAATTTTATTGTAATTTAACAAACATTTCCTATTTGAACATAACCATTATTCCAGTCTTTAAAGTCACATGGTACTTCAGAAATAATTATCTTATGCTGATTTAGTGTCCAAGTGTTAACGGTGTTAATTTTTTATCATTATTATCAGTATTTCAAAACATTAGCATTTATCCAATCATATGAGGACAATGGAAGCAATCAAAATCAAAAAAGAGCAATGATATGCAACAAGTCTCAGTTAGATTAAGACAGTAAGCAAGGTTTTTTAACTATATAATAAATAAAAATAAAAAAATAGAATAGAAAAAATAATAGTGTTAAAGGCCTTTTTGTTTTTGTTTTAGCAAACAAGTTAGCAAATGAACAGAGTGCAAGTCTAAATGATGCAATTTTCCTTTTTTTTAAGAACAGAATTAGAATAGAGACTGCTCGAGATGGAAGAGATGCGTTTCAACTGATTCTTAAAGATGGCTAAGGATTCAGCTGCTCGGATTGATTTGAGCAGGTCAATTCCACCAGGAGAGAACACGTAACTTAATGTGATTTTACGCCCCTTTAAGATGGCAAAATTAAGTGATGTTCATTTGCAAAATGAAAGCTTCTAGAGGGCACATAAGTCTGACGTAATGACTTTAGGTAAAAAGGTGCAAAGCCACTAGTTTGTTTGTTGTAGCAAACATCAGTGCCTCAATATTTATGGAAGTAGCTGTTTTAAAGTGTAAAAGTTTAATAGAATTTACTGGAAGACCTGCAAAGAGAGCATTACAATAGTCTATTCTGGATTTTTTCTGGAAATTTATTATTACATGTTTTACTTTTATTGAAATACCAAACCCCACCCCTACCTCAAACCTACCCACACCTAAACAATATAAAACACACACAGGCAAATGCACTCACAGGTATTTATTGCACAAACTAATCATAAACAAGCAGTATAATACATTACAAACAAGCTGTGTCACATTCCAAGTCTTCTGAAGACAGTAGGTTTTAATCACGAAAAACGATTTCGCTCTGTTAACGTGCTCATTCAGAAAACATACTCCCATCCCGTAGAACGATGTAATCGTTTAGAGATACACAAGAGCCAATCGTATTTCACAACCAAATCACGCAGTGCACAGGAAGTAAACGGAAGACGAAGCCCATAGTAGGACAAAATACTGTGAAAGTCAATGATGACTCAAAACAGCCTGGTTGCAAACATTTAAAAAAATATATATTTCTTTGTCTTCAGCAGAACAAAGAAATTCCTACAGGTTTGGTTCTAATTGAGGGTTCTACTTCAATTTTATATATATATATATATATATACTGTGTGTGTGTGTGTGTGTACACTGTTAATAAATTAGTATTTTGCATAGAATGTATTATTTTTATATTTGATAGTAAAGTTAGGAGTTTTCATTTGCCATTTTGTTTGATTTACAGAGAATGCATGACCTCATAAATGTATACCTTACATACAGCATAGGTCATGTGCCAAATGCAAACAATGCAAAGAAGAAAAAAGCTTCTAACCTTATTAACTTCCAGCACTTCTCTTCTCTCTTCGCTGGCTGCACGCATTTGATTTGCCATTCGGTCATCCAGTTTAGAACTGTCATCTTCCACATAGGGGATAAGTTGCTGAAAAAAAACAGACAAAGAACAAAGTGACCACATTGTGACTTTTTGATTACTTCAATTACTGTTCTAGACTCATTTTTGTTTGGTACTGATGGAGCCACAGGAAAATACTCAGTTCCAGGACCTTCACTACCAACTATACTGAAATGTGATGTCAAAAACAGCAGCATGGAAAAATACAGAACTCATTTCACATTTCGGATGTGAAAGAGTCAGGCTCTGTTAAAAGTTCGATTTCATCGGAAACTGCAGATTGCTTTATGGCAGCAACAAATGCACATGTACAGCTATCCGCTGTAATTACAACACTGATATACACTCATCGGTCACGTTACTAGGTACACCTCTTCAAGTGCTCGTTCTCGGCCAATCACATGGCAGCAACTCAATGCATTTAGGCACACAGATATGGTCAAGTATAAAACAAATTCAGAAATTACTGATCTCCTGAGATTTTTACATACAACTCCACATCTCTAGGGTTTAGAGAATAGTAAAAAAATATCTAGTATGCAGCAGTTCTGTGGGCGAAAATTCCAGAGGTCGGATGAGAGAATGGCCAAACTGCTTTGAGCTGATAGAAAAGCAACAGTAAGTTGACTAACTACTCGTTACAACTGAGGTATGCAGAGGAGCATTTCTGAATCCACAACACAGAATAGAACACTGTAGTAGATAGGCTACAGCAGCAGTAGACTACACTGGGTGTCTAATAAGTCCAGGAACGACAGGGTCAGAAATTGACATAAATAACATGAAAGCCTGAACGTATCCTGATGGATAAATTTAGCAGTAGTCAATATGAACCAAAATATCTGAGGAATGTTTCCAGCACTTTGATGATTTATGCCACTGGTACTAGCAATTAAACCTAAAAAAGTGGTCGACGAGTGTATTAACAACAGTGAATTGCACTTGTTTACCAATATGTGGCTTCAAAATAATAAATAAACAAATACCCAACAAACCTAATACCGTTTTTTGACCTGAAAAACAACAAAAGAAATAGAAATGTAACTCCTGACCTCCTACAAAATATTTTGCGCATATATTTATTCAATCCTATTATTACAAGGACAGTCTTACTTTAAAAAAACTAAGGTTAAGTGTACCCCTCGTGGGTTAAATCTGCGACCTTCAGGATACAAGATATTGAATCAGTTAGCTGCCATCACAAATCACAAGTGATTGCTGCAAGGGTTCAACAGTGATACTACTTATTTTTAATGCTCAACAGTAGATGAATGAGGCACATTTGAATCTCACCTGTATAAATCAAAGGGTCACTATACACAACACTCAAGTATTTTTTGATTATTTACTTGCCACAAGACATGGAGGTATTTGTGAACAGAAACATGAATTTTGACAGTTGGGTTATCTCTAGGCAGCTTAAAAGACAAGCACCCTGAACTAAAGTTAAGCTGGGCCATTATCCAAAGCTGCATTACAAAACCTGAAAAATAATCACAATTTTTTTTTTCAAACACAGTTTGAATACAATTTTATGTAAACACTTCCTGCGTTGACCTATTGTCTAAACAACACAAGAGCTTAAGTGATGAGATTCTAAAGTTAAACAACCCGGCGAAGCCCCAGTAATGGATTGTTGCATAATTCATTGCAAGCCTTAACATAGAAATCAACACCACCAGATCTTAGGTTTTAAATTTTGTAACATAGCAGCAATCTCTTGCTATTTTGCCTACATAAATCACTCCACAGGCACTGCCCTTTGGCTTTAAAATGAATAATTCAGCTTTACAAATTATCTGAGCCCTCTCAACAGCCTTTGGACGAGGTTACAGTAAAGCAGGTCGTCAGATCCACTATTAAATAAATCTCATTCACCTTTGATACAACTATGTTCCCTCAATTTACTGCAGGACAATGGTTCAAATAGTTCTCCCCACATATGCTCTCTGAGATCCATAAAGTGTCTCATTCTTTTCTCGAGGCTCCATCATTCTGTGACCTTGCCAAACAGACAGCGGTCTAGCGGCACTGCTTGGCCCTGGATCGTGATCTCCTCGCTTTAACATCACAGTGACACCTGCTGGTGTTCTGGATGAGCAATCTCTGCATGCCAGTAAAGAAAAGCACCCTCATAGACAGGATTTGACACAATGTGCATAAAACCCCATTTTTTAAAAAAATGGCTGCATTTGAATGTAATTTTTATAAGCTCAGGTTTGTACTTCTGTATTCTTCTATTCTGTAAACATCCAAGAGTTCAAGTACTTTTACAAAAAATGGGAATTTTAATGGGAAATGACAGGAAAAACATTCTTCAAGCTTTTTTTAACTGTTGTTTGTGTCACTGACTATATTGAGTTATGTGATAGCTATAATTAAAATGACTAATAAACTAGAGATAAATGGAACAGTTGACCAAATATTTGTAGGAAGTTGACGTCCTGCCGTGTGATGTGCAATACTTTTGAAGCCGTTTTAAATATTATATATTTGTTAATCCAGGCAGATTGTATTATGAGGCTTATTAGAAATACATTGGGCAATTTTTTTACTTTTAAGGACATTTAAACAGCAAAGGTTAGTGATGGCTTAAAGGCATAAGGTTCAGTAAAATTCTATTTGTCATTTTCTATTTTCAGCAGCCATTACTCCATTACTGATTTGTTATTATTTTTCAGCCAAACTGTAACACAAAAAATAGCAGTGCAAAGCCTAACCAATGAATAGCTTAAAAGATCTATAATTTCAGCAGCAACAGAAAAATCAAGTCCCACATTCTGAATCACTCATATTTCAGGGTCTGTGGTTTACAGAACAGACCTTATGGGCTTTAGGCTGTCACATGCCAGCAGAAAAGCAAGAAGGAAAAATCTGATCATATGAAATGCAAAGAAGGGGGAGAGAAAAGCCCCTGGCTTGTTTGTAAATGCAGCAAACCACATGCGGGTGCCCAGCAGAGAGAGAAAAGACACAAGATGTAGCTCGAGGACTGATCTAATAAGCTTTGCGCACTTTAGGTCCGACGAATTTAAAATATAGAAGTACAAAAACAATCTCTGAGCCACACTCACATTGAGTTTAAAAGGAAGTACCCACCTGTCGGCAGCGAGCGGAGTAAGAAAGAGCCAGCTAGTTAATATAACCTAGACAACACATTACTCAAGGTCTAGACACTGAAAGATGGATGTGTTCTCCCAGCTGCCTGAAAACAATGATTCAGTGAGGTTCACTGGGGTTGATTACTTTGAGGGGACTGAAGTGGATGGAAAAAGTGTGGTGGTAAATGAAATGACATGGCTATTTCGTTTGCGTTGTGCAGGAAATTCCACCGTTGGGAGCCGGTGATTGCCTGGGTTGGAAAATGCTGACATGAGGGACTTCGCCAGCTGTTCATTACAGAGCGCCGCAGCTCATTAGCGAGGTGATGAGGTAATGCCGCTGACTCCATCATAGCACTTCCTGTTTGGAGAGAAAGCTCAACAGGAGCTAAAGAGAACACCTGAAATCCAAACAGATGAGGCCGAGCCAAAATAAATATCCTGTGAGCACAGGGGCACTTCTGTTAAACCTGAATTTCCAACTCTCAGGGATGTTGTTCATACCCTCCGGTTACAGCTACTGCAGATCTAACAACTTTATTCCACCGGTCTCTTCGATAAAAGGAAAGATTACACGAATGATTGGCTTAAGTGAGTCAACAGACCAGCTGTGCGTTCGATCCAACTCTAAAGGGCTTGATTTGCTCTCATACACGTTTAATTCCTGAGGGCCAAATTGTGCATAAATCACAGAAACACTTGTGATTACCTGTGATTCATGTTCTTTCACATCCTTTTTATCTCAATTTAACTAATATATTATATTCCAGATGTTTCCAGAAATCCAATGTTTCAGAAGACCTGAAAAACATTCAAGCTCTCGCAGAGCTTGTTCTTTGCAAGTCCAGACATGACGTCAATGAGCTCTTGGTGTGAGCAAACGGAGTCGGTGTGAATCTCAGTTGGACTCAATCGCTAGATCCAAAGCTAATAGGAAGCCAAGCTGACAATGTGATTCAAGTATGTTTCCTCTGCCGGAAATTGAAAGCTAGAGCTCACGAGGTGCACTAATTAAAACATTCACAGGCAAGTACACGTTATGGATGGACAGAATTCGCTGAAGTACAAGATCAAATGAATCCATTCTTGAATATTCACTCAAACTCAAGTTATCAACCCCTCGTAATGAAATTAATACTTTTGAGAAATGGGGTGCACACACATACGAGATGTTTCAATCATGTCAGTGGCCTAGAAAAAGTTGTTTTATTCTATACAGGCCAGTGTTTCTCAACCTTTTGTGATTGTCCAAAACATTATTAAATAGCCCCATGATGCAACTTTTTGTTGTTGTGTTGTGTGTGATTTTACTGCATAAGAAACAAAGACAAGGGGCGTTTCTCAATGTCAAGGAAGGATCCTCGGAAGCCAGAATTTCGAGGATGCTACATCATCGACATCCGTCGAA
>JAUCNO010000353.1:3792075-3823614 GCA_032353835.1 Enteromius viviparus
TAAGGTCTTATATAGACAGGTGTGTGGCTTTCCTAATCAAGTCCAATCAGTATAATCAAACACAGCTGGACTCAAATTGTACCCATTGTATGTATATATTTATATGCAATACATTTATTTAAATTAAATTAAAATAAAATAAAAATTGCTATAAAATGTAAACATAAATTCTCTCTCTCCCTCTCTCTCTCTCTCTATATATATATTGCTCAGGATTACTAACATTTTTACAGTACTATAGAATATTACAAATATTTTAGATTTTTTGATTTACAGTATAGGCTTATATAGCCATATATATGTGGGGGGTATGGGGGGGGCTCGTTTCTCATTGGTTCCCACATTTTTGGGAACGGAAATGCTCTAAAATGCTTTTCCAGACTTACTATTTTCTTTTTCAGTATTGTGCAGCACTAGTTCAAATCACTGATCCTATGAGCAATATTAATGTGATGCATTCTCTCACTTTAGAGCTCAAAGTCTGTATTTCTCTGTGGAGGTCAGACAAGCGTCTCCTCGAGTCTGATGGTCTGTCTCAGGTGCAGATATGAGCACAAGAAGGCGGGAGACCAATTACACACAAAGAGGATTAGTTACGTAACTGCAGAAAAACTCTGTAAAGCCCAACGCTCACAGGACTCTCACTTAAAAGGACTAAAAGATTTAACAGAAAGGCACTAGATTTATTAGAAAGTTACTAAGCATGAACCTCAACTACAGATTGCAACTACAAGTTATCAAAAGGTGAAGGTAAACTTGTACTTTTATTTAGAAAAGAATGCATTAAATTAATCAAAATTGAGTTAATTCGCTCTTATGGTGAAATCCTCTGAATATTAGTTTTACTTCTTGTTTTTGACTTTTAATTGTTACCAGCTTACGTTATACATCAAGACCGAGGTCAGTCAAGAAGTCCGAACTCGACTCTCTCACGAACACACATACAGCTGTTGCCAGAAGTCATTGGAGTTAGAAATATTTTGAATGGTACTTTAACAAAACAGCACAAAAAAGGAACCAAGGTGACTTACAAAATGCCCTGTCACAATTATGACCAGTCTTTCACTTATTTTACCCACCTTGAGAAAGGTTTGCGATGGGAGACTCCTCGTGCCGTAAGTAAAACTTCACTTCCTGTCTCCTCTGACCCCATTTCTGTAGGTGCTCGAACATCAGCTGATCAAAGGGGATCGCTCTCTCTGTGAATAACAACACAGGCGCTCTTTGTTAAACCATGCACTCTATGCTTAGCACAGAGAATGTGAATGTCAAAACTGTTATAACACTTCTCTATTTTAAACAAATCCACATGGCATGAAAACTTAAAAATGGAAATGTCCTTTCTATTACAAAATAGCCCCATAGCGAATCACGGCAGCATGTCAAGATGAAAAAGGTCTGGCTATCCTTGCTGAAGGCTATCTTTACTGTCTTTGACAGTGCGGGCCGCGTGCCATGTGTGGGACACTAGAATAACAGGCCCGCAGGAGCCATGTAAACAAACCTAGAGCCTGCGGCCCAGGCCCTGAGACATTTTGACCCAAATACTACCACCCACTGTCTAGGACAGACTCTGACAAGGACGTCATTGTTATGTGACGGACAGTGTTGCTTTCTCGGTGGGATCTGCTCCGTTCAGTGCTATTTATTGATATAACAGAGCTAAGCAATACATCTGTATCTGTCAGCAATGTACTGTACATATGACATGTATTTACTGACTGAAGAACAGGTTTTACAGTACAAATCAACATTTGTCTTAGGCTCGCCTATGGCCCCCACGAGCCATTTAAGGCAATGTTTTGCTGATTTATTGAAAGAAAGCTAAAATAAAATCACCAGATGGTATACTAATTTCTGCAGATTAATGCATACTCATTTAGCTAACATGGCCCACAATGCAACGGTTTGCTAAACTTTTTTTAATGTAAATTGATTTAATGCAGTAAAGTGGTTTTTGGCAAGAATACGATGAAAAGTGTACCAGACTTTAGTCCAGTAATCAAAAGTCTGGCTTTCCAAGAACAAGTCGGTCATACTAGCTAAAACTGTTTATATTCTGTTAATATATAAACATGAAGTTTATATTATCTAAACTTATCCAAAGCCACGTAGACTATTTACATTTTAAACATTTAAACGCTCGGGGTTGTTAAGATTTCTCTCACGCTCGCCAAGTCTGCATTTATTTAATCGAAAATGCATTACAAAAACATTGTTTAATAACTATTTTCTATTTGATTACATTTTTAAATGTAATTTATTCCTGCATTCCTTTAAAAGAACAAAACTAACACTAGCTTCTTTTATGTATTTTTATTGGTTTCTTTTTATTTATTATATAATCAACAAAAGCAAAAAAAGCCTCTTACAGTAGTATGCTCTATTCTTTTTCTGCTTCATCTGTTTTCTTTTTAATATATAATAAAAAAAAACCTTAATCTAACTGAGACTTGTCATAGTATTGCATATCATTGCTCTTTTGTTGTTGCTATTTTGATGTCCTTATTTGTAAGTCACTTCGGACAAAAGCGTCTGTTAAATGACTCAATGTAAATGTAAAACACTTTTTCCCTATAGTTAATGACTTTAGTGTACTGTATTTACCAACAGGCTTATACCTTTTCCTCTCCAGACCTCGGCGAGGTGGCAGCCGCTCTCCCCAGCCTCCTTACAGAACTCCACCACATCCTTACAGAGCGTCTCTGGAGTAATAGGCACCTCGGTCAGCAACTGTTGATTATCACTCAGGAATACAGTCAGAATCATCTGTAAAGAGGAAAGAATGGCATCTTTCTTTGAGTGAACATCCAGCCTCTCATTTTGACTGTGTGGGCTGCTGCTTAATCTTTCTTGCCTTGTTATAATTCTCGAACTGTTTACGTTAATTTTCCCAGTGGTCTGCACGGCCATCTCATCAAATGAGTGCAAATTGCAAAGACAGATGAGAGATAATAAAAGACATTCAAGAGTTGAGCTGAAATCAAGGAAATTGCATGTTTATTCTACACACCGCCAAGAAAAAGCAATCATGATGCCTGATCTATTATCTCCCACGTACCAAAACGTGTTGGCAAGGACTTTAACCACAGACAAAATGGAAAATATCTAAGGTTTACAGGAGATTTAGGAAAGAAACCTTACAGAAGGACAGCTAAGTCTGTGTTAATCGTTATTTTATCTAGTCATTAGATGGTACTCAATCATTCAGCTGTGTTTCTATCAAAGAGGATTAAACTAATGGCCAGGAAAATTGGATCAAGGTGGGCAAAAAACTAATAAGACACACTGATGAAGAACAAGACAAAAAAAAAAAAAAAAGTTTGGTCAAATGGCATTTGTTAGAGTTTAGGTGGTGCTCACCTAAGATGTGAAGTGGCAAAATAAAACTAAAATAACAAAAAATAAAATAAAATACATACATACATAAATAAATAAATAAAATAAAATAAAATATAAAATGGCTTCAACACCCATTCAAATAAAATAATATTTTGAAACCAAATATTTAAAAAACATAAATCTGTCATTTTAGATTACCATTGGACTACAGTAAGAATGATTGCAACAAATAAATCTCTCTAGGTATACCAGGCATTTGGAAAATGCATGTATTTTATTACAGCAGTTACCAATAAAATGTAAACACATTGATGTAAACTTCATCGCGCTTCACTTCACTTATACATTTAAATACTGTATTTCTTATAAATCCATCTGAATTCAATTCCCACCCGGGGCAGGCTTTACTCCTAAAGTGTAACACAATCCCTCCAAACAAGCAAGCAGCAGATTGAAAGAGAAATTCTGTGAGGGTTGGATTACAGGGCAGAGCTATAATAATCTGATTAGACGGGGGTGCAAACATGCGAGCGTGTGGCTACAGAGAGCTAAGGAAACTGTTTCTCTGGCTGAAGCCAAACAAATCCAGAAAGGGAAATGCTGCTGTGATCTGTGAAGACAGCGGATAATCCCGACCTGGACAGCTGCCTGGAATTTTATTGTCACAAGGTTTCATATTAAAATAGCACAGGGCCAAAAAAAAAAAAGAAAGGCAAATCATGCTTATACTTCATATGAACAACTCAATTACTGGACCAAAGACAAATTGTGAATAAACATTGTAAATCAATTAGAATGAAAGGAATAGATAATGCAAAAAAATTCTGTGATCATTTACTCTCAGCACTCAAAATTTGAGCATTTCTTTCTTAAGAACAAAAAAGTAGACATAATGGAGAACTGTTTTAGTCCTGTTTAAAGTCAGCTGGGTCTAAAACTATACTGGATTGTATAAAAAAAACACAAATACTAAGATCTCTCAAAATAACGCCTGTGTTCCATAAAAAAGGTAATGGTAATGACATGAGGGTTTAATGAAGACATTTAATGATGAACTATCCCTTTAAATAATGAAAAAGCAGATCTGACAGGTAGCACTGTACATTAAGGGTTTTTTAGTAAAAAACATTAATGCAGCTAATAACAAACAATACTTTTATAGCCTTCATTAATCAAAGTTAATTTCAACCAATTTCTCAAATCAGTAGTTATATCTGTTAACTGTTATGAAGAAAGATGAATACATGCTGTAATAGCATATAGTTTATTGTTAGTTCATGTTGTCTTGTATATTCACTAATGTTCAGAAATGAAACCTCATGTAAAGTGTTACTGAATGACAGTCAGTGAATCCTGAGAAACACTGAAATCTAACTATCTTTTACTGAATAGAAAAAACAACAATACAGAAACTAAATTAAACTCATCCCTCAATTTGCATAAACAAACAAACAAAATCATAGAAATGATGTTCTAATAATGGAAATTTGAAACCCATACTCATCTTAGACTTTTTCTGTCAACATATTTTTTGTTCATTGAAATTGCAAGAATTTTCTCCTAATCAACAGCACAAATTTTCCAAACTACAAAACCTTGCACGCAAGAAATAATAAACAACAAGCCTATCCCAGCACGCCGCAAACATGTGCGTGAAATAGCACCCTTTGATTTAACATATCCGCGATCCTTTCCAACTATAGCAAGACTGCATTTAACACTCCTCACTTACACATGCACTCAAAAACAAATGTCAATCTTCTGAAACCCGCCATGCCCCAGACATGTCCCGCTATTTTAAGCCAAACACAAGTGCCTAAACTTCTCCTCGTCTGTCCCTATTTTGCTTGTCTTAAGCCCTTTGGACTTTCACCTTAGTCGCCCCGTGTGGCACCTTGAGCTTCCGGTCTTCCTTCCCCTGCGCCCGCACTCTCTTTTGCAGCCAGGGCCTGGCCTTTGAGGCGCTGACCAGGCTGCGTAGCACCATGCTGATGAACCTCCTCATGGAGCTCTGAGGCTGGGGATGATGGATTGGAGGAGCCGGGCAGTCCAGGCGCTGAGGAGCTGCCTGCTGCCACTGGAGTGTGTCTGTCTCTCTCTCTCTCTCTCTGGGTGCCTGGCTGTCTGTCTGACTGAGAGTGTGTGAGTGGAGATACTATAGAGTGGTCAAGGAAGGGGAGGGGGTTTGGGGGCATTTTGGGAAGGGGAGGGGGGCTGGTGGTGAGGGTGGGTAGAGCTCTTTTTCCCAAACAGCATTCCCTCAGGAACAAGCAGAGGTGCCATGGGAAGATAAGAAGTATCTGATGACAATACACAGACTGTTTTGTGACATGTCACTGATAGAGCGAACCGAACTCCACGTCATGCTCACTCAGACTAAAAGACACACTTTGGCATAGGAAGTCACCCACATGCCACTTACATTATCAAGTTAAGAAGATAGACAAGTGTGCACTTAATGTATACAAGGGTGATCAGACCATTCAGATTAATCCAAATGAATTTAAAATGTACTTTAGTGCACATTTCTAGTCTTGAGGTGAAGGTGAAGGTTTTAAATAAGATATTTTTGATGAAATCAGAGAGCTATCTGACCCGTCATGGTCAGCAACACAACTGAGAAACGTAGTACATACATCAGTAAAACAGTCCATGTGACATCAGTGGCTCAACTTAATTTTTGTGACACTACATGAATTTTTTTTTTTTACATTCTTGTCACTGGAGATGCATCACAACGCATACACACGCTTTGCCCTACAAGTAAATAACGGTTATTAGTCGCTAATGAGGCATCTACGCATATACATCTATGGTTTCTAGAACATTCTGAATGGTTGCCAAAGCTTTGCTAAGCATTTAGTTGGGTGTTCTACTGTAGATGCATACAGAGTGTTGCTAAATGGTAGCAGAGGTGTTCTGGATGGTTGCCAAGGCATTGCTAAGTGGTCAATAAGGAGTTCTGAATAGTTGCCAAGCAGTTGCTAGGGTGTTCTAGGTGGTTGCCAGGGAATCGCTATGCAATTGCTAAACAGTTGCGAAGGTGGTTTGTATAGTTGTCAGCAGTTGCTAAGGCGTTCTAGCATATCCAGGATGGTTGAAAAGGAATTGCTGAGTGTTGTAGGTGATTATAAAAACAAAGCTAAGCAGTTGCTAGGATGTTCAGGGTCATTGTTCATTTGCTCATTTCAAAAGTGCCCCTACTACCAAGATTTTTTGGTCTCTGGATTTGACTAGAATCCCTCCTTAAAGAGATAGATAGACAAAAATGCTCTCTCCCTCGTGTCGTTCCAAACCCGTAAGAGCTTTGTTCATCTTCAGAACACAAATTAAGATATTTTTGATGGAGTCTGGGAGCTTTCTGATCCTCCATAGACAGCAATGCAACTATCACATCAAGGTGCAGAAAGATAGTAAGACGTTCTTAAAATAGTCTATGTGACATCAGCTGTTTAAACTTAAACTAATGAAGCTATAAGAATACCTTTTTGTGTGATATTCAACTAAGCTTTATTCAACTGTTCTCTTCTGTGTCAGTTCACAAAAGTACCACAATGCATGCAAAAGGAAAGAGAATTGTTTAAAAAATGTGTTATTGTTTTCTTTGCGCACAAAAAGTATTCTCGTAGTGAGATTAAATTATGGTCGAAGCACTGGGACTTGACTATTTTAACAATATTTTTTATGTTAGGGTCAGAGACCTCTCGTAATTAATAAAAAAACATCTTAATTTCTGTTCCAAAAATTAACGAAGGTCTTACGGGTTTGAAACGACATGAGGGTGCATAAATAATGACAGAATTTGTTTTTCAGTTAACTTATTTCCTTAAAAGTTCTGATAGCTTCGAAAACTAAGCGCTGGGAAAAATAACCCTTACATTTTATGATGATATTAATAGTGATGCATGCTTTAGCATTTGCACCACTAATAATTAATATGTACTTGTTCTGAAGTGCTGAGCTTCATCTCTGCCAACAACTATTGCGCAGTATCTACAGAAGGATTTCTGACTCCAAAGAAGGCGCTGAAGTCACAGCACTCAATGCTTTGTCAATAATAAATCTCTGGGTACAGGCAGGCCTTGTCACTGTGGGTCTTGGGCGTCCTGACAAATAGAGCTCTGGCTGGGACACTTCTGAGCGGGTAAAGCTGCCCAGTTTCCACTGTAAAAGCCATTATTGCTTCCTTTCGTTTCTAACATGTAATTAAAAAAAGAAGCTTCTGTATATGAAAAATGCTTAAAAAAAGACATTAAAACACTTCTGTGTACATCATGTAATACTATCAAACTGCTTAATGCACAAATGTGTCATCATATAACTCATGCATTTTCAATTCATTTTATACAGATGGGAAATGTGCCCCTGCTTAAGAATTGTGGGTTTGTTGACACGGTGAATGCTCACCTGATTTACTGTACTGAGCCATCAATAGGGTGTCCATAGCAACGACTGCAACCACAGAAACATGCCAGTTCCCTTCATTTCACTGCCGGTCAAAGACTTGCATAGTTAAGTGCAGTTAACAGCAGTAAACAGCACACTCAATCTCTGAGCATTTAACGGCCCTGACAGCTCCTCGCTCTCACGGCTGAGTCTAACACCTGGAACCAGTGAGCTCGAAAACAGACCAGAGTATGCTCGGATTTTACATTTAATGGAAGTTTTGGGTTTGATGGCACGGAAAAAAGGACTAAAGGGAAACTAAAATAAAAAATGAGGGGAAATGAGAATAAATCATCATGAATTCCAAGATTTTATAAATAACTCTCCAGCCTCTTACTTATAATCAGTAATCATTAGTCACAGTTTTTCCCCCAAGTAGACAGACAGATCTAGATAGAAAAAAATATATACATATAAATAGTATATACAGATATAGTTACAATATTTACAACTACACAAAAGGAGATAGAACTACATTATATACCATTATATATATATATATATATATATTTAGGGCTGGACGATATATTATGCGCATCTCATCAGTAAAGCCGGTGTTCTAACATTTTGTCCTTCCCGTCAGATTTTCCTACCTGGGCTTTATGCGCATGCGCATGTCAATATTGCATTCTTTTTTCTCACCCTGTTAAACAATATTTAATGTATGTTCATTACTGTAAGGGTAGTTTTAGGGTTGGGGTAGGTGTAGGCATTAATAAAACAAAAAATAATAGGTAGAAAAATATATTTATTGTTGGTTTCCTGTAGCTGTATACATTATAGTCAAAACCGTGAATATAACTCATAATTACTATATTTGCATTACTGTAAGGGTAGGTTTAGTGTTGAGGTAGGTGTAGACATTAATAAAACACAAAATTAGTCGTTTTTAATTTGTAATACCTATTTTTTAATAAGAAGTGGGAAAATCTGACAGAACACCGGCTTTACTGATGAGATGCTATATATCATGCAGCCAATAACTAAACATTTAAAATTATATTGAGAATATTATAGAAGTGTATTATAAAAATAAAACAGTACTTGTACACTAAACTAAAAATTATCATTTAAAAGGCTAAACATAAATTAGGGCACCTAAGCATTGTAATGTCCAAAATATATGAGAAAAATAGATTTGTGACACTTTGTTATTCTCATATGTCTTGCAAGAAGATGTTTGTTTCTAAAAAATAAGTAAAAAAAATGCTTTAGAGATTTGCTTTACATTTAACGGGTGTTTTTAAATTATTCGTTTTTTGACAGAAAGGTCGGGTGAACATAGCACGAACAATTACAAACAACCAGGCCTACTGCTACAAAAACAAAAACTACTATTTCCAATCAATTTAAAAGATTTAATTATTAAAGCTCCACTAAAATTTCATAATAATTGCAATCAACTGTAAAAAAACAAAAGACACAAGGCTAGGTACAGTAGTTAACATAACACAATGACCCTCTAACACATATTATAACAAGTAAATGTCACCATGAATAATCTCTGTCCTGTTTAACGGCCTTCACTGTATAACAGCAGTTATGCAACACTGCCCCATTTATTGTGGATGCCAAATCCCATGTGACTTGATCTCAACTCAGCTGTCTGCCCAGCATTACAGACCAGGTTATATTCAGCAGCCTGTTTTCCACTGTCCCCATTCACAGCAGCAGGAATCAAATAAAGCAATTCCACATCATTTCCCCCCGACAAATACAAAAACAAAAGTCTTGATCCTTTTAACATACGCAAGTCCACAATTATTTTTTTAACATAATAGCTGGTACTGAAAAACTAAACTAAAAAGCTATTATTTTATATAATCTGCAAATCACATCAGGGTGCTCTATTAAATCTATGCAGCGCTGAAAGCTCTCCATTCATTAACATCCGTGTCCATTTATCTCTTAAACTACACAAACCAAATTAAGCAGCTTAATATGTTGCTAAGATCTGTGCTGCTGGTTGCTATTAGATCACTGCACCTATCAAGAATCAGATAAGTTTGAGAACAGGTTTTTTTTTTTTTGACATGTAGCCTAACCATGGCCGATTCTGTAATTCCAGCATACTTTATTTTAGATCAGCAAGGGTGATCAATCTCATAGGCATAGACAAAAAATAGGCAAATTAATTAAAATGAATATATGTGGGAATATAAGGTTAACTCAAGGTAAAATTATGATTAGTTTTATGGCACGTTTGTCAGTTGACTACTCATTCCTTGATGGTGAGACATTTTTAAGCTTTTACTGTTAAAAAGAACTGCAGTGAGCGTGAAAAAACATGTGACTTTTGGTTTCCTTTCGGTGAACAGTTCTTAAAAGAATAAGAAACATTCAGAAACATTTTCCACTATAAAGAACCTTTTGTGCAAAGAAAAGGTTTCAAGGATGTTAGGTTCTTCATCGAGTTCTTCTGATGCATTCAGAACCCGAAGACAGCCAATGCAAACACTAAAAGAAAACGTACCTTACCATTCGAAGAAAAATTGCTAAAAATAACAAGTTAGCATTTTATTTTATTCCTGCAGAGACAATCTTTGTTTATTCAGCTGCCTGTTTTTTTTTTATTCATCTTATTTTTAATGCGAGAGCAGGTGCAGACATTTTTAACTTCAATGTGTGATACTTCCGATGTCAGTCGCTTCCAGTTATTTTGCTGTATATGTTGTCATGTCTTTCAGAATGTTTTAATGTATTTCCATAATCACAAACACATTGATTAATAGTGCAAATAGTGTTATTGTTTACATCACTTTGGTATTTTTCTAGTTACAACCTATAACAGCTAACCCAAATTCTCCATTCAAATTTAAGGAAACTCTGCTGTCCGATCTCATTCAGTCTAGGGTTACAAAAGCAGAAAAATCCTCTTATAGGTGACATGTGGTGGATAAATGAAACGGGCACTTCACTTGGCTTCTGCTGAAGTGGTTCATGGAGGGAATTATATGGAGGGAACACTGCTTCAGTGAGCCAAACACCTCACAGCTCTCACAAATCACTAGGCACTAGTGAAGAGGGTTACAGACCTAAACCTAAATCAGTTTACATATTTATCTTTCTTCTTACTAAAAAACCAGAGCTTGTGTTAGAAGCCATGGTATATGTACTCAAAACAACAACCCTAGCTAATTTGATAAACAACATCTAAAATTGTTAATCGTTATATATACTGTAAGTGACGTGTAAAAAAAAAAGCCTAAGACTTTTAATGCATGTGTAATTCATCATACATTAGCAACAAAAGTTCAGGGGCAGTATTCTTTTTAAGAAATGAATGCAATTATTCAGAGCATTAAAGTGATCAAAAGCGACAGTAAATTACGACATTACAAAGAAATGTAATTATAATCAATGCTGCTATTTCTAAACGTTATGTCAAAAAAAAAAAAAAACTACATCACAGTTACAACAAAAATGTTAGGCAGCACATCTGTTTTCAACATTGGTAATAATAAGAAATGTTTTTAAGAATAAAATCAGAACATTATAATTTGGCTTTGCCATCAAAGAATTAATCATTTAAAAATATGTTCAAAAACAAATATTAAATTGCAACTGTGCATAATATACTGTTTTTAATGTATCATGATCAAATAAATGCAGCCTTAATAAATGCAAGAGAAAGTTGTGTATATTTAATTATTATCTGAAACAATTTGTATGAACTAAAAGTTTTAAATCAAAAATTGGTCAATTGACAAATTCTGTTTTCCCTAAAAGCCTCACAAAGTTCCAGAGCAGATGTGTGTGACTCAATTATTTCCATGGATATTTAGTCCATTCAGTAATCTATGGACCTATGTCAAATTCATTCATATTTCTCCAAGGTATTTTCCAAATGTGCTTGGAAGAGGCAGATTCCAGCTTTAAACCACCATCTCAGCATTTTATTTCCATGTGGATGAAGACTTGTGAATGTAAACATCATCCTCTTGCTCCCATATTATATGGACAATGTGCTTTTACGCTACACTGAATGGCATAGATTAAATGGCATAGATAAAATAACATTATGCTAAATAGACTGATGCAGCTCATGGCTGCATAAACACGTGACTCTGTTTGCACTGGTTACAGGATGCATTTGCATGCGTGCATGAGCATATTATGGCAGCTAACCAGTGCACAGGAACCAAGCTAAGACTTTGAAGAGTGGCTGAGCAGACATTAACAATTGTCCATCAACCGAATGGCATTTGGTCAGCTGAAAAGCACCAAGCACTGTGCCCCAGTAGGTGACAAAAGGAAATATCGCCAACACTTATTGTCTGAAAACTGTATAAAATTTGCAGAACAACGATGCACAATGTACAAATAATAATAGTTTAAGCAAGCCTGGGGAAACGGATGTGGATATTGAGCTGTATAATTTGCTGAGAGGGGTAGAAAGGGATGATGAGTAGGCCTGAATGTTATCCAGGAAAGCGAGTAGGTGGTGACTTGGCAAACAGTGAGAAGAGAGAACATCAATTTTGGAGAAAATAAAATATTACAAGGATTTCCTATGATAAAGCTCATTGGGCTTAATGCATACTACGCTCCAGCAAACATAAGCACATGATCAAAGTCAATAAAATGCAAAGTCACGCTGAGAGGAAGAGGTTGTGGTTATCAAGGTCTTGCACATCAGACACATGATGTAGTTTTTCCAGTTTGTTTTGTTTGTCTGCATGTTACCAAACATGGATTTGAATATGACTTTGCATTCCAAAAAGAAACCATTACACGAATAACAAGCTGTTTAACCAATTATTATAGATAGTAGCCAATCTATTTTTTTTTTTGTGCTTGTGTTACTAGCACTAAACTTACTAACAATTTTACTGTAATTATTTCACTATTCATTAGATATTAGCACGTGTTTATTGGATACATACTAGTGCTTATCTCAATAGTAAATATTATCTACTATTTATTCCAATTCCAATACCTAGGCCAGTTTTATAAATAAGAACTAGTATTATTACCAATCACTAGTAAGTTCTAGTAATAGTATCCATTCTTCACTAGTAATTTCCGTTGTTACTAGTAGGATTTCAAACTAAGTAACTAAATAATCAGTACTACAATTTAATGAATGCTAAAACTGAAAATCACTATTGGATTACCTACTAGTAAATACAAATAAGTAACAGGAACATAAAAATAGACTATTTTGCCATGATTTTATGCCTATCCATGACCTATCCATTTAAACTGAACTACTGACACATTATTATATTAGCAGTAACCCATAACAAAGGCTTTATGTCTTCAATTACCTAAGATTTAACACAAACTTAAAGAAGCCGTTTTAACGAGCCATTAGGGACACTGTAAATTACATTTTGAAATAGCACACTTTCCCCTTTCAGCAACAAATTTATGACACGTTAAACCGTTAAAAAAACTACAATTATTTCTACAAACAAGTAAGCCGTTTTATTAGCTCAAATCAAAACTAGAGTAGGTTAACCCAACAATAAACCTGAGTTAATCTGTCGTTGGCATAACGGCTGCATAACGTTATGCGTTAATATATGAACCAACCGGCCACATTTGTTGTAACATATAACTGTTAATGTAAATCGTAACAGTTTAACATTACAGCACGATAACAACACGTTACAGCGCTGACAGAGCTGGCTTTAAACATTTATTAGTGTGAAAACATGAACCGTAATCTGTCGCACCAAACAACACCATGACAACACGAGCGCCATGTCCATCCACCTGCGTTATTCAACAATATTTGCGCAGAAATAAAAGGAAACTGAAAATTAAGACAGACTTACCCTTCCGTTTAGGAGACACACAGCGAAACGAAACGTTTGTTTATTAAACAACAGCAGAAATAGTCCTTGTTTATTGGTTTGTGTTGCCGTTGGCTGCAGTAAAGCTCGTCTGATCTGAATCCGTTAGCCACGCCCACCGCGACTCTATCGCAGCCTGACCGTGTGACGCTCACGAGAAGTCACGTGACTCTAGAGAATCGTCTTCGCACTGTACAGATGGGACTTTAAACGCAGACACTTTCCCATTACGTAATTGCTAGAATGTTCTACAAATATCTACATGACTCAAATATATATTTAAGATACAGAACAGGTGTATGGAGCAGAAAGAAAATACCAATTTACAGCCTTCTCAGAGTGTTGATAGTGAGAAATGGATTTAAAATGGCATGAAGTCCTTTTCTTTGCAACTAATTTAATGTTTAACAATGTCCTCTCAATGTCATGTAGTATATGAATTAAATAAATGGTAATTTAATGGGATATTTTATTGTTTGCATCATTCAAATGAAACAAAACAGGCAAATGATTTATGAAAATGAGCAGCTTGTTATCTTTTAATTATTGTGAAATTTGGTTGTTATGAAATGTTCCCTAAATATAAATACAAAAAAGTAGCCTAGTGGTTATCAACCAGCGGCATCAACAAACTAATAAAATAAAATAAAATGGTCCAGATTAAGTTCAATTAAAATAATCTAACATATAGGTTTAATAAAAAACTGTTTAGAACCACTTCCATTAAATTTGTGGTTGTTTTGTAATGATTTTTGAAGTTTGTTAAGACAAGAACATGGACACATACAAATTGCAAAGCTGTTCTCTAAACATTTATTAAATGTTTTCACCACATATTTACAAATAAGTTTACACTTGAATCTGATCAGAAAAAATGTTACTGGCAGCACTATAATCTTCAGAGCATGTGATGATGATAACTATCTTGTCATGTGAAATCCACTATTTCTATTTGATCTGGGAGATTCCGGTGACCATCTGATTGCCTCTTGAATTCTCCACTGATCTCACACTTTACACCTTAGTGGCAATTCCTAAGTAGCTTGTCCAGTCCGCTTTTGCTGATAGTCCCATACGCCTGAGAATAACTGCCAAGTTTGGCACGAGGATCACCGGCTGCAGAAACATTCGAATTGCCCTGGAAAACCTTCTTGCTGAACCTTGGAGGAAGCTTGGCATCACGTGAATGAGAAATAGAGCGCTGGTTCTGTACAGTGGGAAATTAAGATATCATAATAAGGAAAAACTGATTTCAGACATACCATTTATTAAAAGTAATGATCTAAGGTACAAAAAGACTAAGTATAAAAAAGAAGAATGCACACACTAGAACAGATGGCAGACCTCCTGATATGTGTCAAAACTGAGGGGGATTCTCAACATGACACTGCTTTCTATCTTGTGACATACACAACCTCAACCAATAGATTGCATTAGCAGACTGAACATTCCCAGGTCACAGTAGACAAGAGCCACGTGACAGCCATGTGACCAGGGGTTTTATGCAAACTGGAAACAATAATGATGATTTTGTAAAACATATTTGCTCCCCCAAAAAACAAAAGCTCACTCACCAAGCGAGCAGAGGTGACACATAGCCCAGGGGAAACAATGGGTTCATCCTTGCGAAGCAGGGGATTATTTTGGGGCTGTGCTAGTGTGAGAGAGAAAGAGTTTGTACGTGCCACAGGGGCAGAGCGACCTCGCTGGTCTACACCCTGATTGGAAGGAATTAACAAATAAACACATCAGATTACCACTTAAATGTCTTTAAATGTTGAAAAGACTTTTATATATCAAATTAAACCAGACGTACCACAGGCCCACTAGCACCATCTACAGGCAGTGCACCTCCAGTATCTTGATTTCTCCCAATCCGCTGAAAATGAGCTGGGTAGTGCTGCACTTTGACTAAACCATCTGGAGAATAAATGGATAATACCTTTTATGACCTTAAGTTTGTCATCTGCAAGATTTTTTAAAAAAAAATGTCTCTTATGTTTACCAAAGTTGCATATATTTTGTCACAAATACAATGAACAGTAACATTTAGAAATATTATTATAATTTTAAATGTAATTTACTCCAGTATTCAGTGTTACATGATCCTTCAGAAATTTTTGTAATATTCTGATTTGTTGTAAAAAAAAAAAAAAAAAAAACATCAATATCATAATGTTTGCTATTTGTTTTAAGTTTTATTATCAATGTTAAATATCTTAAATTGCTTACATATTTTTACATTTTCCTCAGAATTCTCTCATAACTTAAGTTCATGAGAAGAGAATTTATTTGAAATAACAATATTTGTAACATTATAAATGGTTTTACTGTCAATTTTGATCTATTTAATGCACCTTGCTAAACAAAAATATTATTTTATTGCAAAAAATATATAAGGAACAAAAGTCTATTGAAACCATGGCATTCAGAGACCAAAGCCTCATATAACTGTGATAATTGAATGTGATTGTACAGTACAAGCACTATTAAACAGTACTCACTAGGCATGTGTGTGATGGGGTTATAAGAGGTTTTGACCGCAGTGGGGCTCAGTGCTGAGCTGGTGTTTTCAGGAGCTAAGCGTGTTTGCTCAGGCCTACTGAGAGGTTTCACCGCAGCTGCTCCGGTTTCATTAGAGCCCTTCTTGTCATTAGGAGATTTCCTGTCATGATCTCCATCCATGCCACGCTTGCCTTCTCTTTGAGATCCAGCACCTGTTTCATTGCTTTTGTCTATTCCCCTGTCCCCATTTACTTCTGCAGTCTTCTCTGTTTTCTGTGTGAAATAAGGTTGTTTGTGCATCTGCCGTCTGGCCCTTTTTTCCAGGATCATCTTTAACAGCAGGAATTGGAAAGATGAAAAGGATTTTTTTAAATTGCTAACATATTGTTACTGTACTGTTAAAATACTACCATTCAAAAGATGTTGTCAACTAAAAATCAAATGTTTTTTGCATTTATTTAATCAAAAATATAAATACAATGTAAAATAACTTTCTATCTACTGTTTATTTTCTTAAAAACAAAAATCATTCTCTTCAGTGAAGGATTATTTTACGCTCAGTTTGTGTTCGGAAGGAAATATTTCTGTCACTGTGACGCAGGATTTGTTGCCATAACACAGAAATCATATGACTGCTTACACTCACAACATGATGGCTGTGCAAAGCAAAGCACAAGACAAAGTCATTCAAAAATAAATCTGTGAAAACAAAACATAATGAATGGATAGTTTTCACTCACCTCATAGAGTTTGTTTCTGTACTGAGTAACAGAGAGTTGGACGTCATCGTCCACTGGCAAAATGACATCATAGACCAAACTAGGCTCTCTGGCTGGGTTATGAAACCTTGCATGACAAACAGAAAGAAGATTAACCATGTTTCTATAGGCCTGGGAACATTTCAGTTGTGTTGCTGTCTATGCAGGGTCAGAGAGCTCTTGGATTTCCTCAAAATATCTTTATTTGTGTTATGAAGATGAATGAAGGTCTTGTAGGTTTGGAATGACATAAGAGTAAGTAGTAGAATTATAAAGTAATCTAGCCCTTAATAGCCATCCATTAATAGTTACCATATTAAAACTTTTTGTATATAGTGCAATGATGATCAAATACACTTTGTCAAAATCTGTTTATTAGAAAAATATGGTCAATGTTGATTTCATGTTCACTTACATTACTATTAAGTATCTAAAAGCAAACTCACTTGGACACATAAGGATGCTGCAGAGCTTCCTCTGCACTGAGCCTCTTGTCTGGATTGAAAACCAGCAGGCGCTGCACTAAATCAAGGGCGTCAGGTGGCACTGATGCTGGCAGAATTTCATCTAATAGCACCTGCGGTCTAAACACACGTTTGCATCAAATGATATGTCAGCATTCAAGATCAACTAAATAACCATAGAATGAACAATGAAGACAAAGTGTTTAATATTAACATCACATACCTAAGCAGCATTCTCTGAATAACAGAAGCCCCATACTCTGACCTGATAGCCAACACATCTATGAAAAATTATATATAGTACTATTAGCATTCAATCTTTGTGGTTGGTTTATCTAGTTGAAAGAGCAAGTTGCATGTAAAATATGAACTCACCCTCTGCAGAAGGATGTGGAATGACGCTCATGATTTTTTCGATCTGATTAATGGTAGACGTCCCGGGGAAAAGAGGCTTGCCCAGGAGCATCTCTCCCAGAATGCAACCTATGCTCCACATGTCCACACCTTTTGTGTACCTGCAAGAAATATACAGGTAGGACCCATTATCATAATATACAATATATTACGGTTAATATAATTAATCATTTATTTTAGGGGGCCACGCACCTACTGGATCCCAGGAGAATTTCAGGGGCCCTGTACCATCGTGTTGCCACATACTCTGTCAAGGCAGGATTCACAGCATCCTCTTGGATCTGATACAGGGATCTTGCCAAGCCAAAGTCACACAGTTTCAGAAAGCAGTCTGAGTCTAGCAAGATGTTGGATGGCTTTAGGAAGCAAAAACAAATTACTTAAACCAGAAATGGTTTAAATGAATTTTTTAAGCATGAAGAGATGTTAAAAGTGACATACCTTTTGGTCCCTATGAATGACATTGCCTGAATGCAGGTATTTTGTTGCTTTCAAGAGTTGGTACATAACATAACGCTTATGAATGTCTTTTAAAAGACTTCCTTTCTTTATTACTGCATGTAAATCTGTGTCTGCAAAGAAATGCATAGTACAGACATGAATAAATCACATCATGTCAATAACAATAACTTATGAAATTGCTCATGGAAATGATGAATATTGCCATTAAGCACACTTAATTTGAATATAATGGTGTGAAGAGTAATGACAAATATGTCCAAAAGGCTCCCGGAAAGACCACGCAAATGGTCTCTTACCCATGAATTCAAACACAAGGTATATGTCTTTGTCGTTTTGGGCTCTGATGACATTCAGTAATTTAATTATATTAGGATGATCCCCAAACTCCTGCAAAAGAGAAAAAAAGAAGAACGTTTGGTACCTTGTGCTTGATTCTATTGCATTAGATCAGTAGATTTTTATTCTCAAAAGAAATTAATACTTAAGAAATAAATGCTATAAATTGACCAAAAATGACAGTAAAGAAATTTGCAATGTTACAAAACATTTCTATTTCAAATAAGCAGAATAAAAGCAGAACAAAATAGGAGCATAATAAATGATTTTAACACAGAGAATAATATGTGTGCCAATTAGAAGAATTACACCCACACACATATTACAACTGAAAACAATTATTCTAAATTGTAATAGCTTAATATTTAACTAAATTATTGTTTTTCTGCATCTGTGATGCAATCCGTATTAGCAGTAGTGTAAATATGACTAGAAGCATAAATATTCCCGGGGCTAGATTCCAAGGTTTGATTAAAGAGCAACTTTCTCACCTGGAGGAACATAATTTCTCTGAAGGTTCTCTGTGAAAAGCAGAAAATTATGCATTTAATACAGATTTTAAAAGTGTAGTTATATAATAACTAAATAAATAATAATAACTGATCTGAATAACTGATGTTTTCCTGTTACAAACTGTAAAAGAGTACTATAATAGTATCATTTAATATATGTTGTTGCTATTTCAGACCATTCCTCATTCTCCACCTCTCCGTTTTACTTCTTTCTAACCTGAGCATCTGTTCGATTCCTGAAGGCATCAAAGATTTTCTTCACTGCGACAGTATCTCCTGTTTTTCTGTCCACAGCCTTCCACACAATTCCATACGCCTGTGAAACGGATTATAAAGCACATCGTATTAAAATTATAGCTGATTGAAGGAAAACATACAGTGTATGACTTAATGGCCAGTTGTCAGGGAAGGGTTGCCATGAAACCCTTTATTTAAGTCATTTGTGCTGTCTGCAGTTTCCATTTATTTACTGGAGTGACAGGACTTTGCTTTACTGCCATTCTTTGCATATATTTTTTGCTACCCCCTCACATGATTGTAAAGTGCTTTGGATCTATAGCAATACACAATATAGAGCTTACAGTATATGAATGCTTCATTCCTTCATTCATTTTGTAGATTATATATTTACTAAAAAGTGACTTCTTGTCTCATTTACAGATTAAACAGAAACAACGGACCTTCGCTGCACCCAATATAATCTACATTTATCACAGGGTTTGTACCTGGCAACTACAGTACAGTTCCTTCAAGCAAATATGATCACTATTGTGCAAAACAATGAACGATAGAAACAATAGACCCATGATTCCTGTTTCAGTTGGATTTCATCACTTTATTTAGGAAAACATTAGTCCAAATGAGGCTGATGGTCTAATGCACGAACACAATAAATATAACAAATAAATGACCTGTGTGGTTATTATATAGCCTAGCTATGGAATATTTGAAAAGGTTTATCTTGGCACTTTTAAAACACACAATGATAGTAAATGAACTACTTACCCCTTTCCCAAGTCTTCTCTTGATTTCATACCTCAAGGAAATGTGTTCTTCCACCTCTGTGATGTTCATTCCGTCTATTTCCTGTTTTACCACCTAAAATGAATCTGAACGCGTTTTGATCATGGCAGGAATAAAATCCTGTCTGCTTGAGGAATGTTGCAGATTTAATCTACTTAAACTAAAAACAAGATCTTATGAATTCAGTCCACTAATTAGGAGTAAACGTTTCCTAAACCACACGAATTTATCACGCGTTAATCTTAATCACTATTGACCGTCCAAACATTTCAACGGCGTTATATAAATTGTAATCCCGACCTGCTGAAAGCAAATGTGCGTGTCCTTAGGATTTCACCATTGATGTCTGTGGTTGCTCATAGAGAATCCTGGCCTGCTACAAAGTTACGCATCGCTTGGGTTTGTAATTGTTCGTCGCCATGGGTACGATACATAGGACGCAATCTCTTAAAGGAGCCGATCGTTTGCTAAAAGTGATTGTCAATTATATACTTAGGTATAAAGTATTACCTACACATAAGTGGATTGCGAAAAAAAGCAGCTTTTGCTTGGTCAGCACCGCGAACGTGAAAAAGTCGCCCCAAAAATGCAGTTAAACTTTGGTATAGTCACCCATCCATTTTACTTCAGTTTGAATGTAATTAACATGGTGCATATATGGATATATATATGATATATCAGGTGTTACTGTGTGCTGTTGTTGGCTAACAGACATTCATCCAAATGAAATGGTTTATATAATCACACAGAGATGAGAAAAATATTTTTTCAAAGCATTAAGTGGTTTATTTCAAAACTATTTTATTTACATAGGTCATTTAATAAATATGCCTTATTACATATTGAGCTAGACCAACACCATGCCAAAGAAAAAGATCTTAACCAAGCTTTTATAAAAGTCAAGTTATCAACAAACACATGTTAAAGTACTGTAAATGAATGACATCGTCTCATTTAAATACTGGAAAACATCCATTTAAAAAAGTAAGTAAAGTGTGTAAGTAAGGGGAAAACATCCATGCAGTACTGAGAATACAGTATCACAGCTTGTTCTAGAAGATATTACGAGATCCATAAACTATCGATCGATATGCTTATTCACAATTGTGTTTATAGAGGCAAGCATCTTTTGCCTATAATATACTAATATACTCTTCCACATTGCATCTCTGGTGGCTGCTGTATTGCTATTCTAGATAACACTACCATGTGATAGAAAATCTCTTTATATTCAAAAAATCTACTATGCTGAAATTTCAAATCTGTTTATAATATAATTGTGATTGTATTAATAAACAACATAAGCCTTAGTAAGCAGTAATCTAATTGGATTTAATGTTTCTACATTCCTACAAGAGACATGGGCAAAACAGGGAAAATTAAACTATTGATTAAAAAAAAAAAGCTGGTAGAAAAGAGTTCAGAGAGGGAAGAAAGAGCTCACAGAGGGAAGGAATATTTAAGAAGAGTGCAAGAAACGATTAAAGGCGTTGTAGGCAGATTCCAGGTCAAACAGCATCTGGCGAACCTGGGAGTCATCCAGCTCATCAGATGCAGACATGCTGCTTAGTGTGGTTAACCTATGAGCAAGAACAACAACACAGTGAGCATTGCTTTCAAAGAGCAGGGAAACTTAGTTTGTTTTCCAGGCAGTTTGATTTTAGATTTTGGCAGGTAAGTCATTTTATTTAATACATTCTAAATATGATTTAGAAAAATTACTCCAGTTTCCAATTCTTTAGGAATCATTCTAATATGCGCATTTGGTGCTTAACAAACGTTTCCTATTATTATCAATATTTGTATCATTTGTGCTGCTTAATTTTTTTAAACACTAATTTTTTTCCCCCAGGATTATCGTGAATAAAACAAACAACCAAAAAAAGAGTGTTTTATTCGAAATAGAAATCTTTTGCAAAATTATAAATGTCTTTACCGTCACGTTTCTTAACTTTGAACGGTAACTGTATTTCTGCTGTAAAAGGCTTACCAGAGGCTGACTTTGTCTTTGGCCTCTGAATCTGGAGGCATGTTGCTCATTCTATTCATGGTCTCCATGAGCTCTCTCAGATCAGGCTGGATCTGTAAAACAACTTTCTCAGTTAAGTAGTAATTCAAACATTAAATTGTCTGAAAATAACACTATGTTAATCTAGATGATGATGTGTTCTGTGAAATGAGTACCTCATCCATGGCACGAATCTCAAGTCGAAGTTTGTCCATCACTGTGATAAAGAGCTGCATGAGAGAAAACGAAAATGTAACAGGGTAAAGGAGCAGATTTTGCAAGTGATTAAGCCTGCTAAATGCACCACACTGTGGAGCCCTGGGACAAATTTCATACAGCATTATATCTTGTAGTCTGATTAAATAAATCTACTTAATGGAACTGTTGGAGCAAGAAGGTATCCTCTGTGCTCAGAGAATGAACACTGACACGTTCTGGCATTAACTCAAGAAGCTATTTATTCTAGACTGCGTAAAATAACTATACAAAGTATTCAAGATACATACAGAAACTATGTCCGCAATGCAGCGATTCAGGTTGCCCTTGTCATCCTTAATGGTGATTGGTCGATCCTCTTTGATTCTTTCCATAGCCAGTGGACAGTCCAGCTGTCAGAAACACAAAGGGGGGAAAAATATCAAAAACTGATCCACATATAATGCACTGGACTTATTATTTTATAACCAAAGATACAAAAGAACATTAAATATACAATAATTATAATCAAAATATGCTATACCCTGTATTTTCTACAAAAGTCATCAATGGAGCCCACATCCGATCCCTGGACTTGTTTGAAAGCAGCCTTGTACTGGACCAGCAATCTTGAGCAAGCTCCTGTGTATCTGCAAAAAAACAAAGCAAATATTTATTACATGAATAGATGGAAATGATAAATTCGCAAACAGTTTATAGGCAAAAAAGGTCTATTGTTATAGACCAGTGATGTATGAAACATAGGTCACACAGAGGTCACATTAAAACAAAGCGGGCATTTTTACATGACCAGTGTTGGAAAAACAGTTTGCAGAAATATTTCATATAAGATGGAATTTCCAATCATGTGGATATTACTTACAAACTGTAAATGTGACCACACCCTAATTCTGAATATTTTGCATGAACAAATAAAGTCACTAACTCATTTGGAGTCACACAATCCTTAATGTAGGCTTTTTCCAGGGCCTGAAGTGTTTTGACCACAGCAAACAACTCTGCCATGTTGTCATACCTTTCAAAACACAATAAAAAGGACATTAATTGCAACCCAATCACATAATCGCCATCATCTTTATTGTGACAACAAAATCAGTGAGATAAATTAATAAATAAAGAAATAAAAAGATAAATAAAAAATGGCCATGACTGACAAATATAATGTTAATGAACTCACTTTTCCCTTTCTCTGGCATTTTTGTACAATTTCACTTCCTGTAAAAGACAAAGAAGGCGTAATTTAAACAGAGATAAATAACGACATATGAGTCCATTATTACAAATGGTGCTCACAATATAACATTATTACCTCATACAGTTCTGGCTTGTTGGCAGGTGCTGGTTAAGATACAGCAGAAAGACAAAACATAAATAAAATTGGATATGAGACTAATGAAAATTGACTTTTTTTAGAGGCTCATGATTGAGCAGGTTCTTTCACTCACCTCCTCCCATCACTCCAGAGGCAGGTATTCCATGAAACATTATGAACTACAAAACAATTGAAGCGGGAATCAGAACATTATGTTGGATTTAGCGATATTTTTAGTGGAATAAATGGTACACACAGTCTCTGCATATCAAAATCGACTGATCTGATCGCAGTGTGTTTACAGACACACTATGGACAAGGAAATACAATTGAAACTTATAGACAGACAAACAGTATGTAGTATTTATTAGATTTTAGACATTTAACGAATTGACTGACGCAAGGCATGTGAATCCCAAACGGAGTATAAAATACAACGGCTAATTTTGTTTTGTTTATTTCCTGACAAATACACAGCCATGTTAGCATAGCTAGCTAGCTACGCTATTGCTTTCAATCCGCTGTAAAAGCATAAGTGCCATTGATGTCTCTCGTTAATTCACACCTTATATACGTCTAATGGTTAATGTGTTTATGAGATGACATGTTATAATAACATTAAAAGCATTTTAGCAAAAACGCACCAGGAAAATGAGAATCCACTCACCCTTATATTGACGTCACCCACTTTAGCAAGCTGACGTGACGTCGCCGGATGATTTCGTAACTTCCTTTAGTTTTCACTATCCTGACTTAATATTCCTTATAAAAATTATTTATGAGATATAGATCTCAAGTAATAGGAATCATTATTTTACTAGTTTTATATTAAAAGAAAGCGGTAACATTTATACAAAAGTTTCAAAGTTTCGGGTTGCCAAGTCCTTTTAACATTTCTACACTAATAAATATATCGCAATTTATTCATCACTATATACTCATTATATTGTATATTATACCTAATGGTAATGTATAATAGTATTTTATACATAATGGTAATTTATAATAGTATATTATAAATAATGGTGACCCTCATTATTATAACCAATGCTATTAATCTAGCAGAACTGATTTGTCGGGTGTTGGCGATAGTACTTGGCAACCCGAGTGTCTTTGAATCCACGCGCGGGAATGACTTCGCAGCTACGGCGAACAGAGGAGCTCGAGAAAATGTAACGTTGTGTAGATTACTGAACTATAACGTTGTAAATGATCATATTGATTGTTAGCTGTGCTTATTATGAGACTGTGAGCGTTTCAGGGAGTTGCGTGTCCCGTATATAAAGAGAGACTGGTTATTTGAGCGCGTGAGGGTTTGTAAACAGAATGAAATCCACTAAGAACAACAAAGTGAAACCTACAGCGTTAGCTAAAGAAGAAGAGTGTGGGATATGGCTCGACACAAAAGAGTTAAAAGAAAAGAAACAACAGGTAACCACAACTGCATATCATTTAGATATATTAAGAACAAATTTTAACTTAAGTGTATTGAAAAGATTTTTGCATATTGAAAACAAACACCACAGGTCGGATGAGGTGATCTCAGGTAATTTTGGCTTTTATTTTTTTCAGAAACCGCTGACTCGTCCAATATCCAAATTACTGAACCCACTTGCGAGGTCAGGGGGATACAGTGTGGCAGTCACCCTCAACTTCACTCAGACCAAACTTAACATGCCTGTCACTAGACAAAGCACTATATCAACCTTCTTTTCACCCACATCCAGAGGTAAAACATCGTTGTTTCATATTGTAATGTGATATTTTAAAGCTTAATAATAATTAAATTTTTTAACTGTATTTGTTTACCCAGACCCTAACCCAAGTGCAGCTCATTCTGGGATGTCCAGTTCCATGCACACAGAGGCACACACCGGGGCCAAACGGAAACACGATTTAACTTCGGAGCCATCTACAGAGTCAACCAGTCAAATATCTGAGGTGCACTGTGATGAAGATTTTGAAAGCTTGTTAGCCAAGGACAAAAAAGAACAGTCTTTTCTCCATTTGATACTTGGAACTGAGCCAGAGGAAGAAGAACCGCCTCCAAAAAAGAGACATGTTGTCCCTTATACAGAAAATGTGTTAGAAACACAAGAATATCGTAATAAAGAAGCTTCAAATGAACATCCAAAGCAGACAGTTCCTGAGACTTTCCTTCAAGTGAAGTCACAGGAGCATTATGATATGATGGTCTGGATGACCTCTGAAGATGCACACAGCCATTTCCTTAAGTCTCCAGGTCCTAAACAAACGGATAAACATGATTTACGAGATCAGAAGACCTCAGTTAAGGGGTCTATCTTAACTACTAGGCCTGTCAATGAAAACCACAAAAGATTGAGTGCTTCTGTGAATACCAATAAAAATCAGGAGCAGTCTTGGCACAAAAAGAAAGCATCACCAATGAAACGCATTGGGAAAGAGAATAGCTGGCCTGCATCACCTATTAAAAATGCTCCAACATCGCCTTACAAAATTTCTAGTCCTGCTAAGTGCAGGTTAAAGGAGAAATACACATTTTCCCCCAAAAAATCAGGTAAGGAACTTGCAAACTCAGAGATGGCGGGAGAAAGCCTTTCTGCATTGTTCACTCAGGACTCAGAGGGCTTCTGTGTGATTGCTCATCGTGACCAGAGCAATTTATCTGTGGGGAAAGATTACAGGAATAGTCCATCTGCTGCTTCTTTAGAAAAAGAGGAATCATCAGATCTAGAGCCAGAGATGCTTTTCACCCAAGACTCAGAAGGAAACATGGTCATCAAGCATTAGCCAGAAACAGACGCTAAATACCACAAAAACACAAACTGTGTTTGGTTTTTTAATTGATTTTCTTTCTCTTTTTTTAAACATGAAGCTCTTGGTTTTTTAAAAGTTGTAATTAATTCAAATATATGAACATTCAATAAAAAAATAAATAAACCTGTACAATTTGTACAAGTACTAATAAACTCCAAAAATGATGTGTGCCGTGTAATATTTTATTGCTTGCCAGCAGATGGCACCATAAAGCTTTTACTGTCTGTGTTTGGTGCATTTCAGCTGTGCTTGTAGAATCTGTGTATTTTAAAGGTAGGAAATGACATGTGTCACATTAAACATTTATACTAGCTGAGTACATTGGAGTTTAAAATCTCGTTTTAAATAAATTTATGTTTTGTATTGCTTTAAAATACTAGCATGAAGCAAGGTGAATACTTTACATTCTGTTCTGGTTTGGCAAGCTGATGATTCCCCATTGCTGCTCTGTTTAAAGTTGCTGTCAGGGACAGAATCTATGAGTTTCATTAAAGAGCCATGTCCTGACAATTTCATTAATCTGCCATGCATTTATAATAAATGCCATAGACTCCCAAATGTAACCATCCCCTTGCACGAGAACCCTTCCTAAAATATAAAGGCAGTTTTCATGTATAAAAACCCACTTAAATGGTAAGTGAATAATACTAAGTGAGATATTACACATAGTACAACAAAATGAAATAACCATTTTTATAGTGAATGAACTGTACTATATTTTTCTTGGATTCAAATAACATTTAAACATTTTCACAGAACCTTTACAGATTAGTTTTTGTTGTTACTGTTAAAAAACTATAATATTAGTACAATAAATAATAAATACAGTCCGATTCCTGACCATTCTTCAGAAAAAAAGGTGTAATTAATACATTATATGCACATTTTGACTGACAGCTGTAATTTCTGAACAACTAAACTTTAAAAAGCTTAATCGGAAGATGGTTAAAAAAGCCCAATAATAATCCAAATAAGTGTAGTGAGTCCACAATTACTTTATTCAATTAAACTGATGTGGTGACGTGAAAATACTTTGGTAAATTACAATTTAAGGCATGTGATTTAATACAGTGTACACATTCTACTTTGTTTAAGCATCACTTATAAATGTGCATTACATTGTTTAGTTAACTGTCAACTGTTTACTGACCAAGCAAATGAAACATGATTCCCTTTTATGGACTGAAGAATGCTACATATTAACATGTTGGCATACATTCAAAATGAGCTGAAGTGTTCAAGACCTTCCCGTTGAAGAAACATTTAAAGCATGTAAATTTACAAGCAATGTAAATATGTGAGTGCAGCTAGAAAACTATTTTGGACGTTGATTTCTACTTCATGTTATTAACAGCACGTCATTACTATCCTGTTGGTGCTGAATGAAGTGGTGCCTGTCAATACAAACATTTGACTGCCAAAAATTAATCTCAGAAATGAGTAGTCTGAGATTATAAATGAAATTAAGCAATATTTGAACTATATTAAAATAATATAAAATCTTATAAAAACACACCCAAAGGCACTCATTCATTCTCAGACAAAGACCATCTAGCACACTCAGAATAAAAAGAGGTTTGATTGTAAAATATCTGTTGATTTCTCTCCTCTGCTCATGATTGCACATATTCTGCGTCCAAAGCCTGAATATATAAGTTCACCTTACCAAATAAACTTTTTCGGTTTTTTTGCAGAAGAAAAACTGGGGAATTTTAAAGCGTGACTGCACAAAATATGAACTTGTTTTTCTATAAAAACAAGTTATAGCTAAATAGTCGTATTTGGAAAAAATATTTGCTCATGGTTTATTATATTACTACACAGAACAAAATGTATTTTAACGTAAGAATTTATGACATCAACATAAGTACTCAAAATATGTCAAAAAAAAACAAACAAACAAAACACTTTAAAAAATGAATGATTTAAAAAAAAATATATGTTGTTATAGGAATAAGTAAAACCGGTTTATTATTTTAACGTTGCTGACTAAAATAATGGTGCCATCATGTGTAGTTACTTTTAATGTATAATAAATGATATATGTATATTATGTATTTTTATTTCTGCTTACTAAAACATCTCTCCTCTCTCCAACTTTTGTCCATATTTTGCTCTTAATCTGAATTTTCTGAGCCTCAGTCTCACAACCTCACAATGTATGAATTCTTCTGTCTCCACTAACAGTGTGATACAGTGCAAGTGCTTGAAGAATTCTGGGTAGGAGGAAAGCGATGGCGAGGTAGAAAAAAAAAAAATCAACCAGCAATCTTTGTGGGCTCTGTCACAAGGCTGGAGCCATCCCAAACCGTTTTAAACTGCTCTGGGATTGGAAACTCCCTCTGTTGAATACACAACAAAATATTAGTCAACTAATGAATAAAAGGCTGATGACAGATTTTCTCTCATATTTGAATATAAAGCAGGTCAAAACTCGAAAATAGAACATTGTTATTGTGGTACATGACATAATGTATCAAGAAAGTTATGCTAGCTCTAGTGTAAATAAACTTACGAAATCATCTTCTCCCTCAGGAACGAGAACGTTCATCTCAGAGCTCTTGGCACTGACAATCTCACAGCCGAGTGAATCCTTGCTCAAGTAGACATGGCAACCCTCAGTCTTGTTAATGGAAATAGTAGGAACTTTTCCCATTACCTGAAAAAATCAAAACCAAGTTATGTGTTATTCACAAGCAACAAAATACATCGAAATGATCCTGAACAATATATATGTTGACGAATAATATGTAGCAACTGCATATACTACCATATTCTTTATTGATTCTGGCAGTAATGACCATAATTCATGCACATACATTACACTAACACTTTTACAGTAACAACCCTGATGGCAGATCACTCACAGATCAAAACATATACATCTAACCTGAAGCTGAATGTCTCTGGAGTTGATGATCTCTACGATGCCCACCACATTGTCAAACACGAGTCCGAGCTTCTTACAGTTATCTGTGAGGAGAGAGACAGACATTAGGCAGGAGTGGTGTGCGGTGCTGAATAAGAGCAGCTGGTGTAATGAGGAGCTCCTCTTACCCACTATGATGGAGTTGACTTTGCCTTTGATCTGGAGTGTGGAGTTGCTACAGCTAAAGACATAAACCACCTGTCTGAGCTCGGTCTCCTCTATCACCAGGTCATGAGCCTTCTCCTGGTGCTCCTACAGGACAGATGCACACAATAGATCCACTAAACACATGCTGTAAATCAATACAAGCGCAGGGCAGCTTAGTTTACAAGTGTGTGGCAATGTTACATTTTAAGACATCTCTATATTAATTCAACCCACTTTTTGATTTTTTTTTGATGATCCGTATCTTAATGAATCTATTCCACTTCTTATGCAACTGAGAATGATTATTTTATACATTTAACATTTAGGCTCTGATGTTATAATATCAATAAAAGCAATTATAGCTATAATAAAAAACATACAATAATAGTGTTATTACTAGTATTGTGTTATATATAATTATGTTATATAAAATACAGTATTAATAATATAATAATAACAACCACTGTGCTTAATAATAATATAATGATTATTATTATAATAAAATGACTAATCCTTTTTTAAATAATCTCTATGCCATAGAGAATTATTATTTCTATTTATTAATTTATTCTATTTATTATTTCTAATTATTATTTCATTTTAGGCTCCACTAAATGTCTTTCCATTGAGAAAATTATGATAATAATAATTATTGTTAAAATATCACAATGCGATTTTATTCAAATATAATCTTACATTATATATAACTATCTCTCTTGTGTTTATCAACATTTTTGTTAATTCAAATAAATGAATAATTTAATTATCACTAGTTCTGCATTAAGTGCTATACTGCCTTCAATGCTTCAATGTCACACAGCCTATACATATTGAGTGTTTAATTTAGCATGCAGCATTTAGTTTTGAAATTAAAACTTGTAACACTTTTAAGTTATTTTACCAAGATTATAACATTTTAAATTTTTTTGCTAAATTGTTCATTTCCATTTTTATTTCCAATGTATAACTAAATTAGTTAATGACATTGACTTTATCATATCAAGTTCATTGCATGGTGGGATTTTTTTTTTATTTTTTAAATTTGCCAAATGTAGCAGAACGATTACAAGTAGTATGATTTCATGCTGGACAACATTTAGACACATGCCAGCTGATGTAATGTAGGCACCTACCACCCTCCACTTCTTTCCTTCCAGCTCCAGCACAGGGGAATGTTTTTTGGCAGGTGCACATGCAGACAAGCTGAGGTTCTGGCTTTTGGCTGGAGATCCCTGATGAGTCCTTCCTCCCTGAGAGCGCAAGTTGGGGTTCTTATGGGTCTTCTCCTCTTCAGACACATGCTTCAGACCTGGAGGCAGAACACGCAAGTTTTGATTGATACTATTTGGTCTACTATTTTGTAGTCTCACGGTGTTCTCCTGCCCCACCTTTAGTGATGGCCTCTCCCTGGTTGAGCTGTGCAAACAGAGCTGATTGCTGGGCTGCTGTGTCCTCGGATTTGGGGCTGTCTTCCATGAACATCGGAGGAGGACCTGGTGGTGGTGGCGGAGGAGGAGGGGGGCAAGGACCATCAGAAGGACCCCTGAACAGTGAAGGAGAGGCTACAGGACCCTGTGGAAGAACATCAGAACATCAACTGATATACTCATTCCAGGATGGGAAAAAAGCTCAAAACTAAATTAAAAACAGTATTGCTGTAAATCCACAGCCTCATGTAACACCTTTATAAAAAGGTTAAAAACATTGTAACCATGATGTTGATGAACACACTGCAATGGTCGTTCTATCCAGTGGGGGGCGTAAGAGGCAATGGATTGAATATGCAGCGTCGCGGATTAAAAGTTCAAAAACCAAGGTGACCTCCGTTTAAAAAAACACATGTTTATATTTTATATGTATAATGCATACAATTTATTAAAATAAATGTTTGTAGAGCATTACTTGGAGAATGTAGAAGTTTTTCCAAAGCATTGGCAAAAAAATTTAATATAATACCGTAAAAATTATGTAATACTGTAATATGGCCACCAGGCACGTGCACACATAGACATCAAAGGGGGCTTGAGCACCTGCCCTTTTTATTCCTGGAGAGAAAGTGCCCTTT
>JAUCNO010000353.1:3828028-3843050 GCA_032353835.1 Enteromius viviparus
GACTATCGGTCGACTATAGAAAGATTCGAAAATTCTGATTCGACTATGAAAATTCATAGTCGGGGACAGCCCTACCTTTATAATTGTGCAAATTATTATTAAAAAAATGCTATTCTTGTAGAATCCTTAAAAAAACATTATCACAGTTTTCACATAAATCCTAAGCATAAATTTTACACTTTAAATTGGTTATTTATTTTTACTGTATTTTTGGTCTACACCCTATTGCTTTTTATTACTCCCTTTCTTTTTAATAGTTTGTATACTTTTTATAACAATCCAATAGTTAATATAACCTTCCTAATAAAATCATAATACATCAAAACAGTCATTTTCTAACATGACATTAATAGAGCACTTAATTGCAGGAAAGCAGTTTAAACATGCCAAGTTGTTTCTGTAAATACACTTTTTGCAAACAAAAGCTGTTCTTCCATTACTTTTTCCAAACACCTGCATTCAGCTTATAACAAAACATTTTCTATTTGTTATGATGCGAATAGATTTAACAAGGCTGCAGGAAGGAGAAGAGCACAAAACCAATTGTCAAATATAGCAGAGTTATGTGAAGCTGGAAAGCAGCAGCTGTGAGCTCCCTCAGCAGCTGGACGGTTAGACATCTGTGAGTCTGTGCAGTCATAACTATAAACTAAGAGCTCTAAGGACAATGACTTCACTCTAATATTATCTGCTCATCTTCTGTCAGAAAATCCACATTGACACTGAGATTCACAAACGCTTGCACTTACATGCTTAGCCACTTCTCCACCAATAGCTGTGCTGGTCCTCAAATATTCAGACACTGAACCCCTCAGCAAATGGTCGAACGCCTCCATGCTTTCAGATTCACCTTAAAAATCAAAGAGAGATATCAACAAAACAGAATTTGTAGAATAGAATCTAATAAACAGCATTAATTCAACAAAATAATAGCAGATGATGCTTTGAAATGGCATTCATTGCTGAGGTTTTTGACAACGCAACGTGATAAAAGTTCAACTAATTTTCTTTTTTATGATGGGTTTATATTTAATACATGATTTTATAGTTTATAGACTACAGCATATTCTGTGTATTTATTTATTTGTTGTTTTTAAGATATTTGACACAAAACAATGACTAAAAGAAAATAATCGTGTTGGTGAATTATTGTTATTATTATTAGTATTAATGTTATTATCATTATTAGTAATGATGCCACTAAAAAATTGGTCAAACTTAATATAATCTATCAGTAAAAAAAACACTAAAACATTAATTAGCACACATAAACTTGAGACTGGAGGAAGCAGAAGAGAACGTTCAGAAATCCCTTTCACTAACATCTTTATCCATTATATATTTCAGACTTTTTCAGGTTTGCCAAGGCTAATGCCACTCTGTTCTTATGAGAATATTTTTCTCATGAAGAAAAAAATCCCCTTAAAGTCAGAGGTCTTCTCCTTGCAGACAATGCCCTGCGGACTCATCAAAACAGACCACAACAGCTTTTTATGCTTTATAAATAGAAACTATTAATATATTGAATAATTCAGGATCTGCTGTGCTTCTGATACCTCCGTTGATAATGCTGCTGATGTCTCCGTTGACCAAACCCCCAGGACAGTTCTGCAGTTTGACCGCGACCGCCTCCAGACGAATTACTGCCTGCTCCAGACGCTCAACCAGTGCTTCCATGTCAACGGTCCTGGAGGAACAGAGCAAACTCTTGGTCTGTGCTAAATGGCCGTTATGGCCTACGAAAGCTGTTTGATTTGTTGGGACTTCGTGACCCAGTACCAGTCTGTTCAATTAAACGCTGTCTGCTCCCTGCATCGGGTCAAACGACAGCACGTATCCCAGAGAAACATCACAACATTAATTATGAGGAGTGTTTTATTGACTCTCTTGCAGTCTGCAGTGATCCCAGCCACTGCCATCATAACATCAACTATCAAAATTATACAAAATAATATTATTACAATAATATATATTATAATAAATGATAAAGTAGCTAATATTGGCTTGCTGCAAATCTAGTACACACACACACTGAGTACATGAAGGCGTGGAGAGGTCCCTGGCAGCCGTCCACATGACCACACCTCAATGCTCATCTGCTAACAGGAATGTAACATTTAACTCAGTTATGACAGCGTCAAGAGGAGGCCACAAACTATGCTGTCAACAGTCTAAATTCAGTAGTTTATTAAATCTCATTATATAACATGTTTCTCATGCCCATATTGAAACCTTTAGAAAATAACATAAATATCACTCCTATATTGACATGTTTCATCCATCATCTGAGCACCTGACGGGGGAATGTCAAATATAGAATACAATACAAATTCTATATTTGAAATGTTTTAGTCATTATTAGTCATTATGAATAAAAAAAATTTAATCAGTCATTAGGCCTGCTTCATTCATCTTTCATTTCTGACCTTTAGTCATTAACAATGTTCATTAAAAACTATTCATTAAATCTAACTCAATTAAAGTGTGTGCGTGCGGGTTTATGTGGTTTATGTGTGTATCAGGTAAAGTATGAAATATTTCACTATGTTAACATCTGCATATATAAAAAATTAAACAGATTAAATATATATATATTTTTTTTAATGAAATCTCATGCTGCTGTTTTAATTCTAATAAACAGCCTGTCGTCATCATCATCATTTTTATTACAGGAAAGAAGTGGAATTTGATTATCATACTCAATACTATTCTTCTATTATTTATTAAAGAAAGCAATTTGGTGGATGCATTTACAAAAAGTGAAATAAATGTGAATATATGAAGGATTATATTGTAGATTCTCTTTATGTACACACATTTAAACAATTGCTTAAATTGCTTTTAAAAAAGTTGTTATATGTGTTACTCAAAAACCAGTGGCGTAAAAGAAAAGTCTGATATAACAGAAATCAAACATGCAATTGAGCACAATCTGGCAAACAATAACTTTAAACCGGACCACCTTCACACAATCAATCATAAAACAATAGCAGTGAGGACTAGCAGCACACCACACCGAATCATTCACCTGCACATTAAAGAGAGAATAGACAACAAAAGAGCCGTATTTGCTGCGTTTAACATGTAGCTTCTAAAAGAGCAACTCTCTCTGTGACACACATCAGCAGTAATTAATAGAGACCCAGTGTGGAAACGCTCACGTCATCTTGTTATCTCTCTAGAGAATTCTCTAGGCCCTGCCAAATGCCTGACCTGGGCCTCAGCTGGCCTTTTCAGAGAGGAAGAATAAGCCCTGAGCTTGTGACACAGACAAAGTCTTTCTAAAACACAGGGCACAAAAACCTCCAGCTTACGTAGAGATCATCTCACCATGGCCTGCATGACTTTATAGAAAAAAAAAAACAACTTTAAATATCTAATGGGGTTTATAGGCTAAATAAAATAATATTGCTTAAACCTGGTGGTCTATGCCTGGTTAGTCTGCCATTAAACATGATGAATGCTGAACTTATATTTCAGGAGTGATGCAGTTACTAGACACTCTTATCTATTTCTGAATGTCTATTCTCAGACACTAAATGCAGAGCAACGCTTTACCCGGATACAGGGGAGAGAAGGTGACTGATGGTCTGAGCTCATGTGCTAATAAACATTTCAAGGCATATGCCTTGAATGCCAATGTGACATTCTTTCAATAACACCCTGACTGTATGTTAAATAAATAAATAAATAAATATATATATATTTACCTCTGCTTCTCTAGAAATTATAGGGACACTAAGATACTAAAACTGTATTCATTGGCTGTCTGTATTCTGTAGTGGAAGAAATACGGTTTGTACATCATTTATATCACTTACCGTGTTTGAATAACCGGGGGTATGTTTTAGAAAGAGAGGGAGAAAATGTAATCTCCCAAAAAGGTGGAAGTTGTGTCATCCTGGTGAAAACTACTACTGAATTTTACCTTATTAGCATTCCCTTGCGTGTCTGTATATAGATTATTTTGGACATATATAGTACCAAAAATGTGGGTGCAAGACATTATAGTTCATACATAGCAAAATAAAGTAAACTGTGACATATTGGACAGTGGACTATCAGTAAAAACCACTTTGTGTTTTTCTTTATTTACTAATGCAACCATTTTACACCACAGAATAAACAAGTTCTCTTAACTACAAAGTGTGATATAATTTAAGACACATTAAAGGTGTGTAAATATATTTTGGTTTAACACTATTTGGGCTATTTTGTCTACTGTGTCCATACATATTTATATTTAAATGTTTGTGTACTTCTCAAAATTACTTGTGTGTTTGTTTATGCAAGAATACATAGCAATAAATCTAATTCTGATTCTGGTTTAAACAAAAGTATGACCCCAATGCATCATTTGAATAAAAAAAGTATATACTGTATGTGTTTAATATAGCGCAATTGCTTTTAGTATTTTTATATTTTATAATATTTTTTACATAATTCATATTTTGCAATTGCACAAATGCCTTCTTGAAACAAAGCTAAAACCTTCGTCATTTAGTGTGCTTGAATTAATAGTAATGGGACATAATATGTAGGTTTTATATACGCAATACTATTAAAAATTATGAAAACACTTTATAAAGGAATAGATTTATTAAGCGAATACTAATTCCTAGCCAACATACAAGCCCACAAGGGGAGTAGGCTAAGTCACCCTGCTGATTTATTATGATAATATTAACATATTAGAATTGCTACTAGACAGCATCACAGCAATGCAGCGCGTGTCTAACAGAGCTAAAGTAACTAGCCTGTCTAGTCATCTCTATCCCACAGGCAGCAGACGCCTGCACGCGCTGATATGACAACTGACAGATCCTGCAATTAGTGAAAAGATAAGGCACCCTGCCCTCTGACACCAACACACAACTGCAGCAACTCAAAATCGTGCTAGTTCAAACCAAATTGCTGCCAGCACAGCGAGTGCGCGTGTCTCCAAACACAAAAACGCGCACGTTTCCATGAGAACCTCCCACCCGCTCGGAGCGCGACCCAAAACGTCCCGCTAACGACCTGCAATCATAATACGACAGAGACAGAGGCACGGTCTTACCCAAATATTACCTCTGGCAAGGGATCCGGGGTTTACTCTCACGTTTTCCTTAGAAAAAGCGAGATGTGTGTCGGCTATGGAGGTCTGGTCCTGGCGTCCCCGGCGCTCTCCTGCTGTCACTCAAATGAGCCTTGGGCAGCCGCTTCCGGGACTTCCGTATTTGGGAAGGATGAATCAGAGAAAGCTTACATCAAGATGCTTAGATAGAGCACTGAGACAGATAGACTGAGAAGGTTTCTAAGGACATCTCCAATGTTGACAGTGCCACCGTGAGCGGCAGTAATACACACTACAGGAAAGAACCACCTATTCAGTAAATATGAGACTGAATGACTCTATTTGTGAATAGTTTCATTACAAATGTCATTAAATTCCTGGAAAAATAAATGCTTGTAGCTTTTTGGAATAATATATGTTAAAGCAATTTCTAAAACATATTATTAGCATAAACATTAAAATAGTAATAGCATATTTTTGTGTACATGCATAAAAAATGTAAGCCCTACATATCACATTAGCAAAATATTCACTCTTTTGATAGTAATTGCAGCAATCTGAATTATTTAATATCAAAAATATAATTGAATATTTGCAAATATAAATATAAAATATTAATATAAATTTTATTTAAACATAAATGTAGCAAGCCAGTATGAATACAATGATAACGTGGAGACATCCATGTTAGTCAGTGAATACTACTGCACTAGAATGTAGAAATAAATAAATACTGCACCGATGATCGTTTTGTTACTTTTGTTCATTGAGCAACTACTTATCTGTACTTATCTTTACATGTTTACTTCACTGCACTTTTGACACTAGTAGAGATTATGAAGTGATCTGCGTGTCAGTCGGTATCACTGCCTTTATTCTGCATCAGTTCTAGGTGGCGTTTTCTTCCCGCGGTGCTCTGCTATCATGGCTGACGTTAGACAGGCACCCCTGGTGATGGTGTGGTGGAAAGTTTCCGCCGCTGCTGTGTCACAGTGGTACTGAAACACCAGCTAGCGTCAGGTTACACCGCGTTCAGAAATAGAACATCCCCGAGAAGCACCAAGTGCACAGATGTGGCCCTTTGGCATTTCTTATTGATAAGAAAGGCCCTAAATAATTCACTGAGCCACTGCGGATCTCCAATATGCGAAACGGCATTGAAAGGGATACAGGTGGTGGGTTAATTTGGCTTTAAGTACAGATAAAACATCAGTGAGGTTTATAATTAAATGTAGGGTTGAGTTACATGGGATGTCACCCTGGATTGGAATTTAGGGCCGGTTTATGGTCATTACCCAAAGTGCTCTGTCTTGAACATTAGAAGACTGGGTACAACTAGGTCAACATGGTGGATCTCAGATCCATGACACAGCGATTTGGCTCAAACATTGCTTAATCTATCGCGTACGAGGTTCACAAACAACACATTTGCTTATACCATCACCTGAGCAGTGATATTAAATTATATTTAGTGATTCTGGCGACATGTGTTTACACAAACACATTCATTATTTAACAGCCTGAAATCTGAAATCAACACCTAATCATGTATGTTTACTCAACATGTCTCTCGCCTCTCATTTAAACATTCAGGGCTAGTTCGAATCGTTTTGCAATGGTGCAAACCAGAATAAATTTCACAAATGATGTAAATGGAATCTCTAAAGGAATATTTGCAGTTCAGTACAAATGAAGCTTGTCAGTACTTGTGGGGTTATGTTGATTAGCACCTCACTGCTAATTGTCTTTTGCAAAAACTGGTTAGTTGTTCGCTTACAATGGAAGTGAATGTGGCTCACTGTTTCAGTGTGACAGCCAGGAGATGTAAAGTTTTCAAGTTTAAATGCTTTTAGAGTGAAGAAAAAAATATTTATGTACAGTAAGTGCTTTTATAAAATAATAAATAATATCCTCCAAAAATGGCCCAATTCTCACCATAACTTTATCTTTTGAAAGAGTTAGCACCGTTACTTCCACTGTTAGAAACTTAGTTTGTGTGTGTGTGTGTGTGTATGTGTGTGTGTGCGCACAAAGAGTGGTAATCAACATTATGCTACAAATGTTGTGTTTTAACGAAAGAAAGGCTTTACATTTCTGCTTTCACTTCCACTGCGATTTCTTTCTTCTTTTTTTTTGGCAAGTCCAAATTATTTCTTGTGCTAATCAATTTTATTAAGTCCCAAAAACTGTCGAATGGGCTTAACTTGTAATAAACCCAGAAGACTCCTCTACCAGCTCCATTATTGAGCAATGTCTGGACAGGCAGAGATGAGGTCAGTTAAATTTGTCACCTCACAAACCAGCATAAACAAAGTCATAAATAAGCATCTCGCTGTGTGGCGAGGAGAAGTGACAGCCTGTGTGTTTATACGTTGGACTTGCTGAGAATATCTGCTTCTTTTTCATGACACCTTCATCAGCGAGAAACACACAAACAGCTTGTTCTTCATCACTGCAGTGGAAAAGCTACCGCCTGTCTAAACAAAGACCATAAGAAACAAAACATAAGCCATTGAAATATTTAGCCATGCACCTTGTAAGTATGCACTGAGATGACTCAGTGGTGTACCAATGACCTAGAATGTGTGCTTTTGAAATACAATGAATAAGTTACACAATATAACAATCCCAAACCATGAGCGCACCATCCAGGCAACCCAATCAAATGCAAAATCTGTTTCCCAATGGAGACAAAAATCCAGCCTGTGCAATGAACAAAGCATTTGAGGTTTAAATATAGAACCTTTTATTTCCATTTAGAGTAAATAGTGTTGAAAATCTGAAATAAGGCTTAAATACCTACAGAACGTTCGTATTTAAATAGTCATTAATACTTTACATGCCCAAATCCAGTGACCATGAAAAAAGTCCTTGTTTTTCGTGTGTTGTTAATCTTCTTTTTTCATATTTTCCCTTGTAAGAAAGAGTTCAAGTATAAAAATTCTCAACAGTGTAAAATAGCCCATCTGATGCATATTTAAAGCAATAGAAGCACAGCATCCATCCTCAACATTGACAATACATTCTAGTGTATGAAGCAGCATGTCCCTTAGGTTTCGCCAGGTCTTTTTTTTTTTTTGTCCTTTTTTTAAAGTCTTTTAAACAGTTCTGGATATGACAAATGGAGAGAACATGCCCGAAACAACAGGCCTGCAATAAAATAAATGTCATATGATAGGCATTACACTAGCCGATATTTAATGTCACGTTCTAAAATTCCAAATGTATAAAGAAAAAAAAAGGAATTGTACAGTGCACATACAGAATTGTATCTTAAATAAGTCCTACACCAACATTTTTGGTTGAGTATGTTAATAATACTACAACTAAGCCTACTCAATAACTTATAATAATAATAATAATAATAATATGCCATGAGATGAATACATTATATCCATACAGTACCGCTTCTAAGTCAGTGATCTTAGAGCGCAACATAAGTCAACTCAAAATAAATATCTTAAATAGCAGATGTCTTTAAATAGCATTACAAATGTAAGGCACACAAAGAACCCTCGTACGTACGGCTTCGGATCCTTTCGCTATAGTGCTGTTCTGTAAAGAGTTGCTCATTGAAATACATAGACCTTATTACGTGTGCTGGTGCTCAGACATATTTCTTAGTGAACATATAAAGACCAGGCAGATAGCGGTTTGTTGGTATAGGGTGAAAAGCTTGCGGGAACTCCCTCTCCCTTATCGCAGATCCTCATCGTGTTCCCGAAAAAGATCCGCTGCTGATATTGCGAGGATGCATAGGTCTGTCCTCAAGCTCTCTTGGAGGATAAGAAGAGTTGACAGACCCGGAGCAGGAGCAGGGTCCAGGGATGAAACTGCGACAGCTCAATAAACGAGCACCAGTGATCTTTCCAGAGCAATCCGACTGTCTGTGTGTGCCTGTTCCTTCCAACACAGCAATTGCTTCCTGATTCTAGTACTAGTACTGAGCAATGCCCTATGCTTTTTTCGCCCTAAGTAGTCATCTTTGTGTGTGTGTGTGTGTGTGTGTGTATGCGTCCTCCCTTGCCCACAGACAGACATTAACACTTAAATTTGCGTGTAACTGCGTTCATGTTAGTCCGTGTGTTTTGTAAGCATATAATACAATACATCTCAGTCTTTTTGTCTTTTCGAGAGTGCCTTCAAATTGTTCGATGCCCATTGTGGGGGAGCAAAAGAAAATCTCTCCTGTTCCTGCACTTTGTTTTGTCCCCTTGCGGCCTGTTTGCTTTGCATAGGTCAGGAGGTCAATACAGGAGTCAGAGAAAGGGGGGACATTCAGCATCAGATAGATAAAAAGGTAGTTCACAACACATAAAACATGCTAACACTGGATCTTTCTCCATTTCGCCACAGTTAGATCTACTATCCCTGATTGGCAGAGTTTCTAATTCGCTGAAAAAATGCTCCATTTCCCTGATGATCAAAAAAAAATGCACTTGAGAAGACAGAACAAAAAGAGCCCTCAAAAATGAGAATAAATATAAAGGTAAGGGGCCCTAGAATCAAAACAATGTGGGACATTTCCAAGTGTTCTTCGGAAAAACGGTCGCCTACATTAAATGACAGCATCGGGACTTAAGGTTTCGTCTATAACGCACCTATACCACAGTGATTAGTCGCTGCATACCTCCTTTCGCAATAAATATCCTACTCTAATATTAATTATAGTAATAAAGATAACAACGATAATAGTAAAAAGCTAGATTCCATCCTTTTCTGCCATCTTTTTTTTTTGTTTGTTTGTTTGGTTTTGTTTTTTCGTTAATCACAGCAAGTTGGAAAGCAATGGAGTTCCCATCTCACTAATAATCTCTCTATTAATTACTATCCCCCTCCTGTATGCTCCTCGTCTTCCTCCTCTTGCAATCAACCCATAACCAGCAACTATTTTCGTCACCATCCTCTTCATCATCTAGTAGCAGTCGCTGGGCGTCGATTCCCTGTGCATCTCCCGTCCGTCTCTTTGGTTGCTATTGCATCCGTTCGGCTTGCAGCTGCTGGGGCTGGTATTGACCGAAGGCCGCGGCTGCAGCTGCTGACCCTGGCGCGGCGGTGGCCAGTGGCTGCTGCATGGCGTAGCCATATCCGGCAGTAGCTACGTAGCCGGTTGCGGCGGGAGAGGCAGCATATGGGTACTGCTCGTAGGCAGCGGCGGCTGCAGCGGTAGCGGCACTGGCGTATTGTGCGTAGGCTGCACCGGTGTAGTCGATGTAAGGTGAGGATGCGGTGGCGGAGGCCGCCGCTGGCTGGATGTGAGGGATGACCACACTGGGCTGCATGAAGGCCTGCGGGTACACGTAGTGAGTGGGGATCCTGCGAGAGATAAACACGACAGCATGTTAGCATTGCATTATGGACACAGAATACAGAACAACAGCGCGGCCAAGCACCCCATTTCCACAATTCAGTAACACCAAGGAAATGCCTGCTAGTGATTATTAGAAATATAAGGTTGCCAAAATAGACATCTCTCTGTACAACTGTAATTTCCTTGTCATTTGCGTTACCAAATAATAACTGCCTTCAGACAGGTTTTTTTTTAAATCCAGCCATGTGTCATTGGCTAAACAATTTTATAAAAATAAAATAATTCACATAATTCATAATATTTTAAGGATCAACGTTACACGACCTTGTTATACGACTGGTCTCGCGAGAACTTGACGATATCCTCGCGATAGTGGTATGATGTGGTGCAGAAAACTGTTTTCAATTTAAAACGTGCTGACACAAATTCCAAATGGTTTGCTTTATCGCGGTCCAGTGTAGGCAGACTTAGGGCCGGGGTGTGCTTCACGTTGTTTATTACTGCATGTAATTCATTAAAATAAGTAATTTCAAACAGTTTTAATTTCAAACAGTTATTTATAAAATGCACCTACATCTTTTGGAATCTTTTTGTTGAAAATACTATTTTCCCAATACATTTTATCATTGAGGGTTTATTAAAAAGTCTAAAAATCTCATCTTGTCTCATTCTCATGAACCCAGTGTCTCATCTTGTGGAATAAGTGTCTCGTCCCAGCCCTAGTAGATGCCATATTCGACCACTCCAGACGATTTGATGCGTCTGCCACCTTGGAAAGGTCAAAGTATTGCCAGCCACTATAAAACTCATTGGGTTGCAGGATGCCACAACATTGCTGGTTGTGAACACTTGTTGTTTTTAATATCTGCAAAGCCAAAAATACAGGTTTTTAAACATTAATACCATTAAAATGTTGTGTTAGCTAACAGCTTTGTATTGTACTGTGTGCATTTAGGAAAATTATCTGCTGAAGTCTATAGCAGATATATGCTAGTCAGCATGTGAAGTTGATCAAAACACATTCAAAGTCGTCATATAAGCTAAACCCAAAATGCGTTCTTAAAATTTGATCCACTTCAAATGTTGACTACTGTAGATACATGCCTATAACTATAGTTGCAGACACACAGGCAGCTTGCTCTCGAGTGTTCATAGACGGTCTTTGACCGTTCCAATATGGCGGATGACTTACTGGCTCATAGAAACAGCCACAAATAGGGCATCTACCTATACATATCTATAGTTGCTAATTTGGGCTGGTTGAGACACTTCAAGCAATGCTTTGATAGCAGGAGCTTTTATTTTTTTAGATTAAAAAAAACACCTGAGACAGACAGGAAATCCAAGTTCCACTCAATTTAACATTATTCCCATCAGCTATTGGTAAAATTAAAAAAAATCAGATTCCCCGCCCCCAAGCTCATGACATTGGCTGAGCCACTGTTGCTATGTCATGCTGCTCAGAATTCTCAAACAAAGAGAACAATGTTTTGATAGCCCCTCATTGTTTACACTTTATAACATACAAGCATTTTAAAGTTGTCTGTGATCTAATTTGAGACAGGAAAAAATAATTTAACATCCTTTTAATATACCAAGTTAACAGATCATTTGTGTGAATCATCTCTGTTAAAAGTCACATGTGTTTAACACCCCTATGTCCGAAATGAGGGAAGGCAGGACCCAGGAGAGGCAAAGAGGAGATGAGGGGAGCATTGTGAATATGTCAGAGCTACTTTGACAGCTGGACAGTTTTCAAAAAGGGACGTTGCTGGCTGTTTCCCCCTCCGCACTTAGACAATGAGCCTCAGGCTGGACAGCACACACAGAGGAGAGTTTTGATTAAATAAGCAATCAGGAACAATGAGCCCATTCTGCCTTTCATTACGTACCCCGTTGCACTTTCAGAGCGCTTTTCACATTTACTGTCTGCACTAAACAGACGGGTGAGAACTTTTTAAATTAGTTGAGGGGTGACTGAATGCACTGAAATGCCTGTAGCACAGTAAATATGATTTAATAAGGCTATACTATAGGCTATACTATATTGTAAAAGTCAGTGACATATGTGAGAATTTAGAGAGTCTCATAAAATTTGACTTTAAAGAAATCTGTGGATCTGTGGGTGTTGGGAAATCTGCTTTGACCTGCACAAAAGCGAACAGGAATTTCCACCATGAGGCCTTTTAGTTAAGATGGTGTTTATGACTAGAACTTAAGTTGGTAAGAAAAAGTGAGAGAATGGTTCTATCATGGCAACCCTATTTGTAGCACACCATTATAACAATCAAACCTCAACCCCTGTCCAACCCCAAAAATCAAACTCCAAAACCTCTGCCCCAAATTAAAGAAAATAAGCATACCACAGGCGTCAAGAAAACAAAACAGGGCAACAGTATGTATTACCAACATCAACTCAAAACACACAACCACTCACATAATGCCATAAATGAGAGGAATGAAACAAAACCTTCTTTTTTCTCACTCAGGTCAAAGGGCAAAGATGCTCCTATGAAATCTTTCATAGATGCCTTGCCAGCCTGAGGTGACAGCAGGGATTGTGTTAATATAGACTACCATAAGAGTCAAACACAGTGAAAATACACATTGAGAGGTTCGCATCCAGCCTGCACAGGCACCACAACAAAAACATCACCACACACAGGTGACTATTTACTCATTTAAATACAATACTTTTTAAAACAACATCTCTTCTGTGATTTATATATGTATCACTGTAAGAAAATGATCAGATATAGTTTCAATTAAACTGATTAATTCATTAATATAACAGAAAAAAAAATATATATATTATATATTATATATATATATTTGCCCATGCAGAAGTCACAATGTGTAGTTGTTAGGGCATTGCTAGGCAGTTTTTCTAAAGAACTGTAGCTGTTCACTAACATGTTTTTGACTCTAGACTGTTTAAAGGATAGCTTAAGCGGTAAAGTTAGTAGCAAACAAATAAAAGCAACAACCTAATGTAATACTATTGCTCTCATACTACCTGTCTAAAAGCAGTACCAAGTTACAGAGAAATGACAGAAACCTTGCGCAACCGCTTTTGAGTTAAATAAAATGCAGCTGACTCAAGACCACAGTCAGTGCAGCTCTTTTTGTGTGAGTGACAGGGAAGGCTGGATGCTATTTTCTGCTTCTTCGGTCATTCCACACTTGAGTGCCGTTTTCCAAATGCACAACGTTTAACCTCCTTTATCTGTTTGAGCCCTTAGGAAAATCTATGCATCTGATCAGCCTTTTTTTGTTCTATGAGCTCAAATAGTCAATGATTATACAAAGAACCTACTAACTATCGGGTTCTCTCTTCTCTCAAACAGAGATTAAAATAACCGCTCAGCAGATAAATTTATCCATCTAGAGCACTGCAGGCCAGGAACGTTGAGGTTTGTCTCTAAATAAAGGTCAACTTCAGACTTGAGTTTCACAGATCTAGAAGACACCTGTTGTCATCTGTGAAGATCTCAGCTGTGCAATAAAGATCAGGGAGAGGAGAATTAGACTCATTAGGCAAATTAGCCTTCATGATCTGGTTTTTACACACTATGTGTGATAATGGCATATTTAATGCTGAGCTGCACTATGAAAGTTGCAGAACAGGCATGACTTTGCAAATTTCAAACCTGACCCATATATTACACCGTCCCAATTTGACTACCAACACCGTTTGGTTGTGTTTGGCCCCTGAGCAACCTTTTCCAACCGCTTTCCAAGGTAAAAGAATGATGCCACTGTTAATGTGACACGTAGTTTCCTGACAAAAAATGCCTTAACACAATGCACTGGTGCTAGACGAGAGGTGCCATCAATGTGGCACATGTTGGGCCTTGTTGAGTTTATCTGGAAGCTAAATGTCAGGAGCGGCCCAACCCCCCCGAGCCGAGAATGAGTTTGTGACAGTGACCGGAGCCAGAGAGAGAGGGAGAAAGAGAAAGACAGAGTGTTAAAGAGCGAGAGAAAGCTTCATGCGACTGCAGTGTCAGCACTACAGCCTTTGTGCAAAACAATGGAGAAGCTTGTTTTCCTTAACGCCGCACAGGGCCATGTGACGAAGGCTCGCTCAGGGGGCTGTGGCATCCAGACATTTGTTTGTCACAGCAGAGGGCTCACAACACTGCAAACACATGCATGCATGTCACAAACAGACACACGCTCACCCACACGCATACGCACACAATGTGGAATCGTCCACACATTAAATGACGACACTGAACGCCTGCCAGTTTATTAATATGCCTGCTGATCTTACAATAAATTGTCAAGTTGCCTCTGTAAACTGTTTCTTTGTCTTTGGCACGATATACAGTTCCAATTTTTTTTTTTTAAAGAAATTAAAAATGTCAAGTTTTGATTTCAGTTTTTTTTACTTTCTAAATCAAAGAAAAATGTATATCATGATTTGTACAAAATACTAAGCAGCACAATGGTTTTCAACATTAATAATAATAAGTAGGGATGTAACGGTATCAAAATTTCACGCTACAGTAATACCTCGGTATGAATGGCACGGTACGGTATTTACTGAATCATTTACATAAAAAACAAAACTATTTAAGAGACTCAAAAAAAGTGCCAGAAGTGTTTATTAAACAGTTTACATGAACACTGAACATATCAATGGCACACAC
>JAUCNO010000353.1:3843122-3861117 GCA_032353835.1 Enteromius viviparus
GTCGCTGGTCGCTTTTAGGGAAAAATGTCGCCAAGGGGGTCTGAATAGTCGCTAAATATAGAGACAAAGTCGCTAAGTTGGCAACACTGATCTGTAGCGACAAAAACAGACTGCAAAGAATGATGGGCATGCTGGGGCTGATGGGAATTGTAGTTCCCGCTACCTCCCGTTCGCTCCATTCGCCTGAGCAAAGTTTTCTCAGATGACCTATAGTTCATCCGACCACAGTATTATTGAAAAAAATTATATTGCGGTATTTACAATACCGTTACATCCCTAATAATAAGAAATGTAACAGCTAATCAGCATATTAGAATGATTTCTGAAAGATCGTCTGACACTGAAGACTGTAGTAACGAATGCTGAAAATTCTAACAATAAAATAATAAACCCATAAATAGGCTAATATCAAGTCTATGAACACCCTCGTGTCATTCTCTTTTTCTAAGACATAAAATAAGATGTGAAATCAGAGCTATTCATTTTCATATAGTAGCCTATATATACATGGTGATTTGTAATGCCCAGCTCCAAAATGGCAAAAGAAACGCTATAAAAATATCATAATACTGACTTGCACTCTATAGTTCAAATCATACAAGCTGTTTTCCATCTCTTTTTGCATTTGACTGATGAAAAAAATATATACAGGAACAATAAGCGGCTGAGTAAATAAGTATATTTTTAATTTCTTGTTTGGGTAAACTACCCCTTTAAACTTTCTGGTTAGTTTCATTTTGCTCAGATATGGTCAACAGGGAATTTACAAGGAGATCATCACTGAAAGAGAAACGGCAGGACTCTAGAGACTCTGGATCCACTGCAGGACGCCTTATAGGGCTAGAGTAAAGAGACGACAGTGAAGAGACAGAGAGAGAGCTTGAAGAGGAGGAGAAATGAACAGACACAATGGAGATGGGAGAGAACGGTAAAGGGTGAGTATGTGTCATAGTCTCGGTGTTGTGAGTGTGACAGGACTCCCAATCAGTGAGCAAAATAATACCGCAACGTGCAAGTTTGTAGTCGGGCTGTTGGGTTTGCGTGAAGAGGGATCAACAACGGCACACAAAACAAAATGGCACTCACTCCAATAACAAGACACCAGAAAACACAAAAAAAGTGAAAAGAAATTAAAAAAATAAATGATCAAAAACACAAGCTCCAGCAATAAAAAAAAAAAAACGTGAAGAAAATAAAAGGAAGCAAAGTAAAAATCACACTTTGCTCCGTGGCAAAGTTATCACTCTTCCACAAAACGGAAATTCAGCACCCCCAAACCAGCCTTTTTTCCATTAAATAAAAAAAAGCACACAGTTAAGCTATCAACACCACTTCATAACGGTAAAAAAGGCACACACAGCTCTATGTACTATTAAAAGTGAAAGTCCAAACCAAAATAAAACCAACATACATGCATCTGTAATCACCATTTTCGAGCTTGTTTGTGTGTGTTTGAGTCTACAGGTACTGTAGCTACAGATCTGCACAAAGCTCTCAGAGCTATTCCTCAAATCACCAGTTATCTTAACCCAAATCGAGCCTGTCGGACCAGAGAAAGATAGACAACATTGAGTCAGGCTATAGTGTCCTGTGTAAAAGATCTTCTTACTCACATACACGCACACACTTATACACACTCTCAACATCAATCTAATTATATCAAAGTATTGAATAAGCTTCAGTAATTAAGCATGCCTTCCCTATTATCAATGTAGAAATATACATTTGTTTACGATGCCTCTGAGAATTCATAATCTGGTCCTAAAACTGGTTTGATGTTTAAGACTACCTCTGTACACATACATAATCTGATTTTGCTGTTACTCACCCATATTGTCTTTGGATGAAAGCAGGGTGAATCTGAGGGACACCGAAGGTGAAACCTGTACAAAAAATAAATAAATAGCAAATTAACAAGGTTTTGAGAATTTTTACTCAATTAGTAGCGATGTAATCCTACTAAAGATGTCTGTAGATGAAGTGGAACTACTGTTTTGTTCAACGTTTGCCAAGTCAATGGGACTATATACACGAAATACAATAGCTTACAGTTAATCACATCATTACATCTCACTGTTTACCATTAATTAAGACCTGAAAACCACAGGTAAACATCAGCGCATGCACAAACAAAGAATCTGCAGAACTGAAAAATGCTTTTGTTGGAACTATAAATGTATCTGCGCTTTGTCAGTCAATTCTTGTAGGGTTTATTGAGAGTCATTATGCTGATAAAAGAGCGATGCATCTGGTAACCAATGGCTTCTTCTCATGAACATTATCTTGTGTCTTTGCCCACACACAGAAGCCTCACCTGGCTGCATCACCCGTGGCTTGGCTCCAAGATAAGCCAGGTTAACGTTGGCTTTCCTGCCGTCGATGATGGGGTTGGGGTCTTTACAGGCTCTGTCTGCAGCAGAGCGGTCTGCCATAGTCACCTAGTTTAAAACAGAACAAACACAGCAACGTGGTGCATGAGAAATATGGATTAAAGAAACAAATGAATTTCTAAAACTAAAGGGATATGCATAAATACAAAAACAAGCTTCCATGGCCCTATTTGGTACTGAGTAACCAGTGAAAGCAATTGCAGACTTTACTTAATTCCTTTAAACAAACCCTTGTGACCTCTGCCTTAAATGAGGCTTTAAACACAAGACGATGCATGTTATTTGGTGTTTATTCGTGTTTTAACTAACAAAATCATTAAAGACAGAGGTCACTCAATGCTTCTACGCTCTATTTTGGATATCCTCGTCAAGCAGGCCACAGGTTTGTTGTGAAATCCACTAGGGTCCCTTAACTTCTGCTGTGTGGACTGTCAAAACTTTACAAGCTGGCTTGTTTACTCAGTCGCTGAGGAACTCTTATCAGGGTGCTTCTAGTCAAACTCGACAGCTGAGCCAACAAGGGACCGTTTTAGACTTCAATTGTGCACTTTGTTCGGTCACGAATTATTCATATTCTGATTATTAACATAAGCTTGAATTTATACTTCGAGTATTTTAGATTTAAAGCGATCCGTTCAATCAAAAACGATGGCGCTTCAAACACGTAAGACTTTCTTTGGACAAAAAGGAGATTTTAGGAAACAATACTATCTCAGGCACATTTCACTTTCAATTATCTTTTTTTTTTAACAAAAAAAAAAAAAGTGAATGCGAAACTCAAGTCTCGTGAGTGAATGAGTCTCTTTTACAACACAGGTTATAATAGTAGCGTGTAAAAGCATGCAGATAGAATAAAACTTTTAGCGGACACTTACTAAAGAAATAAAAGTTATTTGAGTCATCAAGCACGCGCTTTCCGCACAAGCCCAGTGCGTTTGATTAGAAAACAACGAGAGAGTTGGCATTTAAACGTGTTGTGTCACGCTGTCACACAGCCGTCGCGCAAAATGTATCAAAGTTACGTTTGACAGTCATGATGGGAATACTTACAAATCCATAACCCCTGGACTTTCCAGTCTGTCTATCGGTAATCACCACAGCTTCTTCTATTTCACCAAACACTTCAAAATATTTCCTTAGACTGGAATCCGTCGTATGATACGGAAGACCACCGACAAATATCTTGGTATAAGTGGTGTCCTTTTGGGTGGTATGCATCCTCACAAAAAATGCTCAAGTGCAAAAAATAAAAAAGGGGAAGACGATAGTGCAATTTAGGACTGATAATGACCGTACCACTCCTTTAATATTCCGTTAAAATATTTACTAGAAGTTACAAAAAGCGATATGCTGAGAAATATAAAACGCACGCGCGCAGATGGGTTTAATGTCAGAGGTAGATTAATGTGGTAAGTAATGTGGAGCGGATTGAGCCAAGGATCATCAGGTGGGTCGAACTCTTCTTCCAAACTGACGTGACTTCTAAAAAGTGCGTGTGACCCATTCCTAAAAGCACCCGGTTAAACCACACCCAGATCACTTTGAGGGAGGTACGAGCACGCTTGACCCCACGCCCACTACACGCGCTTGAACAACAGCTGGACTGCGCACAACAGGCATCTGTGTGCCTTTGTCCAAGAACTGTAGACATTTCATACAGTTGTTGTTTCATTAAATGCACGTAAATTTGTGTGTGACAGGAAAAAAATACTCCAAAACGCCAAATTTTCTAACAGTAACATTGCTTTAAAAAACATATTAAACTAACAATATGTTTTTAACTGGTCTCCCAGCGTTGCCAAGCCGGTTTCCTAGCAAAACCAGCTGGAAAATGCCCTAAAACTCTAAAAGACCAGCTGAATACTGTCTGAAAACCCTATGAAACCAGCCTACAGACCAGACTGTGCTCGATAAACAGCGTATGCTTGTTTAAGCTGTTTCCCCCAGCAGGAAACATTGGCAGTTTTGAGACCTAACAATAATACGGCTTCAGGCAATAACTAAGCATTATAGTACCAGATCTGTTACAAATCTGTTACTGAAACTTACTTGCTAAATTCAAAAATGGCTGTAATGGCTGACACAAATTGGGTTAACACTGCCATAAGAGAAAAAAAGACTTAAATTTAAATAAAGTACATTTTTAATGAAAAATTAAACCATTCATCTTTATTTGTTTTGAAATTTATTTAATTCATTCTGAGTAAATACACAGACACACACACACACACACATATATTGTAGTATACCTTTTTAACTAGCTAATATGGCAAATAGACAATATGACTGTATTGAAAAAGTCAGTGTGGTCCAAGGAACTGAATGCAGTTTCATTCATTTAGAGAATTTAAAATGTTGTAAAATGTTAGGGTTAGGGTTAGTTGCTCACTAATAATAGACATACATAGCTATCTGTAGATAAGAAGCAAACCCAGCATATCTTATCAGGCTGATCTTATCCGTTAGGACAACTTGGCAGGTGGTGGGTAAGAGAGGTAAAAGAGTTCTTCAGGTAAAGAACATAAACAGATGTGCTGGAGAATGGACGCGTTTCAGATGCTGTTTCATTGAAACTAAAAACAATCTGAGCGTCTGGGCATGTTTCTTGCGTCCCTCAATGAATATTTGCAGCACTCATTTTGCGTGGTCAACACCTTTCATTTCTTTTCACACTTTTTTGATTGCTATTTGTATAAGTATAATATTATATTTTGTTATGTTTTACTATTTTTGGTTCAGTTGCCATTTAATTAAGCCATGAATTTGTCTCTAGTTCATACTTTAGGGCACTGCTGCTATTTATTGCAGCATCAAATTAAAATCAGTTAATAATTCATTAAAAGTATAGTATGGCATTCTAACATTTCTTTGACATATGTGAAAGGCACATCTTCACAACAATTACAACTGCTGATGTCAGACCATCCCAATCTCCTTTAGGACAAAAAGAACAGACGATTTTCTAGGTCTCCATATAATTGGGAGGAACGTGATATGTCACCAGGTAAATTATTAAACAGCCTTCTCATTTAGACCATACAACTTCCAAAGCACTCGGGTGATGGAGTTTTTGTGGAAGCTTGCAACCCGAGAACTAGTCTGTGTGGTGTGACCGGCCAAGCCATGTGGAGATCCTGACACCCGTGGATGGATAATTGAGGCTTTATATAAAAACTGTCAGGTAGGAACTCGATCGAGAGCATCCATGAATCAACTAATTTATTGATGCTGGGCCACGTGCTCATTAAGCTGCGAGTGGAGGCTCAGCGAGGGAGATGGCTTTGTGTTTCAGCAGAGTTACAAAAGGAGGCCTATCTTCTTTCAGGAGCTGTCTATGTTTACCTTACAAGACATTGACTGGATCTTTTTTTCCTGTGGAGTTTTATGGGCATCCACTTGCATAACTTGATTGGAAATCAATTTCATAAACTTTCCACTGAAAGGAATAGTCTGGGTTCAGTCAACAAAGCTCTATTAACAGCATTTGTGAAATAAGGTTTATTACCACCAAAAATTACAATGGAAGTCAAAGGGGCCAAATTTAAGGATTTAAAAGCAGAAGTGTAAACCTCATAATTTTATTAAAAGCACTTCATTCTTATGCAAAAACTTTCAACTGTAAGATTATTAGTTTCTACAGTTTTAGAGTCTTAGGTGTTATGTTGTCATGGCAGGAAAGTTGTACAATTGGATGTGGAAGTGTTTTTATTACTGTTGTTTTATAGTTTTTGTTGATATTTTGAATTCATTGCTCTTAACTTCAACCCTTATTCTTGCATCCAAAATATTCCATAGAGTTAATGGATATTATAACCTGTCTTGTTAGTTTTCAAGTTAGGCTTACACAGAGGGAATAGTCTACAATAGACCTAAAGCTCTCTCCCTAGGACAAACAAAAAGAACGAGAGATTTTGGAGAGCCCTCAACACAATCCACCTGTCAAACACAGTCACTCACTCACACAAACACACATTTACGGCCTTCAGAGGTCACTGGTTCTAGCGAACAGCTGAACGGCTTCGAAAGCCACACATACAAGTCATAAAAGGTTAGGGTTGCAAACCCTCTATAACCGTATGCTTCGTTTATTTGGATAAAGTCAGGTGAAATACTTGTGTGGTGCGTATGTTTTAGCATTTAACTCTTTCATATGGCATCATAAAAGCCTGTCTGACAAGAGCCAGTTTGAATAGTGAGGCATTGCTGCTTTGATAGAGGGGGCTTTTTTAAATGTAACAGGTGGGACCTGTCGGAATGGCAGTGCAGGCAGACAAATCACTGGCAGCTGTAACAGCACACACACACACACACACACACACACACACGCATCAACAGATGACAAGACATTTTTAAAGGTATCTAGTTTTATATAATTAGCTAATTGCAAGAGGCCTAGTTACTTACACCATTATAATTACAGAGAAACATACTAACATGCTAGGAAAACATCAGAGAGCCATCTCGGATTTCCACTGTCCCCAAGACAAAACAATTCCCTGTTTCAGCCTTACTGCATAAGCTACATAGCGCCACCTTGTGGACAGCCCTTTCCCTTCAGTGGAAGGTACAAAATTGCAGCGTTTAAAAGAATATAGATTTAAAAATATATAGATTTTTAGACAAAATATCTCACAGATTATTGTAATAATTGATTGCATATAAAAGTAGTTTATATGATAAACTGTACACAAAAAGTTTGGGGTTAGTAAGAAATGAATACCACTGCTTTCATTTAATACTTTAATTTAATGCAAGCATGCATTAAATTGATTAATAATTGCACTGTATAGACATTTATAATGTAAAGAATACTTTTATTTCAAGTAAATTATGTTTTTTTTTTACTTTATAATTGTCTAAAGATCCTAGCGGGAGTGACTTTCACAATTTTCAATTTGGATAAAAATAATAGAAAATGTCACTTTATCAAAAAATAAAACAAATAAAATCTGAATAATTATGTGATAGTTCGGTTTTGTCATCATAAATTATACTTTAACATATGAAAGAATAAGACAGAAAACAGTTATTTAAAATAATAATTATTTATAATAATATTTATGCAATTTTGTATTTACTGTATTTTTGATCAAATAAATGCAGCCTTGCCGAGCACAAGAGACTCTTATACAAAACATTTAAAAATCTTACTGACCCCAAACTTTTAAAAAAGAATAATGCTCTTAAAATTCTAAAAGAAATATTTCATTGGCAACGTACATATATCATGCTGAATTGTTAACCTATATAATCATTGTTCTACCACCTACACAGTGACTGCATTAACCTGTTTACACTTATTAGGCACATATTTTCATGATAGTGTAAAACCCAAGGTCAGAATTTGATCTGAGCCGTACCCTGCATTAACATAAACAAGAATAATAATGAGAATAACATGTAAAGTGCGTGTGCTACTCCAAGAATGTACATTAGGAAATATCGCTAGATCAAGCTGCTTGTAGATTCATTCTGAAACGCACACACAAGCAGCAGGTTTAAAATCCCTCGTCTGTGTCTTCAGTCTGTTGGAAGGTGGAGTCATTTTCCAGTTCTGGGGAATCATTAAGTCTTTGGACTTCAGACTGTCCATTGACTGGCTCCATTGATTGTAGCTGTTTGGTTCTGGTTGGGACAGGAAGCTGTTCGGAATGGAGCAGTTCCAAGGGGTCGAGTTCCCCGTCTGCGGTCACTGGGGCAGCCCCACGTGGCCGTGATGATTTAATCCTCATCCTGCATTTCAGGTCTTCCTCCTTCTCCTACAATTTAAACATAAATCATAATGTTTCAACACATACTAATGCTACCACAATGTGCAAAAAACACTGCCTATTAGCTAAGAGATTTTACATGCAAAACGGAGTGAGTAATACGTGTCATACCTTTCTCCTCTCCTCCACCTGTTTCATCTTCATTTCAATGTCTTCCTTTGTGGTGACTTCTTGTTCTTTGCGAATTTTCAGTGACTCTAACCGAGCAGGAGGCCTTCTCTTTGGCTTCTCAGCATCATCCATCTAACATAAATGATAAATGTTTGTCCCGGTGGAACAGAAATGATCATTTATGCACAATATGAAAGTTAAATTGCAGATTTTATAAAGAACAGTCAACTAAAGGTTTGAGTGGATTAAATACTATATTAAAGATTAAAATAAATTCTTGGACACCAACAAAATATGAATGAGTCAAGGGGTTTATTTTGGAATAATTATTGGCCAAATATATGATCATATATACCTTACCACATAATAAATATACATTATACACTACCAGTCAAAAGTTTTTAAACAGGAATATGTTTTATGTATCTTCTGCAGTTATTTGATCCAAAATAACAAAAACAGTAATATTGTGAAATATTATTACCATTTAAAATAACGATACTATTACTAATTACTATTTAAAATAATGATAAAGGCATTTATAATGTTACTAAACGTTTCGATTTCAGATCAACACTGTTTTTCGGAACTTTCTATTCATCAAGGAAACTAGAAAATTCTACTCCGCTGTTTTCTAATTAATACAAATATTTCAAAATGCTACTGTATTTGCTGTACTTTGGGTCAAACAAAAGCGAGTTTGGTTAGCAGAAAAGACTCCTTTAAAAAAAGTTACAAATCTAGAATTAGAAGAAATTTAAAATTTATGAAGTACTTTTTAGAATCTAAACATAAAATTTACAAAGAAATTATTTTATGATCTGAGAAAAATAAGACACGTGACTAGCATAATAGATTTCGACAACAGTCATATACAATTACGTACAGTTTCAAACTCACTCACTGACTGCAGAAAGTCACGATTGAGTCTGACTAATCAGATTTAAGTATTCTAGAGTATTCTATGTAACTTTAAGGTACCAAAATGGACCCTTTGACATTACTGCCCCAGTGACAGCTTTTGTACCTTTATTTCTGAGAATGTGTAATTGAAACTATAGGTGAAACGACCATGAACAAATCAATATGTACAATAACATCATATAAACACAGCTCCCTATTTTTACAGACTTTGTAATGTGAAAAAAATTAATATTTGACAAATCATAACACTTTTTATATTTAACCAATAACATCAGCCCTCACCATGATGTTGTAGGCTTCCCCACTTCCTCCCTGTCTTGGTTGAGCTGGAATAATTCCTTGAACAAGCAGCTGCTCCAGGATCTCACTGGACCCGGGCCTCTCTTCTCTTTGCTGGGCCAGTCCAGGGCTCTGAGCTGAATTTCACATGATGTGTAGGTTAAAATATTGTAATATAGTTAATTAATTGTTATTTTCCTACATTCTGTTTTATGTTTTTATCTCAGTTTTCCTTTATCTCTGATTAAAGGCCTCAAAGTTAAACATTTCTATCTAACCTCTCAGTGGTTGGAGCATTCTAGGTACAGATCCAGGTAGAGCTGTTGGCTCCGCTGCATCTAGACTGACCCCGCTGTCTGTGGTCATTTTGGACACGGCAGAGTCACCGCGAGAGCCTCCCTGTACAACAAACTCCAGAGTTTCAGTCTACAAAATAAAAGCAAAGTAAGTCAGATATAAGTCTAGTTTACCTGATCTGTTGGCTGGGTTTACCAGACTGGGAAACCAGTTGAAATCAGCTAAGACCAGCAAACCAGCTTTGGTTGGTTTAAGCATTTCATTTTGTTTAATTATTCATCTGATTCACCTAATATAGACTATTAAATATCACAGTTGTGGGAACAACAGATCTCTTCATCTGTTTTCGTCATATGTAACAACTTATGTCTCTGACAAATATTCCGTTTATTAATTAATATTTGAAGTCGTCATAGATCAAATAACGAAAAGATTACAGCTCACCTCATTTCCGTTCAGAAGGCTAGGTTTCACGGGTTCGACCACCGTGATTTTGGAGCTCCCGCATCCCATGTTTATCGCTCAGGACAGTGCGAGCTTTCAATGCGGCTCCGAAACTATTTGATCTGTGTGAAGTTCTTAAACACAGTCGCATTCCAACACATGATCCACGATCTCGCGACCATCGTCGTCATGGACTCTCTGCGTTGCTATGATTCGTTGCTACAATAAATCTGACCCCGTTCCAGAGGTCACGTAACCTGTTATGTTGCCTTGACTCTGTGCTTTCAGAAATAAAACACGGGTTTATACGAGTAATTGATTATTAGAACACTGGCGTCATCCGTTCATTTGTATAGTTAAGTATTAATCACTAGTATACTTCATTATAATTAATAAATAAATAAATATTTAAATACATATATATATATTTTTTTATTATTTTATTCGATTTTATTTGTACTTTTTTTCAGTGTTTTATGTCCTTTTTTATTTGCCTCATTAAATCTGCGACTCTGAGTGATCACCAATTCTTGTTCAGGTATTCCACTATTACACAGATATTTTTTTCTCATTATATTGCTAGGCCTACACATGGTCTTGAACTGTAAAGTTGTAACTACAGTAACTATAAAGATGGTAACCACAGAACCCTTTTCAAAAGCGCACTTGTAAATACTTACTCTGCTTATAGCTGTTCTTTAAGCTTTTAATAAATTAAATGTTAAAAAAATCAAGCTAGTTTTGGTTTTCTTTTTTGTCTACTTTTATGATGATGTGTTGGCTATATTTACTGTAAAAGGTCTGTGTTCTAATGACACACCTGTCATAAAACAATTGAACATGACTTGACAGATCTATAACACATTATGTCACCTAGACACCTTCCTCAACTACAACCTCAAAGATACCTAGCCCACCATGTGGCACGATTATAGATCATAACTACTTTTGTAGTGTAGATAATAATATACGATGTAATAAAGTTATATGCATTTGAGTGAATCTATTTGATGAAAAAACAAACAAACAAACAAACAAACCCTATTTATTCTTACATATAAACAGCAGCAAAGAAAACTGTGCATATATAAATATATAGCCTATAATAAACTATATGCAAAAATAGAGTAACACATTTATTAAAAATATATTTAATAAAAAATATAAACAAAAAATAAGTAAATATTAATAAAAATTCTAATAGATGCACTTAATATTTTTAAAAAAAAAAAAAGTATTAGGGAACAAAGGATGTTTTTAGCTTGTATATTTATCATATTTATCATGTTTATCAAATCAGATATTAAACCTAACCAGTAATCTGAAAGAAAGAAAGAAATAGGCTTATAGTCGTGTCTATACAGCTTTTTGAGTCCTACATTAAATTTGACTAGATAGATTTGGGGTTTTTTACATTTAGATTAGATTAAACTGATTTTTCTTTTTTAGATGGGACTCAATTAGATGAAGAACGACGGAAAACCTTTAAAGCCTGAACTTCTGAACTTCCTCAAGTGGATGATCACATCATAAATCCACTCGAACAGATCCGCTTTCCAGCATCGCGCAGTCAGGCCAGAAGATGGTAGTATTGCTCATCTTTCCTCCAGTCAACACCCACGAACCCTGAACGACCCCGCCTAAAACAAAGCCCTGCAAATGAGAGAAGCTCTTATAACCTCCTGCCTTTACCCAGCCAATGAAGTCGCCTGAAATAGAGCCGTGAGAAGATTGCGACCCACTCAACTTCAGTGAAGTTCTGTCAGTTGGCGGAGAGGAGTTTCTTCTGGACCTCTTGTCAGTTTGGATGAGACCAACCATGGCGCCCAGTCAGGGATCCAGGATGCTCAGTAAAGATGATGTGAATTATAAACTTCACTTTCGGATGATAAACGAGCAACAAGTGGAGGATATCACCATTGATTTCTTCTACAAACCGCACACCATTACTTTACTGACGTTCACCGTCGTGAGCATAATGTACTTTGCGTTTACGAGGTAAGTAAACAGACGGTTTACGACACCTGGCTGTCAGCATGGCAACGGTAACTCAGAGCGCGTGACAGAGCGTTCAGTCAAGACGACTACTTAATTCAGTTTTAGCATAAACAGTGTAAATGGTATGAGGATGACTTGTTACAATGTTAACAATTGCTTGGAAATATTTGAAAAGTTTAAACATTACACTATGTTCAGTTTAAGATTAAACAAGTTTGTCAATGCCACTTGAATAAGTAACAGTGTTACACACAACCTAAGTATTTGATTGCATTAATAATAGCCTAAAGTTTTAAAACTAATTTATTTAAATATAGCATTTTCAAAGTAATAAAGTATTATTATTAAATAACTTGATTGAATGAATGTTAACGTGTCAGGGTTTTTATTAACTAAAACTAAAACCGTTCCTTGAAATAAAATAAATTTGATAAGAAATTAGAAATAAAAAAAATATTTTTATTTAATTCAATTAAATATAATGTAAAAAGCTAAACAAAAACCTAAATTAAACTAAAACAATAAAGGTATGTTAAAAAAAATACTAAATGACTTAAACTTTTAACTAAAATAAAAATGAAAAATATAAAAATAACACATTTAAAGTTTTAACAAATCTATTAATATTATCTCAATGATACTAAACACTGGTCTGTCTTATTTCCTATTGATTTGCTACAAACACACCCACGTCAAACAGCCTGGTGACATTGTAAAAGGTTATACTTCTATGACGTAATCATGGCTCTGATATGTTATCTGTACTTCGTGTTTTTATTATGGCAGGGATGATGGGGATTCTGATAATAATCTTCGTGTGGGTCTGCTGCTGGTTGGCTCTTTCTTTCTTGTTATCAGTGTTCTAGCCTTCCCCAACGGTACAGTCATTGTTCATTTGCTCAGTAGAAACAAACTTTAACTGGATGCAAATTGACTTTTGCTGATTGCTTTCATTGCCAGAAAAAAAATTCTGTCATTATTTACTCGCCTTCATGTCTTTTCTTCCACGGAACACAAAAGCATATATGCATAGCAGAATTTCCAAGCTGCTCTTTTCTATACAATAAAAGCTCAGGCATTTGGCTAAACCTCTCTTAGCAAATAACAAATAGGAATGACATGAAAATGAACTATCCCTTGCGCAAAAATTTTATGCTCCTACTAATTGTTTGTTTTGGATTAAATAAAACTTTAGGTCCTTTCACAAGACCACATCCCGCTATATGGCGCATGGTTTTTGGTGAGTGACTGTTAACAGTCTTTTCTTGTGTGTTAACGTATAAGTGGCTATGTTGACAACCTCCAATGTCTTGGCCTATTGGCTTATTGCAGGTCTCAGTGTCCTTTACTTCCTGTTCCTGGTGTTTCTCATTTTCCTGAACTGGGATCAGGTGAAGGGGCTGTTGTATTGGCTTGACCCCAATCTACGTTATGCTACACGAGAAGCAGATGTCATGGTGAGCAATATGATATCCCAGGAATAAAATAAAATTAATTCTTGCATGAGAAGCTAGCCATCATGTCTGTCTAATGATAGAACAATATCATATCATCGAACAACTTTGGGCAACCAGGTGAGACACGGCACACAACTGATCTAAAGCATCCAGCTATTAATCCCTTACCCATTCACTATGGTAAAGTGCCCAAGCAACGTTGCCCCAAAAAAGTTGCCTGGCAAAATTACTCAAAAAGTTGCACCATGTGTCATCAGCCTTATACTTTGTTCTATGTACTATGTAGCCCATCATATAAATGATGAACCTGTACTGGTGACCAAAGTCAGTATTTATTCAAATTGTGCTGTGAACACCTAAGCTTTTCTCACTTCTCAAATCTATGTTTTGGTCTGTCCTATGTTTTCTAAGATCTCTGATCTTATTATTGTTTTTTTTTCCACAACGGATCCTTGGCTTTCATTTGAGTCCTATACATTTTTTTAAATTATTCCATTTACATATCAGTGTAAATAGAAAATGATAAAAAATAAAGGAGTTCAATCAGTTTTATATAATGTGTGATGGCTGAATGTCAATCTTATGAATTTTTATATGCGATCATGGTCACCGCAAACTAGATTATGTCTGAGCTGTGGAGTTTGAACCCTCCCTTTGGTGTGTGTGTTTCTAATCCAATGAATTATGATTAATTACTGTAAAGAGATAATGCCAGCTTTTTGTAAGAGGTTTCCATGTAGCTCAGAGGACGGCCTGACTGCGAACGTTCAGCCAATAGGATTATTTGAATCTCTGTCCATTGACATCAGGCTCCATGTCGCTCAGAGTATCTAATTTGCACTCTACCCTACTTTTTTTTATTTTTACTTTCACTCATTTGTAAACACATTGATTATACAGCCCTGATATGTTACTGATTTATAACCAATAGCCTATTCTATATTGCAAATAATCTTGAAATTTTCCGTACAATTTACATAATTTAGAATTCACAGTATTTCTTATACGTTTTGTAAATGCATTATTTTGCATTTTGATTTGTTTGATTGTTTCATTTTATTCCCAATTTTTACAGGAGTATGCAGTAAACTGTCATGTGATCACATGGGAACGCATCCTGAGTCACTTTGACATTTTTGCCTTTAGTCATTTTTGGGGCTGGGCAATGAAAGCTCTACTCATCCGCAGCTACGGACTCTGCTGGTCTATCAGCATTACATGGGAGCTCACAGAGGTAATGCATTATTTATATATATATATATATATATATATATATATATATAAAACATCTTTTTAGTTTTTGAAAGAAGTCTCTTATGCTTACCAAAGTGGGTGATTTAATCAAAAAATACAGTAAAACCAGCAATATAGAAACCTTATAACAATTATTACAAATTTGAGCCCATAAGTTGGTTAATGTCTTTCCCAATCAAACGCCTTTGAAAGTAAGTAGTTTCTCATTCAATGATTATGCAACTTCCTCATAGACAAATCCTTAATCATCTGTATAAAGGTAATGACTAAATGTTTTTAAATAAGTAACTAAAACATAAAATCTCAGTCTCAGGTAAACTTTGATAATATCTTACGGAGTATAATTGTACATAATAGTTTGAAACATGCATATTATTATTACTTTTAGTACCAGATGAGTATGAGTTGATGCTAGATTTGCAGACTGTAACTAAAATTCACAATACTGTCTCAGAGTTGAGGGGTGAAAACTGCCTTGTTTGTTATATAGGGCCACTTTACATGTCTTTACATGTTTATCCCGCTTTACATGTCTCACGTCTCTATCTTTCTTCCTCCATTCAGTTATTCTTCATGCATCTCTTGCCAAACTTTGCAGAGTGCTGGTGGGATCAAGTCATTCTTGACATCCTGTTGTGCAACGGAGGGGGCATTTGGCTTGGCATGACTGTATGTCACTTTTTAGAGATGCGTACTTACCACTGGGCCAGTATCAAGTAAGCTCTTTTTATGGTTAATCTTTGGCTGTGTATAATCTTCTAGTGTGTAATGATGTGTTTACGATCATTGTAAACCGATTTGTATATGTTCAGGGATATCCACACGACCACAGGAAAGCTGAAACGAGCTGTTTTGCAGTTCACTCCGGCTAGCTGGACATATGTGCGCTGGTTTGACCCCAAGTCCTCTTTTCAGAGGGTGGCTGGAATCTACCTTTTCATGATAGTATGGCAGGTACGTAAGTATTAAGGAAAACCTTTTAGTTTGTTACATTCAAACTTGTCGCTTATATACAGAACCTCTGTCCCACAAACTTTACTTAAGCCATGATATTCCAAGCTGGAGCCATTTATATTATAAAGTCAATTTATGTGTGTTTTAATCAGAGCTTTAATAACGTAGGTTGACACGCTTTGGGGACAAAACTCTTTCTCTTCTTTGTGATTATGTAATAATAAAACCATTAAAATAAGTTTTCCATTTTATATATTTTCAAACGTAGTGTGATGGCAAAGCTGGGTTTTTAGCATCATTACTCCTGTTTTCAACCATCAGCAGTCATTCTAATATGCTGATTTGCTGTTGAAAAAAACCTCAATGTTGAAAACATGATCCATATCTTATTTAATGAATATAAATATTCTTTACTGTCACATTTATGATTAAATGCATCTTTGCTGAATACAACTATTAATAATAAAAAAAACAAATAGACCCTGAACCTTTTAAGACCTGCATAGATAAAGCATCAGTTGCACACCCACTGTGCCCTTTGACCTAAAAAGAATCTTTTGTTTAATTTAACAACAGAGCAAAAACATATAAATAGATCAGTACATTCAGAAGAGCTTTACCAAACAGTAGTTGGTCACATTTAGACTTTTGTTTCTTTGCACTTTTTTGGGTTTTCACCGAATTGTATGCTTTCCTTTTCTCTCCAACAGCTCACAGAATTGAACACGTTTTTCCTGAAGCATATCTTCGTATTCCAGGCCTCTCATCCTCTCAGCTGGTGCCGGATCCTCTTCATTGGGATCATCACTGCCCCCACAGTGCGGTAATGTCCAGTTACCTTCTTCTGTGTTCCAGCGTAATCCTCTTTCTTTGTACTGGCACTTTTCACCCAACCAGACATTTCACTTTATTTCATCAGAGTTTTTGCTCTGGCCTTGTTTCACTTCTCTAGAGATCAGAATCATTATCTCTCCAAAATCTAACGTACGAAAACAAAAGCTCGATGTTCACAAAAACTGAGAAACATGGGATTCGCATGTTTTCAAAAGCAAGTTATTTTATTTATTGAAATTATAGTGTATTTATCGTGGAGCATGATCCAATGATCCAGAAATGTCAACACGGTAATGATATTGTTCCATGCTTTCAGCTATATAATCATTGTAAATAAATCCATTTATTTTAGATAATGACGTTTGGCAGGTCTGTATACACACATTGTACTGTTTGATGGCAGAAGTATTGAATGACTCATATTACTCATTATTTGCATTTAGGCAATACTACGCATATCTAACAGACACCCAGTGCAAAAGAGTGGGAACACAGTGTTGGGTGTTTGGGTAAGTGCATTCTTATTTATCTCAAGTGTTTAAAAATCATATTCACAGCATATTTTTCCAGTTTGGATGTTTTAGGTATTACAATCAGCAACAGATGATGACCACTGCCAGGGAAAGTCTTTGAGTTTATAAACAAACTTCCACTACATAAAAAGTTATACAGGTCTGAAGTGTCATGGAGTTACAGTAATACATGGGTACATAGTTCCGTCATATAATACATATAATACATGGGTTTAGTTCCGTCTCACCAGAGCTGTTTTTGCCATAATCAGGTGATTTGTGTCCTGTTTACCAGACAATCTCACTTTTCCACTCAATTCTAAACAATGGAGTTTTTTTTCTCTTGGCTTTGTAAAGTTCTAGGTCTGCCAGATTACTCCTACGTAGTCTAGTGACTTAACAAACCGCACTTTTGTATTTGTAAGTCCTACAAATCTGAAATGCTCATAGAGCTTTGCCATTGTGCATTAAATAAAATGTTTTTGGATACTGTTTAACACTTAAAGAAAAGTTGAACTATATTTCTGTAATTTACGTAAACCCCAAAATATTTTTAATAATGTTTTTAATATGCTACACTGCAGGGCTGTAGTCAAGACCCCCTTAGTCAAGTCCAAGACCAGGACTAGTCGAGTCCAAGTCAAGACCGAGTCCAAAGAGGTTCGAGTCCAAGACAAGACCGAATCCAGGACAGGAAAAAAAAGTCTTATGCATGACATCATCAAGACAATCATTTTGGGTTATTATTTGTTGATCTAAAAGCAAAAACA
>JAUCNO010000353.1:3877954-3942920 GCA_032353835.1 Enteromius viviparus
ATCGGGATGTTTATCGCGGCAAGTTCCTTGCCATACTGTTCTTGTAATAAATGAGAAGCAAATTAGATTTGACTCCTTCCCTTTTTGCTGATCCGAAAATTGATCCGATCCGTGACTCAAAATCCGTGATATTATCCGAACCGTGAGGTTTGTGATCCGTTGCACCACTACTACTTTATGCACTACTTTAAAATAAATTAAATTAAATATCATTGGCCCGAAACTTTGTACATTTTTTCTTTATAAAATAAAAATGTTAGCGAAAATGGCAAGCCTTATTAAGTGAACTATTGCAATGGAGTTTGGGTTTTGAGCGCTTCCAACTAACTTTTGTGTTCCCTTTTTGTAGCCGTTAAGACAATCCCCTCCCATTTCAGATCGTGCCCAGGCTTCCTCTTCCAGGTTAGTGAATAATTTGCAATCGTTTTAGAATTTGTCTTTCCTTTTTGGCTGGGACTTCACTTCAATACATACTTGTGTCTCCAGCACAAGCAGTTTGTCCTACCCCTTGTCCAGCACCCCAGCGACCAGCAGTGCTGGTTCAGGAGGGGGCAAAATGAAGAGGGAAAGGGCCATTAGACCTTCATCCAAAAGACCTGACGACGAGGTCAGAGAACCTTCTGGTTATATGCTTTTGAGAAGAACTTGTTTTGAAGCTGTCTAACAGGATGGTTTGATGCTCATGTAAGCTGTTCTCCTTTCAGGTTGCTGAGGACCCAGACCTGCCACCTGCCTCTCTTCCCAGCAATTTCACTTTGCCAACATTTAATTTCTCTTCTCCTCCCCTAACCTCTTCACTCACCTCCAGCACAACACCACTTACAACCGTCTCTGAGGAACCGGCAGCAAATAAGGTATTACTTCCCTCCTGACCCCTTACTCCATGTCCTACCTACACGTGTTGCGACAAGTAATTTGGGTGTCCACACTAGACATTATGTGACATAATCAATCAAATATCATAGTCGGTCAGAGGCGTGTGGGTGGGCTCTCTCTGGAAGCACCCAATGTTAAAAGCAGAATACATTTATAATCGAATTAATAAATATTAAAGCTTTTTAACATCGTTAAATTTACATACTGAGTTACTGGGAACATCTTTGTCATGGAGTACACGTTGGTCCGCAGTGAATTCGGTTTTAATGGTAATCTTTATAAGATAGGAGGTAAATGGTCTTGTTGCTTTCAGTATGGCTATAAGGTCACGTAATCTATTTAAACTGATATTGCTGATATTGGACACTTTTAACTTTGAATAATCACCTGATTATCTACTGTCTGTTAGGGCTGGACGATTTAATTGATTTATTCATGCGCATCTCATCAGTAAAGCCGTTTTTTTTTTTTTTTTTTTATTCTGAAGACGTGTATCGACTGCCACTCATTTTAAAAACGGTTAATTGAGATTTACTGCTAATCAAAGAACCAACTTTACTGACAAAATGTGCATGAATAAATCGCCCAGCCCTACTGTCTGTCGTATAGTTTGTATGCTGCTCCAGCTATGACTTCACCGAAATAGAAACCATTTCTTAGAAGTGCGTGTCAGAGTCGTGGCTATTTAGGACAAAAGCTCTGATTAACAAGGAAAAGTGGCAATGCATGTAGTTAGGACACAGTGTTCGAATTGTGATGTAATCTTAACTTATCTGACAGAGATTCATAGCAGTTGTGGTGGAAAAGTATTTGTAACACATTGTTTTTGGTTAAGCAGGAGCCAGCTGCACCATCCACACCACCATCTGTCCCCTTCACGTTCTCTTCACCTATCGTCAAGGCAACAGCTGCTAGTCCTCCATCTTTCTCTCCGTCTGTAAGTCTTATTTATTCTCTCATCCTTTGCATTTAATACCAAGCAAGGATCGGTAGTAATGAAGTTTCTTCATTGCAGTCTGGATTTACCTTCAGTGCGCCTACTATGAAAACAGGCCCCTCTTATTCCAATGGGAAAATTGTTCCAACATTAGCACCGGGTAAGTTTTGATTTGCGAAGACGTTTTCATATAAAGTTATGTTAGTTTATTTATTTCTTAAATGCATGTTTTGCAGTCAAATCAGTGGCCAGTGAAGAAAAGGAGTTTGAAGGACCCTTCAAACCAGCCAAAGTCTTAAAACAGGGCAGTGTATTGGACCTACTTAAGGGACCTGGTAAGATTTGATTTTTCTGTGTTAAGATTTAAAAGTCATAGTTTTTTGTATGTATTTATGCTTTTGTTGTTTTCAGGATTTGCGTTCCCTGCTCAGAACTCAGTAGATAAACCTTTACTGTCTGCATCAACATCCTCGGCTCCTCTTGGTTTTGGTGATAAGTTCAGACCACCTGCAGGTTCATGGAACTGTGGCACTTGCCTATTGCAAAACAAGTCTTCAGACAAAAAGTGTGTGGCTTGTCTGGCTCCACAACCGAACACAGACTCTTCCTCCAAATCGGAGAATAAACCCACAGAAGCTCCTGCAAGCATCAGTTCCCTCTTTGCTCCTCCAGCTGGTAGCTGGGACTGTGACACATGTTTGGTCAGAAACAAACCAGATGTAGTTAAATGTGTAGCTTGTGACACGGCAAAACCTGGGACTGGAGTGAAATCTAGTTTGACTCTACCAGCTCTTTCTGAGGTGTCTGCCAGCTCTTCGACAACCACCACATTAACAACAACCGCTTCTTCAGCAACTGGACTGTTAGGATTTGGGGACAAATTTAAAAAGCCAGAAGGGTCTTGGGATTGTGATGTATGCATGGTTCAAAACAGGGCACAGGATGTCAAATGTGTAGCTTGTCAGAGCTCTAAACCAGGTAAGGTTTTAGGTTTTTTTTTTTAAATTAAACTAATTTGCATTTCAAAAAAATTTTGCATCAAAAATATTTGCATACCTGATCTCTTACTACTTGGTGTGTTATAGGAGCTGTCTCGGCTCCAGCCTCTGCACCTGCAAGCACTGCTGCGCAATTGTTAGGATTCGGGGACAAGTTTAAGAAACCTGAGGGGAGCTGGGAGTGTGATGTGTGCTGTGTTCAGAATAAGGCAGAGGACCAGCAGTGTGTGGCCTGCCAGTCAGCAAAACCAGGAGCTAAAATAGAGTCCAAAGGTAAAGTGCATTGCAATAATATTTTCATAAGCCAGGAGACTTCAAAACAGCTCTTTTCTGTTTAGTACAAGCAGGCTGATAACCAAAATTCTCATTTCTTTTTCAGGTTTTAGTTCATCTTTTGGCGTTCAGTCTAACAGTACAGACTCAAGTTCATCTGGTTTTAAGTTTGGTACCGGCTCTACAGACTTGACCTCTGCTGGCCTAAAGTTTGGAGGCACTTTCTCAGATACTAATTCCACAACAGGAGGATTTAAATTTGGATTTGGGTCCTCTGACTCAACCTCCAAATCTGAGGGCTTCAAATTTGGAGGCTTATCCTCGGATGCAGCTTCTGGTGGGATCAAACTTGGTAGTTCCTCGTCAGAATCCACAGCAGCAAAAGAGGGTGTGTCAAAGGCCTTTACATTTGGTTCATCCATGGATGACTCGCTGGAAAAAAAGAATAAGTCTCAGGATTCTAGTGCAGGATTTAAATTTAGTGGTGGCAATGGAATCAATTTTGGCTCTCAAGCTTCTGGTTCCGAAAACTCAGCATTTTTATTTGGGGCTAAACCTAGTGAGAAAGGAAGCTCAAATTCATCCTTTAGTTTCTCTGTGGCCCAGTCCAAAGCTGAGAAAGATGATGCTCCTGCTCCCTCACAAACTGTTTCAACCACCACCACAACAACGGCAGCAAATGTCATTCCTATTTTCGGCAAGGCTTTAGTAGATGACTCTTCTGCAACCTTGTTTGGGGAAGCATCATCGGAAGAGCAAACGCTGGTGACTTCCACCTTTACCTTCGGAAAAACAGAAGAGAAAAAGGATACCTCCGCACCCTCCACTGCGTTCTTATTCGGTGCTTCCAAGGAAGCTGACAAACCGGCACCAACCTTGGGCTTCTCTTTCGGGGAGCCAGACCCTCCAAAGGATTTTCCCAAGCCTACGCTTACATTTGGGAAACCTGCTGAGTCAGCAGAACCTCCAAAGCCATCGTTTAGTTTTGGACAAAGTATGACAGGTGAGTGAAGGCGTCTTTTCTAATTTTCTAGTGGCTTTAGTCGTATGTTCTAGTAGTACCTCAGTTTTACTCAACACCTATATGCTTTTCAGACACATCTGCTCCAAAGCCCACTTTTGGCTTCATGGCCAATTCCTCAAGCACCCCAGCTTCCTCCAGCTCCACCCCCAGCCTTTTCGGCACTCCCACTACCTCTTCCCTGGCTCCTACACCTGCTCCCTCAAGTACCTTTGTATTTGGCCAGAGTACTTCCTCTGAACAAACCATGGCAAAGGCTTTCGTGTTTGGACAGCAGCCGCAGGATAGTCAGCCTGCACCCCCTGCAGCACCTTCTGCTGCACCTGCCCCGGCACAACCTTTCCAGTTTGGCTCGGGCACAAACTCATCCTCCCCTGCTTTTACATTTGGTGCTGCTGCATCCTCCACCCCAGCCTCTGCCGGTTAGTTTGCCACCATATGTCCCATTGTTGTCTAGTGTGCATTTGACCCCTTGGATGTCATTCTGTAAAAAAATGTGAATAATTTCACTTATCTCTTTCAGCTCCAGCTCCACCTGCCAATCCTTCTCCATTCGTCTTCAGTTCTGCCACACCTTCATCTGGCTTTAGCTCTGGACAGACCCCCATCTTCGGACAGAGTGCATCTCAACCCAGTGCTCCTGCGTTTGGGTCAGCAGCACCTTCATTCTCAGCCACTGCTTCCCCAGCTTCTGCGTTCGGAGCTAAGCCCAATTCTGCCCCTGTATTCGGCCAGCAAGCCAACCCTGCGCCTACGTTTGGATCTACTACTTCCACCACAGGCCAAGGTTAGAGAGACTTGTTGCATTTGTATAAAAAAGAACATTCACTGGAAATCTCAAGTCAATAACACATTTAGCAATGTCCTAACTGCATTTTACCTTTAAAGTACTACCAAAATCAGTAGGGCTTTATAAGTCGAAACTTGAGATTTTGAGGTTGAGAAAAACACCATGCTACCTAGTAAAGCCTGCCAATAATATTACCCTTTAGTTATTTGAATGCATCTATATAACAGTTACCCCACTTATTTTTGAAGGAGGGTTCCAGTTTGGAAGCACTGGTGGATTTGGAGCATCAGGGAGCACCAATAATGTGTTTGCTTTTGGGGCTGGATCAGCAGCTCCAGCGACTCCTACCGCTAGTCCTGCCATGCCTGCTATAAATCCTCCCTCTGGTGGAGGCTTCAGCTTTGGTGCGGCCCCTGCTTTTAACATTGGGTAAGAAACGTCTTTTTTTGGCGACTTCAACTTTCTTTAAATATTTAAAACTCATGTTTCTCATCATTTAATTTTTCATCTAATGGTTTTGGCATCTACAAAATGAATTTGTTACCAGTTTATTAATGACATTTCGTCCAAACAGGTCAGCAAAGAGTTCTTTCAACCCAACACCATCTGTGCAGAATTCAATCGCTGGACGCAAAATCAAAACTGCTGTTCGACGCAGGAAGTAAATATTGGAAAAGATTTGTTGTGGCTTGGGCGTAGACTATTGGGACAAACACTGAAGTACTTAGTATTTTGATCACGGCACTATGATTAGCTCATAGTGCCAGGAGATTTGTTTTTTTTTGCTACGGAGGTCATTGAGAAACTGAGTGGGGAACACTGGCCCAAACCAAGAACCTAACCAAGACTTAAAGATGCAAAATAACACATTACAATCAAGCAAGAACCTTTTAAACAGGACAATAATCTTTGCAGCATCTGCATTGTGTGCAGGATTTGCCTTTTTCTTTTCTTTTTGTAAGTAAATGAAAGAAACGAGAATTTAATGATGCTCTGAAGAAAAAGTATTGACGGGTTGCTTATGCTTGGGTTGACTTCATATGGCACAGACCTAGTTGCTGAATCTACAGAAAGGGTGTGTTTTCATGTATTGAATGACCCGTGTGTTTTTTCTGTGCACAGGTTGTGTGTATGTGTGGTTTCTTTTTGTACGTGCCGAATTGTGTTTGATGTATAAACGTAACCTGTGCGCCTGAGTTGCTGTCTGAAGTGAGAAGCAAAATGAATGTTTTAAGCAGGTGGATGACATTGAGGGCCGTGTACCTCCACTGCAGAGATTTGCAGGCAAGGAAGAAAAAAAGGAAAAGTCCTGAATTCTTCGCTCTAAATCTGTAGTTCTGAATCTGTTCACGTTCATCTAGTACACTTTATTTTCTTATTTTGTCTACCCTCTCAATTTGATATCATCCCCTCTTTCTCTCTCGATTTCTTTTTTTCCTGTCCTCTCATCCTTTAACTTGCGCTTTGAATCAATTAATTGGCCTTTGAATATTATTAAAAATTGTAAATAGTGACTTTTTTTTTTTTTTTTTTTAAATCTGTGAAGTTTTGTGTGTTAAACCAGCTTTTTTTGTGTTTCGTGTTCTGTCTTTTAGAAATTATTATGTAAAGCCCTTAATTCAAAGTTGCCCAAATCCATTTAAAAGTAAACTTAAATGCAAATTGGGGATCCTTTGAAGACTAAAGGAATATTGGCTTTTCTGATCCACTTTTGTTTGGACCAAACCAGTATTGTAAAAAGTGTTAAGTATATATTTTTCTATCACTTGTTTAAATGGACTTAGGGTGACTTTGGATAATAAGGACATCTACTTAATTTTAAAGCCATGATAATTATTACTGGCTGAGTGATAAATAAAACCATGGGTAATTGCCATCAATAAATCTCGAGTGTCTAGTGTCTTTTTATGCTATGAAGCTGTTGAGCCAGATGATCCTGATTCATGCATCTAGGTTTGTATGGAATTTTGTATTGCAATTAGTAGCTTTGTGTTTGTAATTTTCTGACATTTAAAAACAGTAAATTTGTCTCTGAAAGGGTAACAATGCAAACAGGTTTTCTGTAAGGGGTAGGTTTAGGGTTGGGAATAAAAAAAAATATTGGTTGGTCACAATAAAAATAATATACGTCCATGGAAAGCCCCCACAATTCACAGAAACAAAAGAGTGTTCCTGTGGCTTGAGATAAAATGAAGCCTCAGTATTACATAATGATTATTTCTGGTAGTGTGGTAAAATGTGGATCGTAAAATTGTACTCTGAAGAATCTTTTTCTCGTGCTTAAGAACAAAACCAACTTTTGGCCAAACTGACATAGCATCCAAGTGGAGGATAATAATAGAGAAAGTCATGTCAGACGTACATTTAACGTTATTTAACGAGCTGAATTTTGTTTTTGCGATAGACTTGTACACCAATTATTTATTTAAATAATTAATTATTTTAATATATATATATTATTATTAATTTTACGTTTTATTTTTTTTATTTTAATTTTTTACGGTTTCGTATGATAGAGACTTTTATTTTGACGTTTTCCTCATTTCCGTTTGCAGCCGGAAAAGCGCCTTTGTTGTCAGAAATATGACAGAAAAGAGGTATGTTTTACATTGTGTCTGTGTGCTGCTAGTTTGTTGTTACAGTATATTTTATTAGCTCTAATAGACGTCGTGTATTGTAAAAAAAAAAGCTATTACGAGCTTAGCTACTAAAGTATTGTCTCCAGCATCATAACAGCGAGGTGGAGTCCGATATAATGGAACTTCCTTATAACTTTAGAGAGAAGTTAATAGCATTAAAATTGGCTATATTTTTGCGTTCATAACGTCAGCTGATATGTCTTTAAAACTAATAAAGAGGGATATATATATATATATATATATATTTATATATATACACACACAAACACAATGTATGCCTATGTGTATATGTGATTATATGTAGTTAATATTTAAAAACGTTGTATTGTAATATAGTAATAACGTCTCTGAATTAACTGATGTGAAAATAGTTTATCTAAAAATGTCAAAATGCCAAATAATTTACTCTTATATTTTTCCGAACTTCAGTGACTTAATTTCTTAACGTGATGTCTTTTTCTTAAATTGTTATTATTTATTTATTTTTATGTTAACCGTTCTCTTTGAGCATTACAAAGTACCCCGTTTGTAACAATGAAGAACAGAACAAACGTTTTTTGTTTGGTGCTTTCAGTTGCTTGATTCTGATACATGTTCTTTATTTAACTGCAGGCATGGTTTTTAAAGAATTAATGACAGCTGGAACTAAAGAGGAGCTACGTGATGGGAAATCAAGAGTTAGAGGAAGTGTTTGTAGCAGTTATACGACCAAAGAACACAGCCAGCCTTAACTCCAAAGAGTATCGAGCTAAAGCCTTCGAGGTACGTGAGGTATAAGTGAAGCATTGCTTTTCAAGTTCATCTTTAAGACATGTCCATATTTAAATCTGCTTTTCCATATAGATTTTACTTATTGAAGTTCCACTAGAAGGAAAGGAGAAAAAACGGAAGAAAGTACTGCTTGGGACCAAAATTCAGTCTGACAGTGACCGGACAAAGTCAATTCTGGAGTATGTAGATGAAACCACGAAGCCCATATCCAATAACCAGGGCATAATAGGTTAGTGGTCTGGTTTCAGAACCTCATCCTTCAGCTCTACGCCACAATAATCAGCTCTTAATAAGCTCCACTAAAGCATATATGATCTCTGCTGCAGGGAAACGTGTTGTGCACATGAGGAAGTTTCAGTTAGATGGTGACAGCAACGGGAAGGAAGCCTCCTTATTTATTGTGCCAATCAATGTCAAAGGTAAGAATGCAAGCACTCTCACAGGTGATATGCAAATTAGAGTTGTGTATGTCTCTTATGGTCATCTAAGATTTAAAAATCTTTTTTGTATTTAAATATATATATGCAAATACACGCAGTGTACTAATAATATTGAACATTTAATTTAATATGGTCTGTTTTCCAATGTAGACAACAGCAAGTCTGTTTATCACCCTGGGAGCCCCAGTTTCTACTGCCTTCAGGACATTATGCGTGTGTGTAGTGAAACCAGTGCCCATTTTTCCTCCACCACCTCAAAGATGCTGCTCGCTCTGGACAAGTAAGTTTGAACATTATTCCCGAACACCAAAGTGTCTAAAAATCATGCTGGTAGGACTTTACAGATATATAAGCAAGAGGATTAGGGCCAAGCAATAATAAAAAAATTGAATCATTTCAAGATTAAAGTCGTTAAATTTCGAGAAAAAAGTCGTTAATAACGACAAAAAAAGGCGTTACATTTTGAGAAAAAAAAATTGTAAATTACGAGGAAAAAAAAGTCAAAATGTTGAGAATAAAGTTGTTAAATTGCAAGATTAAAGTCAATAAATTTCGAGAAAAAAGTTGTTAAATAACAAGAAAAAGTTGTTAAATAAAACAAAAGACATTATTGAAGTGATAAAGAAAGAAGATGTTTTAAATGCTGCAACCTTGGTTGAGAGATTATATAACCTCCTAGAAATGATGTCACTTAAATGTAAATTTTTTTACAAGGGTTTTTGGATGGAGGGCTGATATGAATCAGGGGACACCAATATATTATATATATATATATATAAAGGCATACGTATGTCTAAAACATATATTAAGACTATATTAATATTACAAATATACAAATGTGATTTTTATATCATTTTGCAAATTAAAAGTACTGCTGAAGACGAAAAATCATCAAGTGAGGGACAGGCTACAAACCTTAACCTAATCAGCATAAATTATATTTAATTAACTAAATTAAATTATTAAATTAAATTGAATTAAATTTAATTTAAAATTATTATTAAATTAAATTATTTAAAATAATATTTCATTAACATTTTTAAGTAATATTGATAAAAACATACATAGTATTGTTGTTTTTAAGTGGCACGTTTATTTGTTGTTATATTAAATCTATTTTTGATTATTTCGTAGGGACACAAAAGCCACAGTTTTCGTGGGATGGCCCCACTGTTATTATTATTCTAAAATAAAAAGTAGCATTTTGGTTGCTCTCAAAGCTACAAGACTAATGTTTATTGAATTATTATTATGTACATTACATGTCAGTAAAGTTCTGTCTCTGTTTGTGTCAGATGGTTAGCAGAGCAGCACACTGTGCCTCATGCCATTCCTGCACTTTTCCGGCCAGCTCCGGTAGACCGTGTGAAAACTAATGTGAGTAACCCGGCCTATGCAGTGGAAAGCAAGCAAACTGACAGCCTGCTCCACATGGGCTATACAGCTTTGGAGATCAAGAGCAAGATGATGTCCCTGGAGAAAGCTGACTTGTGCATTGAAAACCCGCTCTATGGGTCAGATCTGCAGTACACTAACAGAGTGAGACTCTCTTTCATAATTATGGCGAGAAAACAATAGGTTGTGTTTCATAGACCAATGCTTATAATTGAACTGACCCAAGTACACCACTGTTCAAAAGTTTGTGGTCAATAAGAAGGATGAATTCAGAAATGGCAGTAAAGATATTTCTAATGTTGCAAAAGATTTCTATTTAAAATAAATACTGTTCTATTATATTTAGAAAAAATGTATATTGATTTCACAAAAAAATTTACATTTTATATATATATGTTTTATATATAGCACCAAATCAGGGTATTAGAATGAAATAAAATACATTTTTAAATGGATTCAAATACAAAAGAGATATTTTAAATGTTAAAAATATTTCACATGGTTACTGTTTTTACTTTATTTTTAATTAAATAAATGCTCCTTAGACATATAATAATATTTATGCTTGCATTAAGGTGGACAAAGTCATCATCAACCCTTACTTTGGCTTGGGAGCACCAGATTATTCCAAAATTCAGATTCCAAAGAGAGACAAATGGCAGCACAGTATGACCAGCGTCACAGAAGACAAGTCAGTACATGCACTTAAAATGCCATTTCTCTTCTGTGTTATTAAGCCGTTAATAATCAGAGATCATTCCATACCCATCTGTTGTGGGACTGATCATGTTTTTGTCACCACTCTGTGTCCTGTAGAGAGCGCCAGTGGGTGGATGATTTCCCCCTCCACCGCAGTGCCTGCGAAGGAGACACTGAACTTCTGTCCAAACTGCTGGATGGTGGTTTATCAGTTAAACAGCTGGACAGTGACCACTGGGCACCCATTCATTATGCATGCTGGTATATATCAGCTTCCTGTTTCTTTAAATAAGTAACTACATACCAAGTGTTTGTTTAGGCCCCTTTATTTCTCGTTTGGAAACATAAGATTTTCCTTCTGTCCTACCCATCACATCCACATTTTCCTCTGACCTCAGGCATGGAAAGGTGGATGCCACCAAGCTTCTTTTGGAGAAGGGGAACTGTAACCCCAATCTGCTGAACGGCCAGCTGAGCTCTCCTTTACACTTTGCAGCCATTGGTGGTCATGCAGAAATCGTACAGCTCCTTCTGCAACACTCGGAGATAGACAGAGTGAGAAATACCTTATTTCATCCATGCTAATTTTCCCTTATTAATATTAATAAAATTGTTTTAACATTAAATAATAGGAATAAAATGTAGTTAAAAAAACTTTGAACTTTAATTGCAAACCTCAAAATGATTCAATCTTTTCATATTGTGTTTTATTTCATCATCATTTTTTATTTGGACTAATCGGGATAAAAAAAAATTAGTATCCTGATGATTTTTGAAATGAAAAGAAAAATAAATAATTCTGAACCAATGTATTAATTCAAATGTATTTTTTCTATTCTTGCCTTTCACACCTGAGTTACACCTGACTCTAAATTCTGAACAAATCCATTTGATTTCTTTTCATTTGAAGCACATTGAAGACCAACAGAAACGATCCCCCCTTCAAGTATGTGAAGAGAGCAAACAGAACAACTGGGAAGAGACGGTGAAACTCCTTCAGCAAGCCATCAATAAACCAGTGAGTGTAAAACAGCAACGTTCTACAACACAATGCTGGAGATGCTGAGTTGTGTGTTTTGGTGTGTTTCAGTACGAGAAGTTGAGAATTTATCGCATGGATGGATCATATAGGACTGTGGAACTAAAACATGGGAACAACACAACAGTTCAGCAGATCATGGAGGGCATGAGACTATCGCAGGAGACACAGCAGTACTTCACCATCTGGATCTGCTCAGAGAACCTTAGTGAGACACGACACCTGATGAAACACATCACCTTCACTTTCTTATTTGATTTTGGAATTGAGACAAATCTAACCCTCTGGTGTTTTTAAGCTCTACAGCTGAAGCCATACCATAAGCCCTTGCAGCACTTAGGGATCTGGAGCGAGATAGTGACTGATCTCACCGCTCTAGATCCCCAAAGAGAAACTCCACAGCTCTTCCTGCGCAGAGATGTCCGGCTACCCTTAGAAATAGAAAAAAAGGTTTCTGCCACATTATAATCTGTTTTTAGTCTAAAGCATTAAAGTAGGATTTTTGCTGATCTTTTTAAGAAACATACTAAATTAACATACTTAGAACTAAAACATAATGCTACAGTCAGATAATTCTTCTTTGTGAAGAAGCCTGCCCTCATTCCTTCAATCTGGCAACCTGTCAATATTTTAAAATTGGACTGCAATACCTATTTCAACCACTAGGTTCTACAATCACAACCAATTCATACGAGGTGGAAAATTCATACAAACTCGTATAACCTCATGCGTACGATTTTGTATGATTTGTCTAAACCCCAGTGAAGGGTATATTTAGGGGCGGGTTTAGGTGTGGGTCATTCATACAAATTCATCCGAACTCGTAAATTACGTATGATTTAGCAAAAGTCGAATTGTACGAATCTCGTAAAATATGTACGATTTGCCATGAGACTGGGCTGGAGTCTCCTACTTCCTGCTGTGAAAGTCAATAGATTTTTCCTCTTAGGTTGAAGATCCAAAGTCCATCCTCATGCTGTTTGATGAAGCTCGTCACTGCCTCCTCAAAGGCTTTCTATCAACATCAGACAGCAAACTAATTACTCTCGCCAGCCTCCTCCTGCAGATAATTTATGGAAACTACGACAGCAAGAAGCACAAACAGGGCTTTTTGAAGTATGTTGCTCAATCCCTAATCAATTTCTCTATATCGTCAATGACTGTTTCCATGTTAGTAATAAAATACATTAATATTACTTGTTTAATGCAGTGAGGAAAACCTCAAATCCGTAGTTCCAATCTCAAAGGTCAAGAGCAAAGCACATCACTGGACTAACAGGATACTTCACGAGTACAAGGTGCGTCAGTTTCAAAATGTCGGTAAGATTTTTTATGTTATTGCACTCTTATGCTTATCGAGGCTGGTCTGATTTTGTGTCTGTAGAGTTTGAGCACCAGTGAGGGCGTGAGTAAAGAAATGCACCACCTCCAGAGACTCTTTCTGCAGAACTGCTGGGATATCCCCACCTATGGGGCGGCTTTCTTTACAGGACAGGTATTCACCAAGGCCAGCTCCAGTACCCACAAGGTCATCCGAGTGTATGTGGGGGTGAACACCAAAGGCCTGCATCTAATGAACATGGAGACAAAAGTGAGATTTCAATCACTTTCTATCAAACAGACAGAGTACATGTCATTTATCCCTTGAATCTTCTGTGACATTGTGGTGTTTTTTTAATCAGGTGCTTCATCTCAGTTTGGAGTATGGGACATTTATGTGGCAGCTGGGTCAGGCTGACCAATACGTCCAAATACACAGTTTAGAGAACAAGAAGAACTTTATTGTGCACACCAAACAGGTACGTGTCTTTACATCTTGACATTCACTGAGACAATGTGAAACTCGAGTCGATAGTCTTTGTGTTTTTTTTCTAGGCTGGCCTTATCGTCAAGCTGCTGATGAAGTTGAGTGGACAGATCACACCAAACAACAGAGCTGCATCGGATAAATATGCTTATGGTTAACCCCATCGCAGAGAAGCACCTTGTTTTTGCCTTTTTTGTTTGCAGTTGTTTTGATTTTTAAGCTATTATAAAACTACACGACTAAGAGTTGTTTATACCAAAATGTGATTACATATCATAAATGTTAACCTTATGTACCATGTAATATTTTCTTACTGTATATGACATGCATTTTATAATGTAATGATCAGTTTTTGCTTTTAACAGTTCTTGTAAATATGAATGGCCATTTTAATAAAAAAAACAGTTTGAAGCATGTTGTGATGAATATTAAGTAAAAGCCTTTATTATTAATATTTTAATTAACAGAAATGAATCCAAATAGCTATTTATACACATGCAAATCAGTATATTAACACATATACACATACATATGGTTAGCTTATCTGAGACCAAACCTGCCACACAAATCATTTTTATATACAATTCTATTATTTTTTGTAACTAAAGTTTACTAAATAACTGTTTTATAATTAAGTGAAACATCTATTATCTTCCTTTATAACTCTTAGACACAAAAGCATGATTTTGTGCGGATTTCCATTCAGGACTGAAACAAAGGCTGTCTTTTCTTTGATAAATGGCTTATTCCTGATTGTCATGCCAAGCAGCACATTCAGCCTCTATTATATTGTCATGTCGTGCTCTGTTCTATAGGCAGAAAACTTAATCTCATTCATATGTGCTGTCCACTGAACGCAGCGTAAAGGTAGCATTACGCATCAAGTAATTGTTAATATTTAGTTTGCATAATCGATCACATTTACTGATGCACTCGTTAAGTCCGTAGTCTACAATAACTGAAGGAAATGCATTTGTGCTTGCATTTTTTTCCTCCACTGTGCATTTAATGTGCCTCTCGTTTAGCTTTCTTCAGGTGATGTATAAAAGATCCTTTAAGCGCTGATAGGATTTGGTCAGTCATGTCTTTCAATACGTTCCCTCCTTCCTTTTCTCACTTATTCCCTTGTCGCAGTCATTGTACACAACAGGAGGCAGAACACTAGACTTCTGTTTCTGTTTCTCTAGAGAGCGAAAAGATTGTTCTCAGCCTGCCAAAAAAGACATGGATTCTCCATTCCTCTGAGAATTCCATGTCTTTATCCGCAAAAGTGATAAAAAAGTTCTCATTTTCAACAAACTGTTCAGTAACACGGTGTCCGACTTCCCAACCGCTCATTTGTTTGCAACGCTGAAAGGGAGAGCTTTCAGCTGCTAAAACCAGTCTAAAGGTCAAAAAAAACTTGCTGTAAAACAGGGACAGTGATGCCTCACAAAGACACGACTGAGATCTTTCTCACACCCTATTTCTCACACAATGCTTGAATGGGGGCTTAGAGGAGCAGAATGAAGGAGAAGGAGGGGGGGATCTTTTCAGTTCTTCAAATGCAACAATAGTCTTTGTCTACAATGTCCCTCCATTCTTATTGGGGTTACTGACGGGGATGGGGTGGAGGGGCCGGATTGCCATAGAAACAGTGACAAAACAAGCTGGTCCCAGAGCAAGAGAGACACAAAAACATGCTTCAGATCCGGGATGGAATCTCTGTAGCGATCTCTGCAATTTAGTTAGAAGAGACAGTGTGCCAAAGGAGGAGGAAGACTTATGTGAAAGAATGGATGCAGCTTCAGTCGGGTAGAAGAAAGGGTGATAAGAAATACTGGAGCAGTATAAAAGCACTCAGTTCTTTGGGACCAGAACTCAGTTGTGCTCGACTGGATATCACAATGAACTCCGACACTCAGTATGAGGACTCAGTGTCCATCATGGTTCTGGAGAACATCAAGAACAAGCTGTTACATGCTTTCAGAACATCAGCAGAACCTAGAGCTTCTGCTGAGACAGCTATTCATCCGATCGGAAAGAGTTTACAAGTAAACGAAGAGCTTCGGAGAGCCAAAATAGACGGAGCCATAACTTGGTTGAGATCAGAACTGGTAAGTTTAGAAAACACTGATGCTTTTACATTTTAAGATGGATAGATGGAGATGGACCAAAAAAAAAACCACACATATGGAAGGATGAATTACAGAAAGACAGATATATGGAAAGATGGATGCATATGAAAACAGATAAATGGAAGGACAAATAAATAGACAGATAGATGGATACACAGAGATGGATGGACAGAAAAACAGATTGGATAGATGGACAGACGAAAACAGATAAAAGGATGCATGGTAGACAAGCAGACATGTGGATGGGTGGACAGAAAAACAGATAGGATGGATGAATGAATAGAGATGAATGGACAGAAAAGCTGATAAATTAATAAGGCTACATGATAAACAGACAGATGTATGGATGGAAGGATGAATGATAGACAGATATATGGATGGATAGACGTACGGGCAGAAAAATAGATGGATATAGACTGATTGACAGATATATGGATGGATGGATGGACAGAAGAATCGAAAAACAGAATGATAGAGTCAGATAGACAGATAGACTGATAGATTTGTGAATGTGTCTGATCTGATCTGTGTGATTGTCATGCAGCTGGAGATGCGCTCTCAGGACCGTCAGCTGGCTCAGACTCTACTTGGACTCAATGAGGAGATTCAGAGGCTCAGACAGGAGAATGGATCTCTGCTCCTGGACGCTGACAGCACTGAGCACATGTGACCCGGCAGAGCTTAATGAGAGAACAATGCCCTGGCGAGCGGATGTGTCTAGAGGAGTGGAACACAGATAACTCTCCTCACCTGGAGTGCACTTTGCTGGCACTTTGTTAAAATGTTGTGTTGGGAAAAAATATTGAAAGCATGTTCACGTATGTGAAAACTTGACCAAATATTAGTTAAACTGGGTGCTGAGTTTTTAACTCAAAACTACATATACCTCCCTTTACACCTGGCATTAACATACTTTTTTGGTGATCAAATCACGATTGGACTGCACTTGACCACAGGTGTAAATGACCCAGTCGCACGGCAGGTGGTGACAATATCGCGAATTTAGTGTCAGGGACACGAATATTTCATTATTTTCGTGACTCCAGCACGAATGTAATACTAGGATCCCATTGGATGCATCCTTTCGTGCTGGACGAGTAAGAATCGTGTCCGTGCCACGAAAAAAAAAACGTGCGGCTGGTAAATGCATCCAAAACACAATATCATGAAACCACATCAGTCATGGATAGATTCTGATTTCTATGACTGCATCGGAATGACAGTGTAAAAGCAATGCTGTTATAAATATCCTTTTGATGATGAATTTTATACTATTGGGATACAAATGTTAAGATGGAAATGCAACTAGCCTTAAGAAGGTTAGTAGAGACTTGCATGGTGGCATAAATACAATTTCTGTGATTATTCTGGCATATCTGCTCTTTATACTAATAAGATTGTTTACTCATCTGCTGTAGGATTGAAAAGCCAAGTGTTGATATTGGTTCAGCTTTGAACATGAATGATTAGCAAAGTATATGCAATGGATGCAAAAACATCTGTTTATTAAAATGTCATGATTTAAACTCATTGCATCATGAAATGATTAATCTCAACATTGATCAGGTTTGTAGGTTTTTATTATCATACTTGTGGCACTATAGCATATCATTAGTGATATTTGTCACAGAAAGATTAGATTATCAGTGGAAAAAAAATATTTTCCATTGACTGCAGTTGTTTAACTTCCAAAACAACGTTCTGGTAACTTTCTTTTGCTGTCAGTGTCATACACTTAGTTTGAAGAGGCACTTCAGTTTTGTAATCTGAGATATATAAGCGCTGTTTAAGTAAAACAAACCTCCTTAGTGCATTCTACGTACCTCTATTAGTCCATTCTGGTAGAACAGTAGTCTATAGACTTTGTCTAGTTTTTTCACAGTGTAAAACTTCACTTTACATACAGCATGTTCTGGGCATAAGGCAGTGTTACTTCAGTTGTTTTAAATACAGTATCCTGTATGAAAAGAAATTTCTCACATACAGTAAGTAATTCCTCATTTGTTCTTCTGTGAGACTCAACACTACTGTAACATGCATATTGGAACATGTTAAGCACATGTGATCTGAACTGGAGGTCTCAGGGAACAGAGCTGCGTCTACTAAAGGCCCGTTTGGGCAGGTAAGTTCCAAGAGGAGCAGGGCTCATACATGCGCTAAAAGAGTAGATTGAAGGGTAAAAGCTCATTTCTCCAGAGAAGGAGGACATACTGCTCCCCCCACCCTCACTCCCAGAGTCCCAGCAAGGTTCCTCTTCCTCGTCCTCTATGGCTTTTGCACACTCCTGCTTCAATTCCTGAATGCCGTCATGAAGATCCATCAGCTGGCGAATCAAAGCTTGGTCCTGAGAGCGCATCTCCATCTACAAAGCAGAGGAATGTTTTTACTTATGCTTTTATTTAAGTATTTTTAGATGAGAAGGTTACATCAGAGTAAATAAACAGTATTTTATGTAAGCAAATACATGCTCAGTATCAAATTTTGAATAAAAATGTTTTTAATAATTTAACTCAGTCGTAGCCTACATAACACACACTGTGAACATCATCACAGCCGTATCTTTATATCTACCAAAATTGCATAGTCATATGCCTAGCTATGACTTCGTTGACAACTACTGGAAAAAACAGCATGCTGGTTACGTATCCAATGTTTTGAAGCTGGGATGCTGGTCCCTTGCTAGTTTATGCTGGTCCCCTGCTGGTCCTATATATATACCTATATGTTTTTTTCAGCAGGGAGTTAAATGTTTTATACGGTGGCCATAGAGCTCAATGCGCTGCAACTTAGGAAAACACATGCAAACAGAAAAAAACATTTGTGCATGTAACATTTCCGCTATTTGCAGCACGTTTCTGTGTTTGGTTGCATTGTGAGACTTAGCAGTGCCTGTGTTTTCAAACTGATGAAGATGTTTTCTTAATGTGATTTTTTTAAGTTGCAGCGCGTTGAGCTCTCTCGGCCACCGTAGTTTTAACCATGTTTTCAAATAAGGTTTTTGAAAAGTTACATCATGCCGAAGTTAAGGTGTGGTCACGTATAGGCTACTAGCTACCAATATTTAAAACAAATTTCATTAACTATAACCAGTTAGTTAAATCTGCGGAACGAGTTTCACGTCACGATGGAAAACGTATACAAATTTTGGTCTTGCCAATACGCCGCCTTGACCAATAGAGTGTTCTGACATGATCATAATTTTGTGCACCCTTGAAAATTAATGGACCCTTTACGGCAGTTGCGTTTGGGAGTACCAGTAAGGGAGAAACTCTCAAAACTTTCTGAACCCGTATGCATTTACATATAAATATAATCAATTAAAAGCTTTAGTCTTGTGTTAAAGACACCTTTAAGATAGCTGACGACAAACGAATTGATCTGGAAAGGATCTGGACATGAAAAGGCGACCAATCCTATACTTTGCATATCCACATCATAACCCATTAAAACCTTGTTGCCTAAAAAGATTAAAATCAGTAGACCTATTCAAACCTTATTCTGGGAAACTGTTTAGAAACAATTATCCTTCACCTCGATTTACACACTGCTCCTTATCCACAACATCTTTCTAAACTAAACCTCAAGAAAATAAACACAGTGAGACACTGGGAAAGCTCTGACATTCAAAGACTCTGAAAAGAGTGACCAGAACAAACATTACAGCTCTAACATATTCACATATTCATGCCAGAATGATCAGGTCAAGGTTAAGGTGTTAGGCTACTATGCTGAATAAGTTCGTATCCTTGTATTCAAGAGCGGGAGTTGAAAGTATTTTAGACGGGCAATGTCTTTTTCAGATGCAAATGTCTTTTTCCTCTTTCTGCTCTTTTTATTGGTGGCCATGGCGGTCTAATTGGATGTATTGAGAGGAAATAATATCCTGCATTCCAGCACATTTCATGAGCCTGTTTCTGACGGCAGAAAGGAACGAAACAAGAAGTGTTCCCGCCAAAACTGCATTAATTACATTGGCAGACTAATAAAGGAACCTGCTTTGAAAGATTTAATCAAAGAAAATCAAGGAGAAAAGGACACAAACATTGTTGGAAGCAGGTGAAACCTTTCCACGGACACTGAACTGCTTGTAAGAGCGAACAGTACATTTGCTTGAGTGTGTTTATGTGTTTTTCACTGGAGCACGTTTAACGGAACTCAATTTAAAGCTGATTTCCTATAGGAGAAAACACAAAACAACATTATTTATGTGGGCAATTGGTTTAAACGCTGACTGAAAGTGAACACTGGAACTTGCAGGGGTCATTAGAGCTGTGTTAAGGCTGGAAAAGAACAATAACCCGAATGCTCTTTTAGTTAATGAGCAGAATATATAGAATGTAGAATAACAAGACGTGAATTCATCCTACTCCAGAAGCAAGTGCTGTGACAATAGACATTGTTCAAGATTAAGATTTGAAGTCACAGATGTTCTGAATTGATGAATGTAGACCAATAGGACATAATATTGGCTCCTCTTAAAGGGTTTATGTGGTGTGAAAGGTTGCCATGACATACCATGAGTACAGAGGCTGTAAATGCCAAGCAATATATCTACTGAGAATAGGCCTGCTCAGAATTTAACCCCTGGGACGTTGTAAGGGTCGCAACATGAATGTTAAAGACGAGACGGTTGTAATTTTTTACTCATGACGAGTAACGTTGTAAATACGCAAGCTGACCTTTGATTTTACTCGAGTTTAAAACAACATGACCTATGTCTACATCAATAGACACGCATGAAATGCTTAGACCACCCAGGACACCCACTATACACAGGGAGAAGACAAAATCAAATCAAATCAATAGAAATATACATTTCTTATATATATATTTTAACACTGTTAAAAATAAAACAAAATTAAGTAAAATTGGAAAATAATACTATAGGTTAAAATTTTTATTTTTCTGGCATGGCAATTTATTAGCAGCCACTATTCCAGTCTTCACATGATCCTTCAAAAATATTATAATACACTGATTTGCTGCTCAAGAAACATTTCTTATTAATTTCAGTGTTCAGTGTTGAGAAGAGATGTACTGCTTAATATTTTTTTTCAGAATACTTTGATGAATATAAAGTTCAAAATATTAGCATTTATTTATAATAGATGTCTTTTGTAAAATTATAAAATTGTTGTTACTGTTCATTTTGATCAATTTGTTGGACCCTTGATGAATAAAAATATTACAAAAAAAAAAAAAAAAACACTTTGGAACTATAAATATGATAATTACCATATTAATATATGTGCCAAATTATAGGACAACAAAAAATAATTAAAATCAATAAATAAAATTAAAAGCATCTGCAAAATGACTAAATGTAATTAAATTAATAAGAATTCTTTATAAGAAAGTAAATAAACTGTACTGCAAAATATGACAAAAGAGTAAGATTTACACCAGGTAAAATTATTATATTACATCATAATATTTAATAGAATTTCATATTTTCCATAAATTGGTTTTCCTAAAACTCCCCCTGGCCTTGATTCCATGCCCTGGCTGAAGTCAAAATGTTATCATGGGAAAAACAAAAATGACAAATACGTATTCGCATCCAAATGACTCAATCATGTAGCAAACTAAATCTTACCAGCTCCTTCCTCAGCCAGGCCAGCGCAGTCTCAATGTCCAGCCGGCCTGCATCCCCCTCTCCAGCCATACGCTTCCCTCTGCACGCCTCCTGGGAGGAGGGATGGTCCCTGCACATCACTGCTGCTGCTTTACAGTGATCAAAAGAAGTTTCTTTACAGGAGAAATCTCTCAGTCTGGTAAGAACTACTTCCATTGTTTCTAAAAGTGCTGATGAGATGCAGAGAGCTCTCTGTTCTTCTTGTCAGCTGTAGATACAGCTCTGTCACTGTCACACTGTTCACTACTGGTGAGTCCGCTCTGGGATGGACACTTAAAACACCCCAGTCCTTCACCCCCTGCCACGCCATAAACATGCGCACACTCTTATTTTGCATGAGACGTAAGTCTGTTTATGTGCAAGGGAGTGACGTAGAGAGACTGACGTCAGCCTCGCCTGTAGTGTTTCTGATTTGCCACGAGCTTTGTAAATGTTTAATGCAGTTGAATAGATGACGTGTTGATCTGGAGTTGCTATGGCTGTGCAGGAAGTACTAGTGAAGGCAGAAGGGAGTCTATGGAATGTCCTTGGCAGTGCTAGGATGGTAAATAGCAAGAGGACCTCTGTTGATTTAAACAGATCACAGATTACGTTTGCCAGGTCATAGCTTTTGAGATTTAGTATTAATTCAAATCTTTTCCTCCTACTGTAGCTACTGTTGATCCTTAAACTACTCATAGGTCTAAAGTCAATGGTTGTGAACCACCCAGGCAGCCGCATGCTGTCGAGTCCTCTCTGCGTTTCCCAAGCAACCAGCACAAAGAAGCAATGCATCCCAACTCAGGACAAAAATAGTGAAGACACAATTGAGGCTATATTTAAACCCAATAGATTAAACCAACAAAGTCTTTGACGTCAAAGACATTCAAAGAGACAGAATGGGACCAGGTTCTCTTCATCAGTGAAGAGAGTCTAGCCTTTGGGTTCTTTTTTAGAAGAGTACAGACTTAAATTCTGCTGTCCTACAAATGTTTAACCAATTTAATTAAGCTACCTACATCAAAACATATTGTGCATGTGGTAAATTCCCACGCAAAAGCATCGGGAAGCAATATTAATGTAATGTAACATTCATAAATGAAGATCACTTATTGGACATAGGAACCAGCCTGATGGAGGCTCGGAGGTTTATCACCCTCTTGTGGTAAAAAGAAAAACAAAAAACATTTACAAAAAAACGCTCTGCCCTCAAAATATCCAAAATCCTGACTTTGAAACTTGATTTAATTAATTATTATTAAATAATATTATTGAAAACCTTATTACATTATAATCATAAATGTTATTACATTATTATTAAGCACATGTGAACCATTAAACAAATGGGTATTTCTTTTTAAATTGAGATTTCATCAAGCTGAATATATAAGCCTTCCATTGATGTATGGTTTCTTAGGATAGGACAATATTTGAAAATCTGGAACCTGAAAAAATTAAAGTTGTCCAAATGAAGTTCTTAGCAATGCTTACTACTTATCAAAAATTACGTTTTGATACATTTATGGCAGGAAATATCTTCATGGAACATGATCTTTACTTAATAGCCCTAAAGATTTTTGGCATAACAGAAAAACTGATCATTTTTAATCATATAATGTATGGTTGGCCATTGCTACAAATACACCTGTGCTACCTGTGACTGTTCTTGTGGTCCAGGGTTGCAACAATTCTAACCATATATATTATATTTTAAGTGTATTATCATTTTAAGTGTATTACAGTAACAGATTTTTATAAATGTTTGTACCTATATTCCTTATTGCGACACAAATCCAACCACAGCTTTCTGTGCCCTCTCTCTGGTCATACATTTTTTATTATAAAAAACACAAAGCCCAATATAAATGTCATTTAATCTACCCTAAAATAATAAAACCATAAACAGTCACAAAAACAAAACAAGTACTGATAATAAAAGAAACACCTTTTTATTGTTGTTTGCTGGACCAAATTCATGGTCTGGAAACTTCACAATAAAAAGCGCTGAGAAACAAGTACTCTGGTAGAAGCGAGGCTTGTCTCTAGGCAGTTGTGGGATTGGAGCTTACTGCCGCTTCCTCTCCCCCAGCAGGCCGTTGCTTCCTATGTCTACTCCGCTTCTTTTTCTCTCCATCCGTCCTTTTGGGCTGCTGAGGCATGGGTTTCTTCTTTTTCTTCAGGCAGCTAAGCGGGTTGGGATTACTGGATTTCCTCTTACGTTTTTTGCCTCTCCGGTCGCTACTGTCTTTGCTGAGGCCCTCCTTCTCTTTCAGAGTCTGGATGCTTGACTGTTGTGATGGACTCACCAACTCACCCAGCTGGACTGCTTGAACGTGCTTCAGAGAGCGCTCAGAGGGCTTTTCTAGCACCATGGTGTTGAGGACAATGTAGAGCAGAGGAACCCCGGGAATCTTCTTCAGAGCAGTCGTCAACTCTTGATCCTGGTAGTAATGATCATCGTGTTATTATTAGTATTTTACAAAATTATTGTTTGTCCAGTTGAGAGTCCTTACCTGAGTTGCAATGAAGTAGTGATGTGGATTTGTCTCCCCAAGCATTGACAACAAACACTCTGATGCAGGAACTGGATCTTTCGTGTGTTTACATTTCCTGATCTGAAATCTCTGTAAAATGAGTTTCGCTCCATAGAGGTCTTTTGCAAGGGTTTCAAGTTCCTTAAGCGCGCAGCTGCACAGAACAAAACAAAACACAAATAATATTACTAATACACTGAAATAAATACTAGAAATTAGTATAGCGTTAACTTACTTTGTGGTACAGAGCTGAACTTCTCCCATGAGATACTTTGGCAACTGCTCTTTGATTTGAATTTTATTCTTTAACGCCGCTTGACAAAACGTCCCATCAATTAATATTTGAAAAGGTTCCCTGAAGCAAAAGTTGTACTTGTAAAAACTGATGGTTTTCTTCGCGTGTTTCTGACGTTTTATCTTCATGTTGAAATTATTGATACATAAAGCTCAGACAGCTTAAACAAATAGATTATCTTGACTGGATAAGAGAAGAATACGAATAATTCCGAACACGTGAGGACTGATACTGTTGATTTGTGTAAACATTAGCAAAATAGTTCAACGAAGCTCACGCCAGTCTCAAACATTAACAGCATGGTACTAGAGTGGTTACAGTAAATGGGTACCGGGTAGCAAACGGCTCGCTAATTCTAGTTAATTCTAATAAACAATCATAGAAAACAAAAATATAACAACTAAAATGAAATATACATGTTTAGTGTATTATTATTATTAGATAAAGACTTTCAGATATATTTAACTTACTCTAGGAACAGTTCACTAGAGTCAGTGTTTCTCTTGACCACTTTTACAGCTGCACGTTCTAGTGAAGTCTGAATCCCAGCGAATCGATTCTTTAGAACAACTCATTTCTTTGCAAGTTACCAGTTCAAAAACACAATATTGTGCGAATAAAGAAATCATTTGTCACACGTTGTTCTTTATTGCTCTTGATTTGTAATTGCGTTGTTGTTGTTTTTAACCAGTTCAACCCTTGCATTGAATAGAGCCGAGTCCAATGAATGATTCATTTGTCGCTTTTAGGTTCAACAGAAGCCATCGGTTATAGTGGTTTCGTGTCCCCGGCTTGCGCGAAGATGGCATCCCGTACAGAAACACCGTCTGGAAAAACCCTGGAATCTCCCGTCAAACAAATCCAGATCGACGGACTGGTAAGACCCCGTTTAACAGAATCACTGTAGCTGAGCCCACAGAGAGCGAGCGAACGTCTCTGTTTGGTGGTTCACCTGCAGATCCCTGAGTGTGCAGGTGTGAGGATACCTAGAAATAATAAGAATTAGATTAAAAAAAAAACTAGTTACAAATGCAATTATTAACATGCAATGGTTTATTTCAGGAATACTAGAAATTATTTTTTTAATAAAAAATAATATTTTAAATACTTAAAACACTTTCCTTTTATATAATTGGCTATTTTGGGGTTCATTTGTAGTTATCCAATTAAATTCCATAGGTCACAGTAGCTACATTTACATATTGCTATGCAGTGCTCACTTGGTTGGAAAAAAAATCATGGGTTAATGCTTGTTAACAAGTAGAAGTTAAAAGTCCCTGTTGTAAAGTTATTGTTAGATGCTAACTATCTGTCTTACAATAATGAATGGACACATACATCTTTCTCTTTAGTCAAAACAGTCCCAAGTTTTTGTGCTTGATATTTCAATTGTCATTTGTTTTGACTTTATCAGAAAATGAAGATGTGCTTATTAAGACATGAGCTAAATTATGATCAATAAATTCCCTGATCCTAATTAAACTCAATAATGCTTATGGAAGCTTCTTGCACATTTTACTTTCCTATCTTGGTCCCAGCTGCTAAGGCAAGGAGTGTGAAATGCTTTGAATGTGCAAAAATGTTAATTTATAATTTCTTTCTTGAAAGCCGTCACACTCCGTGTTCTACTCTTTTAGTTTATAGGCTGTAGTGCAGCCAAAAAAAAGCTGTTTCTTGTCAAGGTGCCTCAAGCCAAGCTGCCATCACTGATTTCATTGATTTTCTATCCACTTGCCCCGCAGTCTTTTTTTTGGGCTTTACTAAAGCTCAGCTCCAGGTTTGCTGTTGGTTGGAGCTGTTTGAATGATTTTTTTTTTGCCTGTGGGCTTTCCAGAACTCTCTCTTAAAGATGCTGATGGTTCATGTGCCTTCTTGCACATTCTGAGCTGGAATGATGCTTTTTGAGGAAACATTTTGGCCTTTCTGAAGGTTTTTTTGTTTTGTTTATTTGGTTTTGTCTGTTCCAACGTTTTTACTGACTAAGGGTTTTCTTTCGTCCCTCATGCATGCATCGCTGGGAGTTTTGTTTCTTTTTGCTCAGTATTTGCAGACATCATCATTCATTGTCTTTCCAGCTCTGTGCTGCAGAAAAATGTTTACAGACATAGAGAATGCCTTCAGAATAATGTACCACTTTCTCCTTTTGTATGTTTTCCCAGAAGATAAAAACAGCTTTTTTAGATCCTGTTTGAATGCAAGTGTATTCCAAGAAGTTGCTTAAATATACTTTAAGCAAATATACAGTACAGTTCAAAAGTTCGTACAAGTACTACTTGGGAAAAAAATGATGCATGAATTGAATGTGACAAGAAAGAAACTTTTATAATGGGTTTCCAGTGAACTATATGAAACAATTTAGCATATTGGAATGATTTCTGAATGATCATGTGACACAGAAGACTAGAGTAATGGCTGCTGATAATTCAGTTTAGCCAAAACAGGAATATATTACAAATCTAAAATACATTAAAATAGAAAAATGTGTGTTAAAAAGAAAAAAAAGTTGCAAGCTTTATGAACAAATAGTTAATACAGACTCCAAATGTCTGACCAGTGTTTGTCTCTTTTCTGTAACAAACAGCTATTTCAAAACTTGCCATAGTTTAAAATAAATTGTATGTTTAATGTATAATCTTGTATCAAAACAAGTTAAATTGAAATGTTTTTAGGGTGAAAAAGTTTGAAGCATTGATTGATTATTGCTGTCGTTTTCTCATACCCATGTAATCAACCCTATCCCCATGAAACAAACAATTAGTAGGCTTTGTGCACATTCATGTAAACTTTAATAGATGCCGTAATCAATCTTGGTTTGTCATTTGGTGACAAATTGTTGTTATGATGGGTACTAATGACAGTATCAATTGACAGTGGCTGTCTGTCTTTGGAGCCCCTGGAGAGCTCTAATGTCTGTCCATCTTCATTGTTTTGAATAATCTGAATCTATTTTTTTCTTTTAGGCTCTTAGTGAAGTCACCAGATCCCGTTACTTTTTATCCCACAAGGCAGGTCACTGGAAACGCATCTGATGCGGGTGTTATTGATATGCTAGTTTTCTTGTTAATCCTCCCCTGTGAGCAAAACAGCGAGTTAAGAAGGGATAGAGGAAGACCCTGATATTAACCATCTGCTGTATTTTCCCTTTCGGTTCAACCACCTGAGCATCAGGCATTGTTGCTGTGCTCCATTTTGTAGACCTGCTGTTCACAGAGTTTTTAGATGAATACAAATAAGCTAAATATATAAAGCAGGTGGATTAGAGGCAACTGCTTCAGGGTGGGTAAGCAGCTTAAACGGAGAGCTCTACAAATCCCTTCCAGGGATATGTATCTTCTCAGCTCTCTCTCTTTCTCTCTCTCTCCGTTATGTCAAACTCTTTTTTTTTTTTTTTTTTGACCTTTCAGGCAAAAGCTAAGCACTTTTTAAGCAGTGTGAAATAAGGCTTATGCATGAGAATAGTAGCAGGGTGATGTTTAAATCATTTCTGATTTATGATTCCCCCAACAGTGTTTTTTATGCTAAGAACATTAGTGCATGAAATATAGAGATTTACTATATATGATGAATATGATATATATGATATGCTCTTGTGATATGGGTTTTTTCACTGTACGAGTAAATCTCCCGTAGTCCAGGTGAGAGGCAGGTGGTCAACAGGGGGCAGCAGTGGTCTACTGAAATCAATGAACTGTGTCGCTCTTTACTTCAGCACTACCTTACATCTGTTCAGTTTTCTTTTGAGCACACTAAAATTAAGAGCAATAACTAGGTATCAATGGGTGCCACTGACTACCAAGCAAACAGGGATTTGAAATATTCTACTTTATTTTAATGTATTCTACATTTTATCCTTATTTTTTTCATATATACACACACATACACAGTGATGGCCAAAATGATTTGAATACTAGTATTTTCACCAGCTAACAATGGTTTTTGCTGTAGTGTGTCTTTAATGTATTACTTTACATTTCCAAATATTTATTTCACCATTATTTGTAATAACCTAGTAAGAGTCTGAGAAAATGTTTCTTGAAGCGTCTTGAAGACGTTGGCAAAGTTCTTCTGGATTGAGTCTGTCTCAGTTTGTTCGGTTTCTTCTTGTCATTCCAGACAGACTGGAAGATGATCAGATCAGATCTCTGTGTGGAGCACTGGCTGTTCTCAGACTCCTTTGCTAACAGAAATCTTATTAGATTATTACAATGAATGGCAAAATAAGTCTTTGGAAATGTGAACTAATATTTCCTATATAGCAAAAGATATGAATTACTGACTTAAACTTACTTTTTAGCTGGTGAAAATACTAGTATTCTAATAATTTTGCTTGCCACTGTATGTGTATGCACACACATATATGCAAATACACATTGCTCATCATCCAGGTATGGGAACTCTTTATTTAAGACCAATTTTTACCCTGAACTAGTTGCATATTAGCATGCATATTGACTGTTTATTAGTACTTATAATTCACATAGTAATGCCTTATTCCATGCAACCATGCAGAACCTGATTTTGCTGAGTTAGGCATCTCCCTGGAACAACATTGTGATTAGCCAATCAGATTTGAAGAACCAGTTTTTGTGAAGTTTAGGCTTACAATCAGTGTTTGGTGCTTGTACATCAGTGTCACTCATCATTTTCTCTGATTTTAGGCATTACTCATAGGGTTAGGTTTAGGTGTAGAGATATGGTCAAAACCAAAATTTAGCAATAAAATGTTGCTCCAGGGTCAAAAATTGTTGACCCAGGGACACGCCTAACTCAGCAAGATCAGGACGTGCGGCTACCATCAGTCAAAATATCTTCTTTCGTGTCCTACAGCTTAAAGAAATGACTTCAGTTGTGAAAAAGACTTGAGGGTGAGTAAATGTTGACAGGTTTCTTATCAGTCATATGAAGGTTTAGTTTTATTAATTTTCATTTGTTCAGATGGCATGCAAGGTTCCTCAGACGTCACGCTTCCAAACGGTGTGCACTCCAGTCATGTGGGTAGGTACAGTACTTCCATTTTTGGTTAACTTATACAATGTGCCCGAATGTAATGATTAAATTTCTCTAGGTGTCAGTCTGTTCAAAGAACAAACATTAAACGTGTGATTTACTTCCCTGCATTCTGTGCAGGTCTGCTTACATGAAAGATAAAATGACAAACCATTCACAAATCAGGTGAATGTTTGTAAAGATCTGGATGTGTGTATAATTTACTGTAATTTACTGTATTATGAGCATGAAGCAATGCTATACTGTACTGCGCTTATTTGTGTAGCATATAAATAAAAGTGGCAGATCCTGTATGTGTGTTTATACAATATGCATTCGTGTGTTAATCGTAGATGTTGATTGTAGCGGCCAGGTCACAACTTTATGCAGGACAAGCTGATCTTTTTAATCACCGCTAGCCTTTTTCTGCACATTTCATTTTTGCTGTGTCTCATTCAGCCAATGGCTTTGTTGGTGGTTCAGAAGGAACCAGTATGGGAAGAGTCGTTTCTGTAAAACCTCAAGCGTCGTCTACATTGGGCCGCAAACCTGATCTCAGAGTGCTCATTCCTCCTGTGTGCAAGGGCCCTGTTTCTTCACTGGTGAGAGTTTCTTTTGTCTGCCATCAGATGTGTAATATGCCAGTGAAACTTCCTGAAATCATTAGACATTGAGAAAGTATTGACCTGTCTGAAACTGTCCTTCCTTAAATCTATTTCTTGCAAGCCGCCAGAGGAAGGAGAGGAACATTTGGTGAGGGCAATGTGATAAAGTTTTATTCAGGAAAGCTTTTAAAAAATGACTTATTAATTCGGCTGTGAAGCAGCTAGCTAATGTTTAACAGTTAGATGCTACGAGGCCATCTAGTGGTTCACTGAAACATCACAGTCAAAGCTTATGCTGACACCTTCATAAACTGCTCCGTTTATGGTTAAAACAATATAATATTAACTGAAAACCTAGTCCAGAAGATTATTTAGACAATGAAGAGATATGTGTATTGTTTTTGTTTGTTTGTTTGTCGTTCTTTATTTTATATTTGTTTTTCTATGCTGTTGTTCTTTTGTTTTGTTATGTTTTTTTTTTTTGCTTCTGTTTCCGTTTATTTTGTTTTGTGTTCTATTCTATTTCATCATGTTAATTTTATTAATTAATTATATTATTTAGTTTTGTTTTTCATTTAATATAGTGTCATTTTTCATTTTTAGTGTGGCTAAAGTTGGCCACATTTGTTGGTGTAGTTTATGTTAGCTGACTCTTAATTTCATCTCCAACTCTGCATTTTATGCAAATTGGTGTGTGTTAGTTACTGTGACAGCACAGTAAGATATCTCAACTGGTGATTAACAGAAAATTTTCAAAGGATTTCATTTTTGAGTAAAATATAAGAATTAACGAATAGTTAGCATACAATTTTACTGTTATCTGTTTACCTCCACACAAGTCGTCCCCTGTTGTTTAAACCATGTTATTTGTTTTATAAAAACCTTAGAGAACAGGCAATTCTCCATCCAACCAATCACTGACCACGCCCGTGGTATCCGTGGCAACCCCCAGCCTACATCCCCAGGGCCTTGTGTACTCAGCCATGACATCATCGTTCACTACAGGTATATAATTGACCTACACATAATAAATCATCTAATAATGCTAGATTCTGGACCTCGTGACGCTGTTGTATGACTGTTTTACTATTTAACACTTTCACTTCTTATAGATTTTGCCTTGAGCAGTACAGAGCCCAGTTCTTTACACAGCTTCAGTTCACCAGACGCAGTCCCGTCAGGAACAGGGTCTTCATGGAAACATGGCTTCAGTGCTCAGAGGTGAGGATGTGAGATTCAGGTGTGATGACACATTATGGCAACCATCTCCTTTATTCACCCAGTAGTGTTAAAAGTGTTTACAATACATCTGCTAAAGGAAAAGTTGTTTCAAAGGTGAAATAAATGACTGGTTCATACTAGTCAATGTTCCAGCTAAACAACATGCCAGTTTGAGGTAGATAGTTTTATTTTTAACTGCCCCCGTCGCAAAATAAGAATGTTGTTTCAGAGCCAGTTATATTTACAATCTTTTGTTAAAATTTGTTGTTTTTTATGAATCATACACAATCAGGCCAGTAATGTGTGTTTAAAACATACGATATATATTTTGATTCCATATTGACTTCAAAACATACACTATTGTTGAAATGCTGCTTTATTTGATCAAAAACACACTCTCAAATTTATTATATTGATTTAAACTAATTGTAATATTTTAATATATAAATAATTATATATATATATATATATAACATATATATGTAATATATACTAATTAAAATGTAATTTATTTCAGTGGTCCAAAGCTGAATTTTCAATACCATTGCGTCACATGATTTTTCTAATAGGCTGTTTTGCTGCTCAAGAAGCAATCAATATTGAAAACAGTTGTTCTGCATGCTATTTGGTTTACTGAATAAATAAAAAGTTCAAAAGAAGCATGATAAAATGTCTTTCTTTCCACCTTTAATTTGTTAATTGCATCTTGGCTAAATAAAAGTATTTATTTCTTTCAGACAATTACTGAACCCATGTTTATGAACATTAATAACCATCCTTGTTCTCTCCAGAACCACACAACTTCAAATTCAGGCCTCTGACTCTACCACCTCCATCAGCATCAAATCAGAGCCCACCTCCCCTCCCAGAGACCGTCCCGGTCACTCGCTGTACCCCAACATTCACACCAGGCCTCGGCCCAGCTCTGGACAAGAAGTGGGCCGCTCTCCTGCTGAGAGCTTCAGTTCTTCTGGTAGTTCATATGAAGGTAGTGACCGTGAGGACCAGCGTCTGGACTCTCTCCCAGGCACCACTGCATCAGGCCAAAGATCATCACAAGAGACAGAGAGCCAAGAAGATCCCTCGGTCAAACGAATGCGCACAGACAGCTGGGTAACTTAGGATGCCTTTTTAAAATCACATTTCACATATGCAGACTGCTGTTGTGCAACAAACATAAAAGTGCTGCTTTAGAAGCGTGAAAAGAAAGGAAAAGGCAAAGACAGGTATTGTAAATGAGTGCGTTCTGTATTGTTATAGGATTTTTTAAAATGAAAAATATCTAAGTTATGACGTGTATGACTGTTTAGCCAATAGAGGGTTAGCTTTGCTGCATTATTTGCAGTATATTATTTTTTGCAAGCCAAATGTGTTCTTTCATCTTTTGTATTTTTATCTGAGTCCTCAATCAAAGCCATATAAATATTGATAGGGATTTACTATTTGCTGTCGTTTAGTGAGTTTGATGCCCTATAGTGGTCAAACATTTTACAAATTTTTTATATTTTTGTGCTATGGAAAAACAGCAAGTAAAATATGATTTTAAAAAACTTCCATGGAGTGCTTACTTGTCTGTCAAGTTTTAGATGAACCTCAGGTATCTGCATTTCAATCATCAACGGACACTTTTACACTTTTGAGTTCATTCAAGGTTTAGCCCAATAACGACCGATAATTTAGATTTATTAATATAACCACCTAATGATGCCTTTGCGGGTGGGCTAATCATAAATTCTAAAAACCACAATCCCTCTATAAGAGAACATGCTATAAACATGTCATATTCACAAATAATATGCGAAATAATTCATGTTTAATATCATTTATACAATGTAAATATTGTTTCTTTAAAACACCTGCTAACACACACACAAAAAAAAGATATATATATATATATATAAAAGTATTTAAATGTCTTTTATAGTGTTTTTATCTTTTATTCTGATTCTGCTGAATGTGATGAAAACAGTCTAGCTTTATAGCCATTTATTAGTTGTTTTGTGAACATTAAAATCACTGTCTCCAAAGACACACTTAGGTATTTTGCTGCTAATAACAGGTTTTATTTAACATATCTTCTTTAAAGACACAATGTCCTTAAAATGTTCACCGATGCCAATGGAATCTATGGATCTCTGTTAGTTGTATCAGTTTATTCTTAAATCAAGCGGAGCCCTTTATTGTTTGTACACCATGATAAATGGCAATAAACATATTACTCATTTCTGATGCTGTTTGTGTGGTCTAACTGCTTTATAGATGTGTAAAGTTTCATCATTATAATAATTAACTAGGTCAATCACATCTGTAGAAGGCCGTTTATGATATTTAACAGGATGTGAATTCCTTTGATGATGTTTGAGGTTGTTTCCTCATCACAGCAGAAGTGTGCAGAGTTGACATTGTTCCCACCGTATTCTCATTTGTTTTGCACTGAAACCTGTGTTTAAAATCATAACTTCACTAGTTTTATATTTAGTCAAAGGGATTTTCTTGAGTGATCAGAAAATGCTTGCTTAAGCATTCATTGTTACAAAAATGTGTTGCGAAGAAAACAGAGTGGAATATACTTAGCTGATTTAAGAAGTGTGATCAACCTGTGTTGAAATATGAAAATATGTAATTTACAGTGACATAATTCCTGCAACCATTTAATCTTTTTAACCACTAGGTGACAGCACACCAATAGTCTAAACTATTAGTGCATCAAAACAAACTAAACTCAATTTATTCATCTAACGATGAATATCTTCATCTATGTCATTCACATACATCAATACAGATTTCATGCACAACAGAAAGCAAAAATGCAAAGGGTTTGTTTATATCCCAGTTCATGATAACGTAATCTTACATATTGAAAATAATAATAGCATCCGGACTGTTATGGGAAACATACAGTATGATTCTGACAGATTACAGCATCCTTGTTTTATATGAACCAAATGAGCTCATATAACGACACTGTTGGGCGACAAACAACAATTTCTCCTAGGGACAATGAGTGTGTTTCTTCAGGGGGCGGTTGCTGGCTCAGAACGCAGAATACTCCATTGAGCCCCATTCAAATCTCACTGGCATTTTTATATTTTTAGAGACGTTTCTACGATAAAAACTATAATCGTTTCAATGTTGGTTTAGATTTTTACTTATTTCACGAATAAAAACGCATCCCGTCAATCTTTATAAAACGATTTAAATAGTTCTCTCAAACACTGGTGATTGGTCCAGCCCTACCAGCGCTGAGAAAAGTAACACGTGTCACGTGACAGTGGTGTCTGCGTAATAGTTTAGCAGCGGTATAAACATTAAATCTAAAACTTAATAACGACACTGAGAAACACTAGTATAGATTAAAAGCACAATTGATATTTAAATAAACGCATTTATTTTTTAGACCCAGCCTACCTGACCAATTATGGTCAGCTTCCGGGCCAGTAATGTCTGCTAATGAATAATGCTAATCGCCTTTCTACTCACTTGTTGTATTTCGGTAACGTTAGCTCATCAGTGAAGTCTTGCCGCATTACTCATGTCACTCGTACTACAGTAGGAAGTTAGTGAAAGCGCTGCTGTGAACACAAGATATGTTTTCTCTTTGATCCAAAACGTCTTTGTTTTAAAGGAAATGAATTAAACGCCGGACTTCAGGTAGGAATACTCCTGTTACATTGATTTATTCAAATGAACGTCTATATATTCAAATAAATGAAAACGAAATGTTTCAGTGTTGAATCATCTACCTATTGGGACTGTCCCACAAGTGAATATGCATGCATTTGATTGCATTTAGTTCACCTTTATGACATTTGCAATGTGTCTTGCCAATCTTGGTCACTTTATTTTGTTTACACTCCTTCCATATTTTCCAAATATTGTGACGGACAGATATTATGCATCATAAAGCATGTCTTCGTTTAATAACTGCTAAATTCTTCACATTTTCAGCCGTCACTTTGCAGACAGTGTTAGATCCTTCTTTCATTATTTGTGTTGTGGGTGTAACATTGTGTAAAAATGTGTTCATTTGTATTCAAAAGGGAAATAATATTGTGATGACACATTCCTTTGTGAGTTTGTGAGCTGAAAATATTTTCTTGTGCTGGGAATTCTCTTACTTTACCTTCCTTTTACAGAGCACTAGAACAGGTTCCCGTGAAGAACAGGTTCATTGGTTAAAATATGTGGGAACCAAATGGATGGATAGCCCAGAATATCTGCTCGTCTATGTTTGAAAATGCACCAGTTATTGATATTGGCCTGAATTCAATAGGATTTCTCTGCTTTATGTTATTCCTAGTATCTTAACATAGCAACCATATATGGAAACTAGACAAGCTCAGGTGGCCACAGATGGATTGTAAATATTATATAGCATTGCTCTTACAGCTGCATGTGGCTCTTGACTCGCTGTACAGCTGGGACTGACTGTACAAGTGAATAAAGTGATAATAATAATGATCAATGGACCAAACAGAGGAAGTGAGTTTAAAGCATTATAAAAGCCACGTGGATGCCATTTGGACCGCACTACCTTAACTTACCTCAATCCCAACTTTACGGCCGTCTTTATTTACTTAGAAGTTAATGATTATATGCAGTTTGAGTAAGTGCTTGTATCTCACGGCTAATTTAGCTGATGTCGGTGTGTCTATTGTGCTCGATATCAGTTTAGCCACAGATCTTCTTTTATTGGATGCCATGTTTGAAATGTTTCTCAGTGTAATTCAACATTTAGGATTTTTAACCACTGATTTCTTAGAATTATCCTTTGACCAAGAGATTGCATTTGAACGGGTTCATGAAACCTGATGTAAATAGACTTTTGCAATATTGGGTATTTTTTTATATTAGTTACAGTTCCTCAAGTAGGCTAATTGTAAAAGTAAAATATCAACAGTTCCTCAAAGTGGCATCCCAATGAATAAATCGTCTAAATGATCAGTATAGTTTAGACTTCAGGATAACATACTGTAAAAGACAGACTAACCTGCTGTCCTATATGTTCATCTAAATCAAACTGTTTTGCATGATGGTTTTGAAATAAAAAATTCTTTGAAATAATCTTTATCAAAAAGCACCGCTGTGATATTAAAATTATCTAGTCCCTGCATGATTACGGCTTAGACTGTAGTGGGACATGCATCCCGGACAGGTCAAGTGTTTGAGTAAAGTGTTTGCAAAAGTGAAATAGATTTTAAGGGTACTTGGCATGTAAGCATAATATCCTGAATCTTTAAATCTTGTTCAAGTTCACAACATTTTAACCCATAAGATGATTAAGCAGCTGTTGATTTTTAGAAATGATTTATATACGCACTACTACACTACAAACATGGCATTACTCCAGTCCTCAGTGTCACACGGTCCTTCAAAAAGCATTCATTTGGTGATTTAAGAAACATTTATTATTATTATTGATGTTGGAAACGGTGAAAACTGTAATACTTTTTTTCCAGTATTCTTCGATGAATAGAAAATAAAAAGTAGAACAGTATTTATTTTATATAGGATTTTTTATATACATGTCTTTATTTTTGCTTTTCATTAATGTAAATTGTCCTTCCTGTATAAAAATATTCATTTTTGGAGAAACAAAACATACTTTTGAAAGGCATGCATATACATGGGTTGGATAATGAAACTGCAGCAGCGACCAAAATAGAGTTTGAGGTTTCATGGCTATTTTTGTGGAGCATGCTGGTCAATATTCACTGACTGCATATTCCACGAGTAATAGCAAAGTGTGAAAGATGTGAAAAGGTGTAAAAAAAAAAATAATTAGCAGAGCAATAGCACATCTATATATAATATTGCAATGCATACAACATAATGAGAGTAGATTGTATCTATAAAAATAAAAAAAATTAAAAAAACATGACAACAGTGCTTTCCAACTCACTGCACCTCAACTCTCCTGTTTCCACCAAACTGTTCATCAGGAGCTCCAAAGGGTCAATAATATAAATTGCCGGGCTGCTATAGCCCAAGGTAGCTTACCACCCAGACTACTGAGTAAAGCATGGAGGTGGATCAGTGATGGTTTGGGCTGCAATATAATGGCATTTTAGGCCTAATACTTTTGCTAGATGGACGCATCACCCCCATTCTGGAAGACCATGTGCACCCAGTGGTTCAGACATTGTACCTTGAAGGTGTTGCCATGTGTCAGGATAAAAATGCACCAATACACACAGCAAGACTTGTTTTGGAGTGGTTTAATGAACATGAAAGTGAAGTTGAACATCTCCTAATGCCTGCACTGTCACCAGATCAGAATATTATTGAGTCAGTTTGGGGTGTTTTGAAAGAGCGAGTCAGGATACGTTTTCCTCCGCCAGCATCATAGTGATATGGCCACATATCATAATAGTTAAAATTATAATGATAAACTGTATTGTTTGGCAAAGCTTGTCATCTCACTAAATCTAGATATTGCTTTCTCTGTCTTTATATAACACACACAACACACATTTAGCCTATTTTGATAAGCGCAGCTTAAAGGATTAGTTTTCAACGTGTTATATTCAAGGTTTATTGTTATTACAGGTTATTACAGTGTGCTGATATTAACAGTCTTTACAGCACAGTGTATTTATGGTCATCTGACACAACAGATTCATATTCATGGTTGACTTTACCTGTTAATACTAACAAGTCAGTGCATGTAAGCCTGCATCCATTTTCCTGTTAGTTTTACATGAAAGTATTTTCATAAAGTCAAACCGCTTTCCTTAAATTCAGATTTATAAAGATTTAGTCATTAATAATCGAATGCACTTGCAAATCAATAATCAAAGCAAGGAGAGACTGCATAACTTAGTAACATCAAATTATTAAATTGTACTTTATTTTTGTGATATTATTTATTTGTAAATGTAATTATATGCTGTACTGATTAATCATTCCAAAGTCCTTTTAAGGCAGATTAGTTTATCTCAAAAACTACTTGGCAAGGTTATGTTTCAGTAATATATTTCAAATCAGCATAAACAGGTACTCTTGTTTAATTAGACTTTAATTTATTTTTCCATGAGTGATTGTAGCAAATGACTGAATATTATCAAGTAGGAAAGTAGAGTGATGGTAGTGTATAATGACGAGATTCAACTTTATTTATCAAACACAGAGAAGGACCTATAGTGTGTGTGTGTGCATCTGGATCCGGCCATCTGTCCATGAAGCTCATCTAGGTGTTCTGGTCTCAGATGAAGGTCATATCTGTGTGCTGGTAAACCACCTGATCTGGATACGGACTGAGGAACAGAATAATAGAGAGACAGACTAATGTTAGAGTAGAAGCCACTCTCTTTACGATGCAACGAGTACATCATGTGTTAAGGGGAGTGTTCCCGGTTCCGGCTGATCTAATTAATGCAGCCTAACAACCCTTTAATGGATTTGATTAATAAATGTGATCCAGTGTGTTACTGTATGTGTAAGCCAGAGTAAAGAGATGTGTCTTTAATCTAGATTTAAACTGACAGAGTGTTCCCGCCTCCCGAACAGTATTTGGTAAATTGTTCCAGAGTTTGGGTGCTAAATAAGAAAAGGATCTGCCACCCGCAGTAGATTTTGATATTCTAGGTATTATCAGATGGCCAGAGTTTTGAGAACGCAGCAGACGTGGAGGACAATAATGTGATAAGAGCTCGCTCAAGTACTGAGGAGCTGAAAGTATATGTATTATGTTTGAAGGTACTGATCTTAAGTTTCTGCCTCCATAGCTGTTGTATTTGGAGGCCAGTGATTTACGTGCATGTCAGAATGCCACTCCTCTGCGATCCTTGGTCACCCCCTCAAAGAAGGTGGACGTGGATCGGACCATCATGCCTGATGGCACCATAGTCACCACAGTAACCACCATCCAGTCTCGTCTAAAACTGGACTGCAAACTAGGTAAAGCTCACTCAGGAACACTGAGTACATGAATAACATTCTGTCTGCATTATCCAGTGCCACAGAAGTGACTTGGCGGTTTCACCCTATCCTATTTCTTCCTCTGTAACTGCAGGAGACTCTCCGTCTAGGTCTCCCTCAAAGGTGGAGGTGACTGAAAAGACTCCCACCGTGCTCACAAACAGCTTGCAGAGCAGCAGTGCCAGTCCCACTTCCAGCAGTGAGCTCCACATTAACATTTCTTTTTTTTTTTGATGCATTAAATTGATTAAAAGTAAGAGTAAAGACATTTAGAATGTTTACACAAGATTTCTATTTCAAACAAATGATGCGTTTTAATTTTTTTTATTAGTTAAGGTATTCTAAAAAGCATGGTTCCTAAAAAAATATTGAGTAGCTCAACTGTCAACAATGATAAACATATTAAAATGCATATTAAAATGATTTCTCATTCATGTGACACAAACGACACTAAAGAAGTAATGGCAGTTGAAAATTCAGCTTTACCATTACAGAAAAAAATTATAATATATAATAAATAATATATGTATATTAAAATAATAAATATATATATGTATATTGTAATACTCACAATTTAACTGTTTAATTTTGATCAAATGAGTGCAGTTTTGATAAGTATAAGAGACATCTTTTTAAAAAATTAATAAAGACTCCAAATTTATATCTTCATAATCGTTACAATTTAAAATTAATTGTAAAAATTATAATTGAATATTATATTATAATTTATATTATAATAGAAATGTGTATATGTTTTAAATTTAAAGTTATTAGTTCACAAAATTACCACAGATATATAAAAAAAATATTTATATTGTTTTGTATTAGTTTTACTAATATATTTTTGTTAATATACAATTATTAAATATAAATATATTATTTAATATAAACAGATTTTTGTTCATATTAAAATACATTTTCTTAATATTATTTATGAATAGATTTTATTAATATTTTTATTATATGAATAACTAAAAAGTTGTTTTCCTGTTGTGTTTGTGTGCCATTTCCAACTAGAAGGCACCCTCCCTAATGGGCTGGATCCCGTAGCAGAAACGGCCATTCGGCAGCTAACAGAGTCGGCCAGTAAGGTACCCAAGAAGACGCCTACTAAACGCAGCACTCTCATCATATCTGGGGTGTCAAAGGTCAGAGCCTGAACATCAAATAAACAGATATTTCAAATCAGCATCATAAAAACATCTTGGATACAGTGAGGCAGGCATCTAGGGAAAATCACGAGAACAGTCTCTTTAGAGCTTCCCCAGGGTAATTTGTTTGTTTAGTCATTTTTTTCCATTACATAATCTTGATGTAACACTCAAGACACTTGTTGGCTAGGAAATTATAATCATTGCCTCTTTTGGGCTGTTTTAACAGAGTTTCTTTTAATTATTGTAATCTATGAGTTTGCAACCTCAGTCCTCTCGAATAACATCTCAAAGATTCATCAGAACATACTGATCCTGTTTCAAATTCAGTGTCTGACCTGACAGGGTTCACAGAAGGGCTGAGAGCCGAGCCTGCAGCATATGTTCATAAGGAACGCAGTGTTAAAACTTATTTTCTGTCCTTCCCTCAGGTCCCCATTACTGAAGATGATTCAGCCTTATCAGTGGGCTACGCTGCATCAATGGACGCAGCCCTGAAGGGGGCGCATTCTCCCAGCGGAGCCCCGAACCACCACGGAGCCTCTGCACATCAGGAAACAGATGAGACTACCCCATCCGACGTGTCTGAGCGACCCTCCGTGGATGATGTGGAGTCAGAAACAGGATCAACCGGAGCACTGGAAACACGTAGCCTCAAAGACCACAAAGGTGTGGACATCTTTGCAATGTATTTTTTGGTGGATTCATCATAAAATGCCTTTTTATGGTTTCATTTATGCGCGTGAATGTTCTGTTTCAGTGGGATTCCTCCGCAGTGGCACCAAGCTACTATTCCGCAGGAAACACAGAGAGAAAGACCCCAGTTTCAGTCAGTCTCACGAGGATGTCTCAAACCTGGGCAATGACTCCCCCACAGCCTCCTGCTCCTCCACCAGCCGTAAAAAGTCTGGAAGCTTCTCCCGTCGCCTCATCAAACGCTTTTCGTTCCGCTCGTCCAAGACAAAGGGCAAATCCAGCACAGCCAATGGAGGGTCCAGCACTACAGATAACTAAAGGACAAATAGCGAGGATGGACGACTAAGAGAGACACGGTGCGGGCACCAGTCAAACGAGTGTGGAATTGGCTACAAATATCTCCAGAACTTGTTATTTGTGTTATATACTGATTGTCTCCAACTTAATGGGGTAACGTAATACTAAAGACCACCTTGTACCCAGGAAGCCAGCCTTGTTTTGGTGTGTTTCTTTTTTGATTGAAACATCATCATTCATCTACAATTAAGCTATTCAGGATGAAAAACGCCAAAATAAATGTGGAAAGGATTTGACTATTTATAAATGCAACGCTTACCTAATTCATATGATCAAGTGGATAAAAGGCTGCTTTTGTGGATCGAACAAACTTGAGAAACTCAAAATGGACGAGTGTCACGCGGTTATTGAGCACAAGGGGGCGACATAGACCAATGACTATCATTGCCTCCAACACTGTCGCTATGTGTTGTTGTTGTTTTTTTGTTTTTTTTTTCATCAGTTGCACTTTGGATCTTAATCTGATTGTTTACAATGCTGGGGAGTTCATTTTCTGTCGTTTTTATCATGTTTGTGTATCGTTTACTGTTATCAGCACTGATTTATTTCCCCCCCCTGAGCTCATTAGAGGAGTATTTCCAGAGTGTAATATGCTGTGAGATTTTTTTCTCGTTTTGCTGTTGCAATAGCATTTAGATCAAGGGGCGTTAAGCTCTGTTTTCAAATAGTGGTACGTTTGACTTTCATTGTGGCTTAATAATCTTTTATAATGATGTTTCTATTCGTTTAAGAAACGTTAATAAGTTACTGTAGGCATATCTCACTAAATTACGTTTGTGTTTTTGGTTGTAAAGTATAACCCCTTTATATGACAAAAGGGATACACTACGGGACAAACATGCATTTGTGTATATTTATAAATTATTCCACAAATTATTGTAAATTTACAACCTCTTGAGCAACACCAGTCTGAATCTGCGTCGGAGAAAAGTGCTATTTTCAGGGTCCACGTGAAAACAAACCTCAGGGGATAGCGTTACTATGAAAAGGTAAATATGTTCAAACACTTTATCTAATTTTTTTCCAGAGATGGCTCCTTGGACAAAACTAGCGTTACCCTCAGAAACACACAACCCCGTTTCCTCTTTATTTTCATTTAGTTGCAATAAAGTTATTCAGAGGAACGGGCATCCGCACGTGCGCAACATTCTTGGTTATTCCATAGATGGCTTTTATGATAGTATTGAGCAGAAAATGTTAATATTTTTCTGATAAACTAGTAACTCGCGTTAAAGGTATAGTTCACACAAACTTCTAGCCTCATTCACTTCGGTTTACCTGATCATCATGCACTGGTAACCGAGGCTGTTTATCTGCGTAAAATATCTTTGTATTGCACGACAGAATGTCAGGTTTGAAACACCTTCAGAGTGGGTAAATTAACACAAATCTCATTTTGGGAGAACTATTCCTTTAAGAGATCTGTCTTGCCGTGTCCCTCCCCCATCCCATACGGTCAGCATTTGGTTCCATCAAATATTGGAAGAGAAAAAAAAACAAGTCAAGTTAACAAAATCCAGATACTACATGAACACGTTTTATCTATAAAAGGTTGACTAGCAGTACATGAATCAATTTACAAAGCGCTTGTTTGCTATAGTTAGTGTAACTCCTGGAGCATAAACCTGAAAATGATATGACCAGAATGTTATAACAGCGAACAATCTAAAATAAAGGCATTGGACCTTCTTAGATATTCGGAGCTTTATATTATTGTGGTTAATTTGATGTTTAATTTATTCTGAATAAATTATTTTTGAAATTCCATTCCTCTTTTTCTTTTTTTCCCCTCAAGTAATCTAAAACCATCCCCTGGTTTCACAGACAAGGCTTAAGAGCAGTCATAGACTAAATGTAAATCTGAGCAGTTTTAACTGAAAGAAAATAGAGCTGATTAATCTTAAAACATGTCAGTGCCTTTGTTGTAAGATCCATTTTTATGATCATGTTTATTTAAAAGAAAATACTTATATGTTCTAACTGAACTATGGCCTTATCCTGGTTTATTGTTAGAACCTGTCAAGTATCACCCCAAACAACAGAAATACAGGGGGGTTAACATGACTCAAATCATTTCCTGTGCGCCAAATTCGTGTTAAATTTCAGAGGGAATGTGTTCAATTGGTTTGAATTTACCGCCCGAATATGATTGACATAGCAAGAGGCCACTGGCGTCACAGACGAAGCGTACGAATCAATCAGATCTCGCACATTTAGATGTTCTCGGATTGGTTCGTTAGTTTGCGCTGTTTATGCACAACATGTACAAGCCAATAGGAGTTTACATTCGCTCTAGGGTGGGCTCTAACAGCCAATCAGGGCCGTGCTTCGCTTGGCGTATCCAATCATAACGATGGGGCGGGATCATACAGCCCCAGTTCAGTCAATCCTTAAATACTGCAGCAACTCCACAGACCGATTTACTGATTTCTTCTACACGCTGAGGAAAGAAGTTTCTCGAACAACATGTCTGGAAGAGGCAAAACCGGAGGAAAAGCCCGCGCTAAGGCTAAGACTCGCAGCTCCCGCGCTGGTTTGCAGTTCCCAGTCGGCCGTGTGCATCGTCTCCTGCGTAAAGGAAACTATGCCGAGAGAGTAGGTGCTGGTGCTCCTGTCTATCTAGCTGCAGTTCTTGAGTACCTCACCGCTGAGATCCTCGAGTTAGCGGGAAATGCTGCAAGAGACAACAAGAAGACTCGTATTATTCCACGCCATCTTCAGCTGGCCGTCCGTAACGATGAGGAGCTGAACAAACTGCTCGGTGGAGTGACCATCGCCCAGGGAGGTGTTCTTCCCAACATCCAGGCCGTGCTGCTGCCTAAGAAAACCGGCCAGGCTGTCGCCAGCTCCGGCAAATCGGGAAAGAAGGGTTCTTCCCAGTCACAGGAGTATTAAAAGCTACGCTGAACTGAGTTAACTCGCCCAAAGGCCCTTTTAAGGGCCACCCAATTATTCTGAAAAGAGCAAATTCTATGTATGAATTGTGGTAGTCTGTATTAAGACTTTTTGCACATTAAACAAGGTTTTTTTTGTAATGAAAGTTTGCGTATGAGATATGACTACAACATGGGAGGGAACTTATGGTGGCATAGAATCTTTATTACGTTAACTTTTTATCTTTAATATAAATGCAGAAATTTACACTTGTAGATCAAACAATTTCCTCGTTAATTATCGTGGAAAGGCACACAGTGGAATAAAAACTAACAAAATTACCTAAAACAATTTAATTTCCCATTTTGTCAGATCTAAGAGCTCAGATTCTTAAACTGTCTTTTTTTTATCTCATTGATATTTTGCATTATTAAGAAATGCATTGTATGTTTAAAAACTGAGGCTACACTCCTCAATAAAAATGCGTTATTTCATGAGGTAACTGTTACACATCAAATATATTCAACTCTACATTAAAAACAATGGGAAGCTATAAAAGGTAGCTTATTTTCAAGTGGTTTGTAGATGAAGACCGCAGTCTGACATAAGAAGCGGAAGACTATTAACATGAGTTCTTCCAGAATTCTGTGCCTCAGAGGAGACGGCAGTAGTCACAACAGGAGAAAAGTCTTGTTAATGAACCAATAGTAGAGAAAAATGGAAGCTGCCACACCGTTAAACTAAGGCACTGAGGTATATTGTCTGAAGTGATATGTTGGTTGTTTTTAGATACAGATTATACATCCAATCAAGGTTGCATTTAAGTGATTTATATAGTTGAGTGTACTGTTTAAATTAACAGCATGTTAAAGGCTCCAAAACTAGGCCTAATACTTCAGTGCACAAAAAGCCAGCTATCTAGCATCATTTAGTTTCCTGGCAGTTGTGAGAATGTCTTTGGCCCCCTTATTAAGGAGAGCATTTGCCAGATCCATTCCCAGTTTCTCTGCCGCTTCAAGGGCTGATGATGATACGTTGTTGGCAGTGACTCCAACATGTACAGACTCCTGAGCACTCTCGGGCACCTGGTTGGAATAAAAAATGTAAAATTGTAAATGATAGAAAATGCTTTAAAAATCATAAATGTATTGCCCTTCAAAAGTTTTTTTGTTAAAGAGACCTCATGTTCACCGAGGCTGCACTTAGTTGATCAAAATACATTTAAACAGTAATATTGTTCAATATTACAGTTAAAAATTGCATCATCAGCAATGTAATAATCTGCTTTGTATTTTTGTGAAAACCATGAAAAATTTTCTCCATGATCCTTTGGTGAATAGAGTTTAAAAAAATAAAAATTGTAACAATGTCTTAAAGGTCATAGATTAATTTCAGACATTCTTGAAAAAAAAAAAAAAAAATTCACACTGACCCCAAACTTTCATGTACGCATATTTAATCCTTACTTTGTTATCAACTTCCACAACTGTCTGCATAGTGTCCTTCAAACAATCAGCTCCGTCCAAACTATAAACTGCTCCAGTTAAATACAGCTGAAACCAGAAAAATATAGCTGTCTATGCAATACCTCAGCAACACCTAGCATAGTAGCATAAAAACACACCAGTGAATATCTGTTAATATAGTTATATTTTGTCTCTTTACCATAGACCCTTTCACTTCTGTATGCACAGCAACAGGCACACTGCAGCCTCCTTCCTGAATGCAGAAAAGGGGAATGAAGAGCAGTATTAAAACAATAAAACTGTTAAGACTACACAGAATGCCCTGAGGATGATATGAACCACACACAGTGAGAGCTGAGTTCATGTGTGTGTAAGAAAACTCACAAGCTCCTTGAGAAAAGCTCTCTCTGAGATGCACCGCAGCACTGTGTCTGGATGGTGCAAGACAGACACCATTTCCAGAATGTCTTTATCTTGTGCTCGGACTTCCACCGCCAGTGCTCCCTGATGATAAGACACATTTATGCATGCGTACAGAGTAGTCAGATCGCAAATGAAGCACTGTTTTATGTTCATGTACAGGGTTAAAGCCATTTAGTTAGTTTGTTAAAATAAATGAAAAACTAATTGAGATGTAAATTATTCAGAGTAGACACCATATTGACACATTATGTTCCATTCAATGCATTTTCTAAATTGAATTCACTTGGTTTAAAAAAAAGTCTTAAATTCACTATCGTAAAACCTGCATGCAACAAATATATATGTCTACCATCTAACTGCACTTTCAACCGTTAACATAATTTGTTACACAGGTGTTTCCTCTATTGTGCATTAACAGTTGAGCTGGCAGCTGCAGGTGCTTAATTTCCCGCATGAAGAATACAATAATAAGTACATAGCATGACGGGTATAAACACTCAAAAATATTTGCTACTGAATCTAGAGCGTGAAAAACAAATGCAATGCAATTTCAGAGTTTACGAATGGCTGTGCACACTTACCTGCCCAACAGCATACATGCAATCTTCAGGGCTCAGGATCTGCAATTTATACAAAAGCTACTATAAATGCATTATAAATAAACATTTATTATGTACTCAGCAGAGACCTCCATATTCAACACTAATTGTGGTTAGTAGATATGGGTTTTCCCTCATGAATATATAACACTCTTGTTACTCGTACACTCGTATCATGTCTTATATGAAATATATTGTTTTGTTAGAACTGAATATGATATTTTTGATTTGTCATTGTAAGAAAATATGTGCAACTACACTGTGACTTTTAAAATACCTGACTGATTCTGCTTTCCCAGCCCATACGTTTAAGGCCTGCTGCAGCCAGAATGATGGCAGCATAGTCGTCCTTTTCATCCAGCTTCTTCAGACGGGTGTTTAGGTTCCCTCTCTATAGCAGTAAGGTCAAGGAGGAAGACTCTAGTACTGTTAAAATGCTATACACTGTAGGTAAACTGGCCTGTGGTAACAAATACCCAGAAAATCTATGATAAAGCTTCTGCCATTAATAATACAAAAACATCCACAGATGGAAGAGGAAAGTGCAGGATACAATATTTTCAAACTCTAGTTGAGGGAAACGTTTCTTCAGCTGAGCTGCTCTGCGAAGTGAACTCGTGCCAATCACACTGGGGGGAAAAAAAGAGGTTTGAAAATGATTCTAACAGATTTGGTTACATATTGCTGTCAAAACACGGCATCTGTGGCAGAATGGAGATTTTGAATTCAATTCCAGAACTATGAAAATCACTCATCAAATTCTGGAGGATAGATGCTGGCACTTGTATTTGGCATGACAAGATTGTTAAAAAATACTGAGCTCACCTCTTCTCTGGCAAGCTGTCTAGGGTAAGTCCAGCATTCTTTGGATGAAGCACCACTGCATCATGGGGATTTTCTCTCCTTCACAAAAACAATACAAAACAAATCAATTACTGCTCAAACAGGTTTTATAACTACCTGCTACGGTGCCTTTAGTAATTAGAAGTCATAATTATACAATTCGTAAATAACTTTAAAATTAGATTAAATGAATTAAATGGAAAGCCCAGCTCAACTCAATCCTTAGCCACCATCAAGAATTGTTTTCTTAAAAAAAACGAACACTAGCTTCTACTGTTTTTCTATTCTATCTGTTTTATTGTTATTTATTATATATTAAAATAACCTTGCTACTTGTGCTACATTAGGCTAACTGAGACCTGCCTACCAATTCTCTTTTGGTGATATTTCCTCATTTATAAGTTGCTTTGGATAAAAGCATCTTCTAAAAGACTAAATGTAAATAATGAACAATTAATAAGACTATTAATTAAATAGATATTTACACGACCTGTCAAAAAGTTGGATGAATTAATTTTTTAGAATATAATTTATTTATGCATTTATTTAACATAACATAACATAGGGATCCTTACTGAAGAATGGCTCCAATAGTGAATCCAGGGGGCAATGAGGTAGGTAAATCCTTCAGGGAGTGCACCACAATATCCACTCTAGCGATGAATGAACACATATGAAAAAAAATATGACCAACCCACATACTACAGGAAAATATTGTTCTACAGTTCTAATTCACAGCATAATCAACTAAACAATACTGATTTTAAATGGGGGTTTAGAGGGGAAACGTTCATATAAAGCTGAGAGGAGAGCATACTTAGCCTCAGTGTTCTAACAGAAGCTCAGTTTTGAATCATTGAACTTACTCATTTCTCTCAAGGGCATTCTCCAGCTCTTTGGTAAAGAGGCTCTTTTCGCCAATCTAAGAAAATACAGGTATAAAACATGGTAAATTCTGAAATACTTGATAGCTGATCATGGATTTGCACATGTTGGGCAGCACACAAAAGATCAAAGGCCTTTCTTCATCCCAAAACCTGACATAATGACACATAATGAAAATAAATATAATAAGGATGGAATTCTACCTTTGATAATGCAGTGTCAAGGATTTTGTCCCCAATTGTGGACATGGCAACTGAAGAGCACACAGACAAAAAGGTTAAGGGCTGAATAGTTGTGCACTGGCTCCTATTCTGACATCATCATTCATGTCTTTTGACACAGACAGTAGGATTCAGCCGTGAAGCGGCCGTATAGATTACACATTCTCAGCAGAACACAATCACTCTCTGTTCTTAGACAACCACTGAGTGCATGAGGACAAGAAAACGTGTGTGTGTGTGTGTGTGTGTGGACAACTCTTACAGATAAAAATCTATGCGACTGATTAAAAGACACAACAGATATAATACAATTAATGCAAAGGGAATTCATGCAAATTATTACAGGCAAAATGTCCTCACCTATTTCCAGATGAATGTCTGGATAAAGCTCTTTCAGTGTGCCGGCCACACTGTCTGTTTGAATGCGAGCCAGCTGAAAGACACACACAACCTCATTACTGAAGATACAAAAATGTAATTTCATCAATGTAATAAAGTGCTATGTGTGATAGAAAAGCATGAATAAATTTACTCTGAGAGTGGCTGACTTATAAGTGCATTTGAAGATTCTCTAACATAACTTAAATGTTAGCATTCACTCCAAGCAATTATGGCAGTTTCTATCTGATGACAGCACACAAGTTTCACACCCATTTCCATTTTGTTATCTACCCTCACTTTATAACAGCTCGCTAGAGCAGAAAATCTAATTCTATGTATTTTGACTTAACTGATTGCATTTATTGTTTCAGTTGAGCTGGCAGTGAGAAAATCAAAAAGTAACGGTCTGTGTCAAGGGTTATCAATGTGTACAGACTGTGGGACCCTCAACCAACCAAGTCATTGTCAGTGTCATTAAAAATGCATATATTATTAAACTAGCAATACTTTTATTCAAATTATTACATCATTATTTTCATTATTACAATAATTACATGCAATGTATTATATATACTAAAATTAATCTGTAATTTTTATATCTAAAATGTTTTGACAAGTTTATGTTGTTTTCAAAGTGAAAAAAAATTGTTATAATGCATTGCAATCTACTCAAACAATACACATTAGATAATAAATATATTTTTTTAATTAAATATAGAACATTTTCTCATTAAAAGATAACACAACAAAATGGCATAACTGAATGCCTCAAGAATTACCTGGCTCTTCCTTGTTCCCATACGAATAACCCGACTGACTTTGCCATTTCCTTCCTGCAAGAGAAAGAATATACATTTCATAATAACGCTCACCTCAGCTCTTCAAAATAGCAAAACAGGTTTCATCCAACTCTCACACTAATATACTTGAATGGCCCTTCCATATTATTTGCAGACATGTTTACAGCTCAGACTACAGAAGAAGATGTGTCAGGTCCAGGCCTAATGAATGACTGAATGAATGAGCAACTGGTGGAGAGGTTTTCTTCTATACAGTGTCCCTGCGTTCCCCACACCCTGTGTTTCTGGGCAGTGCTGATAAACTAAAAGCCCCATGCAATGTATAGTTAGATATATGTTGACCGCAGTTTGACCAGTTGTTTCACAACACTTCTTTTGTTTATTGGGACGTTCATGTTCAGAACAGACTATAACAGAAGAGGTAAAAGAGTCAAGCTGTATAGAGGCTGCTTAAGTCATGCTTCTAATAAAAATTTAATTTTTATTACATTATGTGAAATCTTAATTTCTCGTTTTTAAAGGTTTGGCTGTTTGACGCCTTCATTAAGAGACCTTTATGCTAATACCACTAATGTTACACTGAAGATTATGAGAGATAATCTCGTTTTACATATTGTTCATTCATGCTTAATCAATCATTACATTACCGGTGCACTTGTCGTCGTAAAGTGGATCATTTATAAAAGATAACATAAATCACAAATACATTAATCGTTTTTACGTTGTCCTAAATGCCTAAATGAAAATTCCATATTCGCTCCTCGAATCCACATGGCTCAACGCCCGCCTATTTCTCATTCTATCCACCAATAGAAAGACAGAACGTTTAAAATGGCAGTTCAACGAGCCAATAAAATAGCACTATTTGCCAGTTGCGTTAAGTCAGGTAGTTATTGCACTTACTTCAGAAATACTAACGTTCTCAGACATCTCCGCTGTCAAAGTGGAACAATCTGTTCCCTTAACTATTTCGTCAAGGGTTTTCACTCATTTGCACAATTGTTTTGGTTAAATGAATGCTTTCGAGAATTCCCAACTGCCACCTCAAACTCGTGACCCGATTTCTTCGTGACCCAGACGGGAACGATACTTCCGTCTGCTAAGAACACGCTGGTTTGCGAGTGTGTTCATGCTCGTCATGCAGCGCCACACAGCGCATACTCAGGTCTCCAAATAATGTTTTAACTTTAATTATACACACTTAACATTCATTTGAGCTTGCATTAAGAAAAACATAAAAAGGGAGGTGTCAATCTGGGGGACCTTAACCAACCAAGTGGCAAAATGCATAATGTAATAATGAAACAGGCCACTTTAGAAGGGTTAATAAAAAAGGATATAATAACATATGTACTCCTTTAATGATTACTCGGAAAGCAAAAATGCAGAAATTAAATTTTAAATAAATAATGCATTCCTTGTTGGTTGTAATATGTCTAGGGTGCTCTGTTTTGTTTTTAGGGTCACTTTTTAACATTCTGTCAAGGGTCTGCAAATTAAAAATAGCCTCTGACACATATACTACTGTCATGTTTATTAATGTGTGTTGCCCCTGATAACAAATAAACTGAACAATAATAATTAAATACAATAGTGATAGATACAGTGAAAAGTAAGCTGCAGTGTTGTGAGGGTTGGGCAGTGCTGCTGATGTTGGATCTTCCACATATGCCGCGCTGCCCTTTTACCCTGCTGACGAGTCGCTTCCGGTTGGAGACGTGGCTTACACTTCTGCCATATTGAATCGCGGAGCAGCGTACTGCACACAAATAACAGTTGTATTTTTCTCCACATAGCATTTATACAGCCCCACAAACGGCGTTTATAAGATTTACACAGAGAAAACATACCAGACTCTGAAAATGGTGAGTATCTTTATTCGTTTTTGTGCAAACAACTGATTTTGACGACGGGTTCCGGTTTTTCCATGAGAGATTGGTGCTAGCTAACGAAATGAACCACAGACTGATTTATTGCTCAATGTGCGCATTCAATCAAGAGAAACTAAAAAATTAGTATACTGAGAAGTTGTATTTACTCAATGTCTGTATAATGTCGCCTGTTGAGGTGTTTTAACTTTCTGGTAAGATGTTGTCAATATGATGACAACGTCGAAGACATGCTATAACGTTACTACTGCAGGCCTGCAACTTTCGTTATCAGCTTCTTATTAAAAGTATTTGTGATCACAAATCAGTCTGTGATTAATTACAGTGGGGCTGAATGACTACATCTAGCCCGTTTGTCTTTTGTAACATCTGTTGACGTGGTCAGCTTGTGTTAGCCTTGAAGCTGCTGGCTTAATTAATGTTTAAAAATATTACTGTAATGTATCTTTAAACCAGCAACCATTCAGATCAATTGAAACGTATTATTTTAGCCTAATTTGGTAAAGCTGCAAGAAGTAGGTCTATGTGTGTTTATGCAAATGGACTTGAGAAAATGTTGCTTAATTTTTGTCAAACCGTTTGGAACAGGATGGATTATCTCAAACCCTTTGTGTAAAAAAAAAATTGAGAAAGAATTGAGCGCATCATAAAGAAAGAAACTACTTTCATGCAGAAAATAAGAGTACATAGATAGAAGCTGCACTGTGTGAGTCATCATATTTGTGGAGTTGTTTTATGAAAATGTTAGGTTGATATCTTAATTGTATGATCTTTACTGTGCTTTTCTGCCATATTGACATCACATTGACACTGTCATCACTGATAAACTACTCATAGAGGTTATGTAGAAACCTTAATTTTTCTGTGAAGCTGATTTACAGCTGTGTGTGTTGTGAAGAACGTTATACAAATTGAACTAATTCTATATAGGTCTTTGCTCAGTGTCTCGTAATGGGTGCTAGCTTGATTCACAGAGGGTTACATTTTAGTATTTTGTAGCAGCTGTCTATTAAAAATGTAGTCAATAAATGCATTGAGGTTTGGGCAGTTTATATCTTGCTAAACAGGTCACAGAACTCCTTATCCCATCAGTTTCCTGATGTTGATAAATGGGACCCATTTATTCTGTCACTTACTTTGACCAGTTTTGCTGTCTCATGTTAAGGGTTACCATGATCTTTGAAAACCTTGAAATAACCCGTAATTTCAAAACTGTAATTTTCAGACCCAAAAAGTCATGGCAATTTCTGTGGTCAACATCTTTTTTTTTTTCTTTCTAGTGCTCAATACCAAACTTTTTATTTGGCTAGAGATAACACCTTGTTTATAATATGTTGGGGGTTTGAGAAATGAATTGAAAAATCCATTGGTCAGAAAATGTGGGAAGCCTGCCTGATATGTAATCATGCTGTTGGTTTTATTAGGCGTTTCTTTGATTTGCTTCAGATTGCTTTCATTACACACAAGTCAGTCTTTTCTGAAAGTTGAGTAACTAAAACTAAACTTTCTCTTTTAAGAAGAGCTTTATCCTCAATTAAACACATTATAAATGAAGTACCACAAACATGAGAGCCAAGTAACGTTGTGTCAGTTCTGCTCTTGGAAGGAATGGTAATATTGAACCTCAGTGGCCTGTTTCAATCAGTACATCCAAAAGTAGTGTGCTGTATTCTGCACGTGCCTCTCTAAAGATTACCTAAGCAGTTTTGTAATCGCTTCTTAAAATTCTTGTTGAATAACACCTTTTCCAGGTGCTGTTGGCAGCAGCAGTCTGCACCAAGGCGGGTAAGGCCCTGGTGTCGCGGCAGTTTGTGGAGATGACACGGACGCGAGTCGAGGGTCTGCTCGCCGCTTTCCCCAAACTGATGAACACCGGCAAACAACATACATTTGTGGAAACTGAGAGTGTGCGTTACGTTTACCAGCCTCTGGAGAAGCTCTACATGGTGCTGGTCACCACCAAGAACAGTAACATACTGGAGGACCTGGAGACACTGCGTCTCTTCTCACGTGTGGTATGATATAAACAGTATACATGATTAAATAAAGCATAATACATTTTTATGCAAAATCAGTTTTTAGTTTTAATGATTTCTTGATGCATCTCAGTGTTCAGATTTGAGAAGAAAATAATTATACAATTATAATTATATATGGTGTACAGGGACATCTGAAAATGTTTACCTTAAATAATAATTGAAGTAAAATATCTGTTAATAGTTCTGAAAGGACACTGACAAATATTTTCCTTTTTCTTCTGTTGTGGTAGATTCCTGAATATTGTCGTGTCCTGGAGGAGAGTGAGATTTCTGAGCATTGCTTTGACCTCATCTTTGCCTTCGATGAGATTGTTGCCCTCGGCTATAGAGAAAATGTCAACTTGGCCCAGATCCGAACATTTACAGAGATGGACTCTCATGAGGAAAAGGTGTTCCGTGCTGTTAGAGAGGTAGGAAGGGCATTTCATAAAGAATATCAATGCACACTTTTGACTGTTATTGTTCAGTCAAAGGATAAAAGTATGCTGCCCTTTTTTTACATTAACAAATCTGGCAATTCCCCAGAAGTCTACAGCATATAATGACGTTCTAGAAAATTCTCCAGCCTGATAGACTTGTTTAGCTTAGGTATATGCATTGATGCAAAGGAGGAAGATCAATAAGTTTCTAGAGTGTGAAACAAGGTGCTATGTGTGGACTTCATAATTAAACATCCCTGATCCCAGCCATGTGTTTGTAGTTTATAAATAACATGCTGACAAGGGCTCTCAAATGACACTTGATGATAAATTATTAATTAAAGTGCTTTATTTGCAATGAAATTTACTATCGATCATCTATTCTTCACTCTAAACTGCTCAATTAATTGTTTATCAGACTCAGGAGCGCGAAGCTAAGGCAGAGATGAGACGGAAGGCTAAAGAGCTTCAGCAGATACGACGGGATGCTGAGCGTGGAAAGAAGGGACCAGGCTTCGGTGGTTTTGGCAGCTCGGGCATGAGCAGCAGCAACACGGCCATCATCACAGACACACTAATCGAGCCTGAGAAACCCAAACCCACCCCTGTACCTGTCAGGTACTGCCATACTCTTAATAAACTACAGCAAAACATAACAGCAAAAACAGCAGCAGGCTCTAAAATCAATGCCTTTTTGTTTAAGGTCCAGTGGTTCAAGTAAAGCACTTAAACTGGTTGGCAAAGGAAAGGAGGTGGATGACTTTGTAGACAAACTAAAGTCAGAGGGAGAGAATGTCATCTTGCCCAGCACAGGCAAAAGACCATCAGAGGTATCCAAATCTCTGCCTCCTCCAACCCACACAGAGAGGTAATGACATCTTAAAGTTTTCGATCAAGAATCATAATGAGTATAGTCAATAGGACATTAGTGGCGTCTGTAATATTATTCAATTAAAATAATTTGTAGTGCTGTACATTAACACACTAAAAATCAATTTTTGTGTTTGGAAATGATTTGTCTCTTTTGTGAGGCTTTTCAAATAAACATGGATTTAAAATCTTTGCTTATTACTTGCCCGTGTTAACAAAAGCAGCATTCATGCTGTGCGTGTGAGCAGCATGTCAAGTACAGTTTCAGCACTGAGCCTATTTTTGCTGTGTCTTGCACGCTGAACTCAGCAGAACATATGGTGAAACTGCACTTATTCATCAACAGAATGAAGACATGCAATTCTAACTGAATCTGGATTTAAGCAGTGGTCATCTTCTCATGTAAATCAGATTGCAAGTTTGACCATCAGATAGTTCTAGAAATTCTTAACTTTTTTTAAACTATATTTTATATAGGGCATAGTGCAATAACCCAGAAATCAATTTATTTATCTGTATAGAACCACAACTCTGTTATGCATTATTATTATTATTATTATTATTATTATTATATCTGAGGTTTAGCTTAGGATAGGATAATTTTACAACACTTAGGTAAATCTTTAAAAAAACTGTCTAATTTTCAGTGTGCATATGCGAGTGGAGGAGAAAATTACCCTCACGTGTGGTCGTGATGGTGGCCTTCAAAACATGGAAGTGCTTGGTATGATTACTCTCAGAGTGTCTGATGAAAAGAATGGGCGGATTAGACTCACAGTCAACAATAATGACAAGAGGGGTGTGCAGTTGCAGGTATGGTTGTTTGCAATTCCAATATGGTATTATGCTGAATATGATGTATCTTTAAAAAAAGTGAAATGCATTGCTGTAGGCAATTTGTAGCATGAAAGCTACTACTAAAAATTATAAAAACCAATAGTTTAAACTAGGGCTGGGTGATTTGGCCTAAAATTAAAATCTCGATTAATTGAACATTTTAACTCGATTACGATTAATTTATTTATTTATTTATTTTATTTTTTTTGCCCTCATAGTTCACTGACAAATCTTTACAGTAAGTATGCTCACATAATACAAGTGAGAGATTTTTGAACGAAGGGTGCATTACTTGATTTAAAAATAATTGAAGGAAACACGCTCTTCTATGATCTATGATTATTTATTAAACATCAATGTTGAACTACTAAAATTAAAGCACGCATTGTCTAAAACTAACAGTCACTTTGTTCTTATTAAAAAAACTTAAAATAAATTTCTATGTTTTTCTTATTAAAAGTAGAAAATAAGCAGTATCTCTTCAAAATAAAATAACTCTTGTATATCCTGTAAATAATATTTTAAACGGTGCACTTGCATCTTCTGTAGTTCTTACAAAGAAACTTGTGATCGCGATGGAACAGTGTATCTTCTGTCGAGAGTTTTAACAGGGTGTTTAGACTCGCTTCGCTCCGCTGTAGCCAAGGGAGTCATATCCTTTGCGATGTACAGAGACTGGAAGCGCCTTGCAGAAGCCCCTCCCACGCCCCCTTTCACGCATAAATGAAGCAAGTTAACTCAAAATGTTCAAGCCTCTAACTACGCGTGAATAGCGTGATTTATTTTGATCTGGTGTGAACGTAGGGTAACGTAACGGAGCGGGTCACGTGACTCCACATGTGAATGTTTAAACATAATTTCGAGAGGATCGCTGAAACGAGTAATCATACACAGCTGATGACCCTTTTCCTAATCATCCCTTGTTCATTCGCGCCCAATCAAGTCATTTCCCCTGCACTACAAATGCTCCCAGCTTTTCATTCCCAGCTTCCCGCTTCCCGCTTTCGTCCCTCCTCCACCCCTTCTCCTCCGTTTTTCATTTAGTTCACGACTTTCCGGGGGGCAGACGGTGAACGAGCCGAACGCCGAACTCTTGCCGCTAGGGCTCTGTACATTAGGGTTCGGAGTTCGCCGCACTCACGGCTCGCTCCCCAGACAGCATGCCAAATTTGCTTATTCATTATGAGGAAAGCGTGAACTCTTGAAATTAGAAGTTGTACATTTATTTATTAAAAAATATGTATATAATACACAAATAATAGATTGATCAATGTGTGTACATTATATATAAGATTTAGAAAATATTGATTTATATGTTTTTTTAACATATAACGTTTTTAATTATAATATTTTAATATAATTTTTAATTACATGTATTTATTTATTTTCAATAAAAAAATACATGACAAAATCTATATAAGTTGATTTATAATAATAAAATAAATAAATCATAGTTTTTTTATGTATACATACATGTACAGAAATAATTTAGAAAAATGAAACAATGAGAGAAAGGGAATAAACGGTGTGATGTGTTTAGTTGATGGACTCACATATGGCTGGGCTTTCATCAGAGCCGTCGGGGCAGTCGAGCTCCCCGTCACACAGCCAGCTCTCAGAAACACAGCTGCGGCCGTCCGCACACAGATACTCCTCCGTGTCACACGCTTGAGGAGCAGCGTAGAGCAGGGTGGAGAGATGAAAAATGAGAGAGCATGAATGAGATGTTATAGCATGTTTCTCATGTTTGTGCTGAGTATGGATTTATTATCACAGAAAATGTAAATGCTGGATGTGGGTTGACAGTAAAAGGACAGATATAGTTTATGCAAGTGAGTGATGGACTGGATTTAGAGAGCAAACCCAAAACTAGCTAAAATATTAAAGCACAGAAATGAAAAATATTGAATTAATGTGTTTCATTTGTTGTCATCACTCAAATGTTGTTTTTAAAATAGTACTTTGGTTACTGTTATTTAGCTTCCATGAAGTCGATGATGATGACTTCAGATCCATTGCAGATAGATGGACAAACAAAGTGATTATAAAAAGTGTAAATAACACCCAAAGAACTAGCTATAGAGGACAAAAACATTATATATCGAATGTTTTTCCTCAGGTTCTTGTGGTCTTGTCATCTGCTCTCCTCTCTAAGTTCAAAGAGAACACATGTTCTTTCATTCGCCTAAATGCTTAAAAACCAATAGCCTCAAGTAGCTTGCAATCTACTAAAAACGTGCTCGCTCTTTTTTTATCCATGATGCATTAGTGCCTCATAAATAACCAAATAACAGGCATACTACATGAAACACTCCACGAGACCCACTAAACCCAAACAATCCCGTCATCAGTTTGCGTTGCAGTGAACAATCCCAGAGAGAAGCAGAAGAGACGGAGTCTACAAAGTGTAGAGACGGGTCTGGTACATCAGACGGCATTTTCCTCACATTAAAAGCGGTTGAAAAGCACAAAAGGAGCAGCCAGGAGCCTTTCAAGCTGGGAAAAGTGCACAAATTTCCATAACAGTACGAGAGCGTAATAGAGGTGCGTCTGAGGCCTCCTGCTGAGTGGATGGGCAGGACGAAAACATTTGTGATTACAGCAGCTCCCAGCTTCAACTCCAAATCGCTCTAGAGGAGATGACAAGGAAGCACAGAGTCGAGACAGGAAGTTCAAAGGAAATATACAGTTTGTTTGGCCCCGAGTAACATGTTTTGGACTCACGCTCTGGTAATGTGAAGAGTCAAACCCAATATATAAGAACACAGAACAGCGTTTAAACTGGAAACCTGTAGCAGTCGGTTTGTGGTAAAAAGCAGCTGAGATATGAATGTTTTGATCAACAGCATGCTGTACTGAGTGAACACATTTAAAGAGTCTTGAAATAAAGTATTTGATTCACTGACAGTTCAGGGTGAGATGGGTTCAGAGTGTAGTCACATATCGTCTTTATTTTGACGGCTGAAGATCTGGAACACATGGCAGCTTTTGTTGGCCAAGCAAGCCAGATCTCATGGCAATGCATACATATGTTACGAGGGGGCTATTCAGATTCATACAACCTCACTCGTATGAATTCGTATGAATTTTTGCGAAATCGTACACATTTGTTACGAATGACATACACCTAACCCCACCCCTAAACCTACTCGTCATGGGTGTTTAGACAAATCGAACAAGATCATACGAGTGAGGTTGTAGGAATTTGTCACCTCGTACTTATACGTACGAATTGGGCGTGAAACTATGTTGGTCAAGCCTCGACCATTTTGTCCGACTTGTCAAACAACCAATCACAGTTCGTTTCGCTCAGCATCATGTTTTGGGCCGTGGAAAAGTTGCCTTAATAACAGAGCGGTGTGTACGTGAATACTTGGACGTATTTTAAAGAATATAATTTATAATTTAAATATTTCACTATTGAAAATCCAACATTTAGTTGAAGGTTTGGAATACATGGCGAGCCCGATCTCAGGGCAATTCATACATATTTAGCTAATTCGTATAAATTCGTACGACCTCACTAAATCGTACAATTTTACTAGTTGCCAATGTATGAATTCGTATGAATTACCTACTCCTAACCCCTCCCCTAAACCTACTCAAATCGTACAAAATTGTACGAGTGAGGTCATACGAATTTGTATGAACTTGCATGAATTTGCTACATAGTACAAATACGTACAAATTGATCGTGAGACTATGTTGGCCAAGCCCCGCCAATGAGGCAGTTTGACCGACATGTCAAACAACCAATCACAATTAGTTTAGTTTCGCATCCATTCTCCTTCCATCTACCAATCATCAGAGTCAGGACATCTTTGGGATTCATCACTCTTCAAACCAGGAAGAACATGATTGCCAATCCAAAACCTTGGAACCGTCAGGACTTCGAGACTGGTTTACCCTTAAGCCTTCTTCGCACTTTCCCCTTGCGTGAGTGTAGTTATACTGGTGTGTGCAGTTATGTGAGTTAACGTAGAGCTAATACAACTTTTGCTCAAATTAAATGAGTTTCTGATTCTGCCTTGCAAATGAATTTCCCTTCACGATGTCGGCCCTCTAATGCAGTGATACTGTAGGAAGGCGTTTTGCTGTGGCCTAGAAAATATCCCTTCCTAATGTTTATATGACCTTAAGCTATATGTTCACTGAATTAACAGATTAGTTGATGGTAATTCTGCTATAGTTACTACTCGCAGCTAATATAAATAATTGCAATTAATCACAAGTAATAGTAATCATTTATATACATTTCCCTAAATGAGCTAATATGCTACATTCTTTACATTAAAAATTCATTAAAATGCATAAATCTAAAATACATTAACTGTCTTTGCTTCTGAATTATTGAAAATATTTCTTATATGATTTATATATATATATTTATATTTATAATTTATTATAAATTCTTGACATTAAAAATGCAACTTTCTTTGCTTTTTAAACAACTTCTATCTCATGCCACTTTTATATTAGCAAGGACAGTAGCTAATAATATCAAAGTAATATTTCATAATCTCATCAAATACTAATTTCTTAAATACTCAGAAAATATTGTTTTGGTTTCTTAACAGAAATGTTAGTTTTAACATAAATTGATCTACTCCTTTATATCTCCAACTAAGCTTAATTTCTCCTCATTATATACAGCAATGAAAAACAAGCTGCTCATTTCCCAGTGAAATCTGTCACGGCTAACACACGCATGTAAAATAAGCATAATGAACCCGACCCATAATCCTGCAAAACTGCATTAAAACTGAAGCATGATTTAAATAAAAAATCAATCCGATCATATTAAGAGGCCTTCATTGTTTGTCCACGCCTCAATTTCCAACAAACTCTTAAATTTTTTCTCAACAATGCGAGATTAACAAGATATTACCTCACACAACACAAACCAGGCTCTCTTACCTTAAACACGAGCCGACACACACACACCTCACTGAGAAAAAATGAATAATTCATCAGCATATCTTAAAATTCAGTGTGGCTTTCTCACACATTATGCCTAATGTGGTTCTGCTCACAGTCCTCCGTCACTCTGCTTGTTTTGTACCTGGGAAAATACGGCATGCTGAACGCGTCCCTGACAGCTGCTTTGGAAATATATTTTATGGGAACGTGTGAAATATGGATGCGAAAGCAGCTCGAATGATGAACATTCACACCGGCGGGTATCACAATGCGAATCTGGGCTTGCATTTGTCAATAAATCGAGAGCGTTTCTTGTTTGGATGAAGCCTTGGAATGGCGTTCAGAGGCAGGCTTTCTTCATATGTTAGGTATCGCGATCAGTCACACGTTGTGTGATTTTTGGATCAAGTATCAATGGCTTATTGGAGTTTCCAGAGCTCATTTAAATAAAGTCTTTGTGAACCGAGCGCTTTAATGTGAAGCTATTGACCCTCGACCAGACATATGGAGGAAGTTATTCACTAATGCTTGAGCCAACAGTCCTAACTGTCCTAAAGATTATTAGCTGCTTCCTCTCATTTTTTTTGTTATGTTTTACTTCAATATGAATTGATCCTGTTTACTTTCTTAATGTATGTTAAGATTTAATTTTATTTTATATCTCCTTTAACAAGTTATGTAAAGCGATGAGATTTTTTTTCTTCAGTTTTTTCCTACAGCTTTAACACACCGTATAAGTGACAGATTTCAGGTGGAAGGTATGGAGCCTACTGTAAAGCGACAATAATAAAGTGTGAAGGTAAGGTCAAAGATCACAGAAGAATATATATATGCAGTTTAAGCAGTAAATGCCTCAAAAACTAGGATATTAATTCATATTAAATATTTAATAACATTAATCTCTTAGCATAATAGTTTTGCGACATTCATTTAAAAAGGAATAAGACGTGAATACATTTATTTTTAAATTTAATTTTGTATATTTTTGTACATACATTAGAAAATTATTTATTTAAAATAATAATAAATATTGATAAATAAAAATTAAATTGCACCTTAAAGACCTTTTAACATTGCATTGAGACGGAAATAATAATAATAAACAAAAATAACTATTTTCTGTGAAATAAATAGTGATAAAGATGCATTTTTCTTATGAATTAAATATGAATAATATGTGTATTATTAGCAATTAATAATAACAATGAAATGCTACTACAATAAATAAATAGATACATACATACGTAACAGGATAAATAAATACAGCGTTATAACCACTGAAGAGTTAAACGGTACAGTAATTTCTTCATCTGGACAGCTGTAAAACATTCCTCAGATAATCTGCCGCTTTTTCTAACAAGGAGCGAGTGAGTGACATTTAATGAGCACGCGGGCATATCCTCATCGAGATCTGGATATTTAATTACACCGCGCTGTTCCGTGTACCTGCCCTCGCGCTCCAAACATTAACTCCGAGTCCCGCTGCACGAGATGAGCGCCGCGCGCGCGGATGATGAACGGCTGCAGCCATTGTGCCGAAGAGATGTTTGCAATTTCTCTCTCGCGTGATTAATCAATCCCATACGCGCACAAGCTCGTTCAATTACGCCGTGTGCGTGGGGCCCATATTGATCGTTTTATTTCTGAAATAAGTGGGAAGGACGTGGGCTCGATGCCAGCTCTTAATTATGAAATATCATTCGTGGTTGCCATAGAGATGTGACACGGTAACGAGGAACGAGTCTTGAGCGCCCAAACTTCTGACAGAAAATAATGATTTAAACTGATTAAAAAAAAAAACGGAGAGCAAGTAATAGAAGGATGTAATAGACTCTTATTGGACACCAAAGCATGTTTGAATTGTTAATAACGCAAAGCACATAATGCGCAGTTCTAATTGCCTGTTTTAGGCTGATAAAATTCATTTTAATAAGCAGGGAAAACTAGGGGAACAAACATTGTGCAAAAGCAAAGCAGCAAATAAACAGCAGATCAAAATAATAATAAAGTTCCATACAAAAGTATGTTATTCTACCTATACAGAGTTGACTGTGACAGACGGGCATACCAAATGCATCCACAATTATAAATATTTATATATATATATACAGTATTTATATTCATAATGAAACTGACAGACCTAAAAGTCATACCACCAACTGACTCTGAATTCTAAGCATCATGTTTGAAGGAATTCAGCTTTGCTCAACACCTGCAGAGTAGCATCCCGAAAGTAAAGTGTGCTGGTACAGTAGCAGCCTCATGTTGCGGGACTGTTATTCAGCAGCAGGGGCTGAGCGACTAGTCAGATTAGAAGGAACGTTCAGTGTAGCAAAATATAGAGATTGCGCTGAAGAAAACCAGTCCAGAGCATTCAGAAACTCAGACTTGGGCAGAAGGTTCACCTTCCAACAGGACAAAGACCAAATAGCACATAGCAAAAGTGGCTTATAGAAAGCTCTGCAAAGTAAGTGGTCCGGCCACAGCCTGAGCTTGAACTCAATCAAATATTTCTGGAGAAACTTGAACATGTGCATCTGACCCCATCCAACCTGACAGAGCTTGAGAGGTGAAGAGGAGAGGAGAAGAGTAGCAGATAATTGCTAAAATGCTGATGAGCAAAGCTTGTCGCATTAAACAAAAACTACTTGAGACTATAAAGATGCTTCGGCTAAATGATTAGTCAGGGGTATGAATACTTATGCAATGTATGTTCTGTATTTCAGTTTTGTTTTGTTTTTTATTCATTTTTAATAAATTTTGCAAGTTGAGACCATGTTTATTGGAGCAGTTCAACATAAGACAGCAACGTACAATTTGAAGGGGTATGAATACTTTTGCAAGGCACTGTACACACATGGGGAGCCTATGTATATTGCTAGTTCTGTTAACACAGCTTGAAAAAAAAAAAATCAGGAATTCTCCCCACACTTTTCCCCTCCATCTTAAAGCTGTTTTAATTCAAAAAACTTTCTGAAGGTGGAAAAAATGTGATTTACATAAACTAAGCCTGCGCTTCAAGAGTCGTTTGGAATGTCATCTCTGAGTTTCTCAGGGTCAATCAAGCTGTCTGCACGACTGAAAGTCATCATGAGCTTCACAAACACACTCTCGCAATAACCTGCAACAGCTTTTATCAACAAAAACCGATGTGGAATGAGACGACGAGTCCTTGGACGCTCTTTTATCATTACAATCTACATCACAGGGCATTCTGCCTTTGTGAAATGACAAGATCCAGCCTCGCCAGCTGTCTTCAATCTGCAAGACGCCATTTTAAAGTCTGAAACGCTCTTCTCTTATCGCAGATGTCACCACAAAAACCTCTGGTGGAGGCACCGAAAGGGGAAAAAAAAGTTCAATGCAACGATTTCGCATCCGTTGTCCTGAGATTTTATCTGCATCATCAGATATCTGAATTTCTTTTATCTTTGCAAAGTCAGATTTGCAAATGAAACATCATATTTTTTGCCCTTTATTAGATAAGTGCTTCCTGTGCCTTCCTGTTCGCTTTAATAAGTGTGTGGCTGTAGCTTGTGGATTCTGATTGGCTGAGTCTTTGTGAACTCAAGAGACCGTCTCGCTTCAGTTTTCAAAACGTTTCTGAATCATACGGTTTCATAATGGGGCTAGATTAGCATAACAGAGCAGCGCTTCACAGTGAGTACAGTATTTCACTCTCACTGGGACATCCTGAGTGGAATGATTCAGCTGGAATAGAAAACAATTATTTCATTTAAAATCACATTCAACTGGCCTTTTTAAAAGAATTGCAAGAGCTCTGATGTATTGTGAACATTATTTCTGTTGTTAAGGCTAAGTTTTCCAGTGTGGTTGAATGAATGCCACGCTAAACTGTCAGATGTTGAGGAGATCATTTTTTTTATGATTTTCATGTAAACTGGGGGAGTATATCTAGAGAATATTGGGGTTGAAACTTGGGCCAGTAAGTAACCACCTAGCAACCACCCAGAGTACCTTAGAAACCAGATACTGTAAAAACATGCTACACATCCCAGACCACTTTTACAACCCCATAGCAACAAGCTAAACACCACCCAAAAAATCCCTTAACCACAGCAACAAGCTAAAAAGCAAGAAACCACCCGTAACACCACCCAAAGACAACTAAAATACCAGAACACCACACTAAGTACCCAGAATACATTAGAAACCAGATACCATACTGCGCCACCCCCACCCAAAAACACCTTAGCATCCCCAGAGCAAGCAAAGAACCACCCAGAACACCACCCAAAAACAACTAAAAACAACCAAAACACCTTAGAAACCCAAGAACAACATACTAAAAACCTATC
>JAUCNO010000353.1:3943020-3957694 GCA_032353835.1 Enteromius viviparus
TCAGTGTCAGTCATCTATCATTTCCTCTGATTTTAGGCATTACTCATGGGTAGGGTTAGGTTTAGGTGTAGAGATATTGTCAAAACTAAAATTTTGAAATAAAATGTTGTTCCAGGGTCAACAAAATATGTTAACCCAGGAACACGCCTAACTCAGCAAAATCAGGATGTGCATGGAAGCATATTTTAGATCCCTTAAACCTTCCCCATACCAAAAATACTTACTAAACTTAACAACTGCATTGCTCACTTTGATAAGCAACAAAATGGGAGTTTGAGGAAAAACTCTTCCTTAATTATATATGTTTTCCCTGTTCTAAAGTGTCACCTTAATAATGGTATAATAATTTAGATTTAGTTGTTTTTTAAAAAGATGTTTCTTATGCTCACAAAGCCACAGTTTAAAGTAACTGTTCTATTTGAATGTATATTAAACTGTAGTATATTCTTGTGATAGCAAGGTTTTTTCAGCGCCTATTACTCCAGGATCACAGTTACCTAGACTTTTTCCTATTTTAAAGCAAATGAAAGAATTCATCCGATTAAGGCTTTGAATTGCTATGTTACGATCAAAATTGCTGGTTCCCATCATACCAGTGGATTAATACCCACATTATTGGCGGGTCAGGTTACCTTCCTCCAGTTCTTTTTTACGACTAATGTGTTTAGGTGACTTTAAAAGAGGTAGAAACAGTATTTCACTCTCTCTCAACAACCTATTGGCAGATTCAGATGGTGACAGAAGGTGAGTGTGAGTGGAGCTTATATACGGCACTTGAGGGCCCTCTGCGAGGCGATAGCACAGTGGCGGCGGGCTGTGAAGTGCAGATTAACAGGCTGAGAGAAGAACTTGATTCGCCGTAAACCTGGAGCACTTCTACAGCAAGCGTAAAAGATTGATGGCTGAGTTGGTGTGGAGGGGGCACAATAAGATTCTGGCAAGCAACAAGAAGTAAAGCGAATCTGGGTTTCGTATTTGTCCTTCAGCATTCCTCACAATTGCCCCGCTGTGCCATTTCTTAGCTAAGGTCAAAGTGCCAACAGGAGACTACCGCCGCTCTGATTGAAAGCTGTTTTCAAAAACACTTCACAACTCCGTTTGTGTCACTTTAAACTTTTATGCATCTTTTAAAGCAGCTTTTATATAGCTTCTACAGTTATCATTCGGACAAAAAGTAGATGTCCACCTGAGGTCATACGTCCACTTTTTTGTTTCAGGGAAGCTGATTGGTGTGCACCATGCCAAACAGTCTTGCTTCTCTTCCTCATGACTTTGCAGTGTCTGAGTTTCAACGTGCTTGACAGATGGACTACAGGGACTAGCACTCAACGCCTGCCTCATTCTCACTCGGGATCCCTGGTGACTTCGGCTCGTGTTAGAAATCACTCTCTTTTCGACCTGTGAATGCCACTTGCTCTGTAGCTCTCCCAGTCACCTTGTCCCACCAAGACAATGAGCAAGGGCTTTGTCGAAAGTTGACACTTCCTGATGTACGCATTGCTGTGTGAACCCGTTGTTTTCCATTTTAGCCATTTCTTTGCTGTGTTTTGTCAGAAGCTTTTGTGCCACAATATACCATTATCCAGGATCTACGTAATTATTATCTGTGGAAACATAGTGGTAGTTCATGGATCACCCCCATGTTTGATTCTGTTATGGTTTACCAGCATAAATAGATTGCATATCTATCCATTCGTTTGCTTGTTTTTAAATTTACAGCATTGCCATTATTTCTTTATGGTCATAATGTTGTCTTTGGACAAATTTATACTTAAAATGTACAGAGTCAGTATTTGGGACTTCATATACACTAAAAAACATCATGAGTACACTGTTGTTTTAATAATATTGCAAACTCTTAATGCTTTATTAATTGTCCATTTATGGTTCAGTGTATTATGGAAAGCCTATTCATAGCCTGTTCAATTTCATGCACTGATTAGTTTGTCAGTTGAACCAGTCTATATTTAACGTCCACAACTAGTTGATAAGCTGTGGGTAGTGTCTTGTGGAGTAGACAGGGTTCTAATTAATACTGAAGGAAAAGGAGGCCTGGCTTACTGTGACTAAAGCTAGGACTGGCTCTTTGGCCTGCTGGAGCCTTGCCTAATGGCCTAAGTGCTCGCTTATTCAGAAACAGTCAGTTTTATTGATAATCAGATGGCAAGCCACCAACACAGCCATCAACTGACAACCAGGAATTCTAGTCCCCTGCCAGCTTACAATCATTCATACCTCCGTCTCTCATGTATAGCATTATAGGCATGAATATTTGCTGTCAGATTGTAATAATTATGTACATTCTCTAAGTGAGATTGGAACTGTGAAGATATTGTCAACTCCTGTAGACTCTGTCAGTTATTCGTTTGCACCGTGCGACGTAGAAAGTGAGCAGAATTGGGTAATTTAAATGCTGAAGTGATCCAAAAAATGGAATAAATGCATATTTTCCCCTGTAAACATTTCATTTAATTTTTTTGTTAAGGAAAGGTGTTTTGGAGGATCCACTATGAGAACTATGAGTGTCTTTATGGCTCTTATAGAAATTGCTTCCAAGCACAAGCTCTGGACGAGGATCAGGCTTTGAAGATGAATGGATGGTGTGTTGTATTGATTTCCCCCCCCCCATATTGGTTCCTTAATCCTGGTTAAGCATTGGGAGATTTAAGCATGGACCGATGTCAAAGGTTTCTGAACCAAAATCTTGTTAACCATGTCTATTCTTTTGTGACCCACTGACCTTTCAGTACTGGTTCACTGAATACAGTGCACACGTTTAGCAGTTTATCTCTCACCTATTTTTATTTGAAACCTTTGAGACATTTTTGTTGTTGTTAGGATTTAAATACGGTGGTGCCTGCTGTTGGTCACAATTGAAAATCTATTTTTGTGTTAGATGCCAGGCCTCCTGGACCCGAGGATCGATACTGCTTTGTCGACAGATTCGAGCCCCTGCTCTGCTCGGCTGAAGATGAATTAGATTTTTCTATAAAAACGCGGCGCTTCGCTTTGCCATTGAGCTTATCGCTGCCGTGTGGGACACTTTAACTCTTCACCTGTGGTATTTCATCCACTGTTATTACTGCTGCCCCACTCCTGTGCCTTCTCGGATTTTCCCATTCTCTATCTGTCCTCATCTGTTATCTGTAGGGGACATTTCTAATTCCAAATGGTTATGATCTGTATTAAAGTTTACGGATTAAAGATTAAGCTCTATTTTGTCCCAAATCCAGGTGCTGCCAAATTCCTCTTAGCACCTTTTTGAATCCCTTGCACTGTCCACCCTTTATCATTTATAGTTCTAGAACATGCTTTCAGCATTTAATCTATTCAGGATGGAAACATATGTAGACAAACCACCAGTCAAATGTTTGGTCATATTTTTGTTTTGATGTCAAAATGAAACATTAGCATATTGCCTGCCCACTTATTGGTCTTTTCCCATTGGTCTGAATGAAAATACAAATTCATTATTTGCCACTAGGTGCCTCTTCTGGAGCGTTAAAAGCTGACAAACACTGCTTTAAATGAAATTGACCAATCACTGGAGAGGTTTGGAAAATTAAAGAAATAAGATAAAAATAAGTGCATATTAATGAAAGTGTTTTTGATCTTGCATGCATGTCAACCTGTTGTTTGTGACTCCCAAAACCAATATATGAACTTTCATGACATAATAGGGGCACTTAAATGTTTTTTTGCGAATGATACCAGGATTCGATAAATTTAAAATGAACTTAAACAGCGTATATTGGCAATAGAAACCTTTTGCAATGTTACAAATGTCTTTACTGCAACTTTTTCAATTTAATGCCTCTTTGCATTCATTTTCTAACCCCAAAATGACTACTGACTAAATGACTACTGCTCTGTTCATTAATACATTCAACAACAAAACACCTCAATCTCTCAGGAGTCTTGCTTGACTCTGAGTCTCGGTCTGAAGACACCAGTTCAGTCTGTGTGACACGCTGCTGTCAATCAACTATTGTGGGCGTGGCCTCTGTTGGTGTAATGCCACACCGACATGCATTTGAAAATGGCTTAATTTCAGAAGGGTCAACTTATTTGTATTAAATTAAAAGAAAACTACCTGTGGATCTTTATCATTGTAGGGTGGTTGTCACTCCCAACACACATTTCAGTCCAAACAGCTTGTAAAAGTGCATGTGGCACCGGATGACCCCTTTAAAGATATTTGTATATGTGTAATTTGTAAATGTATTTAGTTATGTGTGGGTGTTAGCAGCTCTTGAATCTTGTGTTTCTGTCTTTTAGGTGGTGATGAAGATCATCAAGCATTACCAGGAGGAAGGCCAGGGCAGTGAGGTGGTGCAGGGGGTGCTGCTGGGGCTGGTGGTGGAGGACAGGCTGGAGATCACCAATTGCTTCCCTTTCCCTCAACACACAGAGGACGATGCTGACTTTGATGAAGGTAAGGGAATAAAGTTATGTTTTTTTGCCTTAATCATTTGTTAGCACTATTCAGACAGGACTAATTTTCTAAATGCCATTTGAGTTCGAGTTTGTAAAGTAGACCATCTGCTACCATTATTGTTTCTACTGTTACTATTATATGAATTTTACCCACAGATCAAATTTGGCTTCATTTTGCTTCTCATTGTATCAGTGCACTAAGTAATACCCATCACTGATGCCACCCAGTTGCTTAATCCATTTTGGGCTCCCTCAAGAAGTACTGAAATAATCATTTTAAGCCGCTTTGTGGAGAAAGCCAATGATTTAGTGACATGGATGTTGAGATGTGCTACATTAAGTACTGATGGAGTGCAGATAAAGAGTACACACACATACATTTCCTGGGAACATTATAAACGTGTTCCCTGCTAGATAGTGATCCGAATGCAGTTTAAATCGTTCTGCTTTAAATTGTACCTGATACAAATTTCTGATTTTAAAAGTAGGCACTTGATTAGAAATACCTTTTATTATGGGTTCTTTCTCTCTTTATTTTTTTTCTTTGTCTTTCTCAGCTTTTTCAGTATGCACAAACACATAGAAAAAAGGATAGTAGATGTAGATGTGTTACTCATCACGAAAAGATTTAAAAACACTGAAATGAGCCTTTATTTCTTTAGTTAGCCAAAGTGGTGTGAATGTGGCTTATTTGTGTCTGACAATTTCTTAAAGGGACAGTTCACCCAAAAAGAAAAATTCTGTCATTAATTACTCACCCTTGTGTTGTTACAAACCCATAAGACTTTTGTTCATCTTCGGAGCACAAATTAAGTTATTTTTTTATGAAATCCAATTATTTTCCAATTTATTCCAATAATTTTATTTCTTTGGGGTGAGCTATCCCTTTAAGGGTCTCTCATATAAAGTCAAACACAAATACTGAGGCTATTATTCAAATTCTAAGATGCTTTTATTCAAATTAGTGTTTAATTTACTGTAAAATTCTGATCTATTGTTTAATTTACTGTTGTTTTATGCAGTTATGCACAGAAAATCTAAATTAAGCAACATTAATTTCAATTACACCAGGAAATTTGCACTTTTGTTGTTCTTCCTTGCATTTCGTCACATTAAACTCCTCTACAAGTGTAAACTTTTCTATTTTATCACAGCCCCGTGTCTTCGTTTACAGCCTGCCAGCTCGTCAGTGATCACTAAGGCTGAGAAACGTCATTGTTGATAGTCAAGCTAGTAAACGGCAAAGTAAATTGCTGTGTAATTCAACAGAAACCTTTATCGGAGCAAAAGTTTGAGGCTCAGCTTTTATAGGCCTTCTCCAGAGAGCGCTAGCCAGAACGCCTCATCAAGCTCGGTCTGGAGAGAAGTGAGAATGAAAACGGTCTGCTTTCAGCACAGAGCGAAGGACTGCGAGTTGTTTGTTCGCTTTTACGCCCTGTGAGATTACAGCCTTTGAGATGGCTGTGCATCATGGGAGGGAGAATGAGGCAGGGTTGCTTTATTAAAAGTGTAATGGGCTGTAGCGGCTCAAAAATTGAGCAGGGTAGGGTGTTGTTTTGTGGGCCACCAAACAAAAGCTGGGGTGATGTGACCATATATACCACAATTGTAAAAAATATTATACCGGAGAATCTGGGGGGAAAAAAACAACATCAACCCCATTTATAATTAAAGTCATCTGGGTAATCTTGCCTTTGGTGTATGTCAGTGAAGAAAAGTATTTTAATCACTAGAATAAGATTATGCATATTACATGACTGTAGAGGACGGTTAAGCCTAGTCCTAGACTAAAATGGCCATTTAAACCATATTAAAGTAAATCTGCTTTCTCTGTCATGGATAAAATTATACAGTAGACTTGGTGTTAGTCTAGATTTTAATAGTCTGATTTCCAAGAGGAAGACTAGAGCTACTTCTGGACTTTATTGGGGTTTAAATTAAACCTAGGGAGCTAGGTTTTACATCAGATTAACATTGTGTTTCCAGTCTTTATGCTTTATGCATATTGGTACGTGTTCTGTTGAAAGATCCAGCCATGGGCCGTTGCTTTCTGACCCCAAGATTCAAGTATTATCCAGCTGTGATCAGTGGAGAGTCTTTGGTCAAACTCAAAATATACTCCTTATGTTGCATTAAGACAAAATAGTAACTGACAATATACTGTATGCAGATTTGTAACGTTTCCTGTTGGAACTGCTTCGTTTGTCCTAATGGTGGAAATGTTCAATGCTTTAGCTTTAATGCTTTATTCTTGACTTCATATTTTGTAAAGCTCAACAATCTATTGATGCACAACAGAACAATTTTCAGTGATGGATGGAAATTTGGCTTCTCATATTTATATTCCCGTGAAGCAGAAAGTACTTTTTATTAGTCGACACCTGATATAAGCAGTTTTCTCTTGTTCAGTAACTTCTTGTTTGTTTTTTGTTGTTGACTGCAGTCTTTTTTCCACACTGCTGTTGTTTTTCTTGGATTTGCTTCTCAGTTCCGTACTATTTTAAGCTTTTCTTCCATGTTTTACAGGCAACCTCTGTCCTGCTAATTCAGATTAGAATAGTTGGTTTCAGATTAATCTGAAAAATGTACTAATTTAACAGTAGAATACATAATGTAGGTAATCCTGTAAAGCATTAAAAAATAAAGTTAAAGCAAAATAAATCAATGCTGTATTTCTGTCTGTTAAATATCTCTCACACACACAGTATGTGGTATTACCCTACACCTAAACCTAGCCCTTACGGGAAACTACAGGCATTTTTAGATTTTCAAAAAAGCACCGTTAAGAATGTTTTTTGTAATACCCATGTCAAATCTATGTCATAAACCACATAAACACGCACACAGATGCGTGTATATTTTGCACAGTATGTGTGTATTTTGATATATAATTTTATTAAACATTTTTATATATGCATGTACACTCAGTTTGTGATACATTTATCATGCCATTTTGGTCATACTGTCTACCCCTAACTCCTCTGTGGTGCAGAGGATATTTAAATATATTTTATTTAAACGTGTTAGAGGTGTGCAGACTACATGAGCACCTTTGAATCCAAACTGACTGATAATGCATTCGATGCATTTATAAAGAAGAGATGAATTAGTTAGAGTTAATACTAAATGAGAAGTATTCCGCCTCAAGCGTAGTGCATGGCATCTCCAAGTATACATTAACTCAGTGACTCTGACACTGCCTGTGGTAACCCAGCGATTAATTTATTCTCCTCCTCTGCTACAGGGTGTGTACATATGACAATGTGTGTTTGGGTGACCCTCTCCCACCCTTCCCATCACAGCATGTTTTTCTCACTGTCTTTAGCCCGTAGGGCTGTGCCTGACGAATTATGGCATCTAATGGATATTTAAACACCCTTCATAAGCAGGGATCCTTGAACCGTACAGGCTACAGAAAGGTGTAAATTCACTCTTTAATGAGCAGTCGCGACTCCTTTGCTTGTTTTTCCTGCAAGGCAATTGCTTTATTTATTACTAGAGTATTAGAGGTGAGTTCGAGTCGGTCGCAGTTCTTTACCTCCATGTGAGTGTTCATTTTTGTCCGTTATAAAAACCTGCCTATAACCTGAGGTGACTTCCATCATTTCACTCTATTTTTACCTGGTGTTTGACTGCCTCAAATAGAGCCGAAGTCTTTTAGGTGGCTGGATTGAGTCTTATCTGATGGAGGAGTGCGGGTTTGCTTTGGAGAGACTGAAACAGGAGGGTGGAACACCTAAAGAGCGTAATACAAACAGACCGTCCCAGCCGAGATAAGCTTTGTCTGTGACCTTACATTTTCAGTCTCAAACAGCCCATAGAAAGGACATTAGATTCAGCTCGGCATATTTATTAAATGCACATTAGTGAATGCATTGGTTTTTTGTGCATTTTGTAAAGTATATTTTTAGTTTAACCAGTGCATGTTATATAACCTATTCTAAATGCAACTTCTAAATGCACTTCCAGATTAAACTTAAACTTTTTATGAAATTTAAATATATTTAACAAGGATGCACCTGAAAATGCTGGGGACTATTTCAGGCTCAATGTGATATCTTTGCGCCTGCTGCAGCTATGGTATGGCAACAGTTTCTTGATTATTACACCCGAATAATAGTATAGTTCCTAGTTAGTACACAATGTAATTATAGAAGAGTCAAGTTTTAAATAGGAAAAATATTTAAATTCTTTGGTCATTTTTGAGCATGATGCTAATGGGTTAATCAGATTCTATGATAATCTACAACTAAAAGTGCTACCACCAGCTCTGGAGATCGTCTGAATGGATTCAAAAACAGTAAAACTCAACTCTTCAAAGTGATACGGTCCCTTAACCCTTTATGGGCACTCATGAAATAATTGGAATTCATAATTTCAACTCTGGAATGTTGTTGGAGGCTATAACAAGACTTTAAAGCTTTTGTGACTTTATAAAAATAATAACAATTTTATGTTGTAAATCTAGGTCAATGAAATTACCATATATGGTTCCTCACCATTCTATGATCATCTTTTTTTCCCAAAAAGGGCATATATTTACAATGTTAAAAACACACATAAAATACAAATAAATACATAAAATGTACATACACTACAATTCTCATTTTATTTTTTTTTTATGTGCCATAGAATCTTGTTTTCCAAAAGCTGGATATATACAAAAATGTACAATTTAGATCTACTGAAAAGTAGAAGATAGCACACTAGTCTAGGTGGTAGCACTTATCTTATCTTAGCAGTATTAAGGCTCACAGTAAAAATAAACACCAGGTTATGCCATAATAATAAAAACTGGGTTAAAAGTAATAAATGAATAAAATCTATTAAGTTAAATATTATATTTTACTATTTATGGCTTGATCATTTCAATAAATCTCCCACTGAATTGCTGCATAATGTTATACAAACCTGTGTCAACATTACTTACTATTGTTCTACATTTTAATGCATTTTTTGTATACAGGCAGTTACCTGAATAGGGCATATGATCAAATATGATCACACACTTTTTCATGTCACAGCGTTCACTAATTTCTAGAAATGTTATGCAAACACCACAGATCTCAACATTTAACACAACTATTCAACCATATCATGCATGAGTTTCGTTAACTTAGCATTGTTCGTTTCGATGCTATTTATATTTTTCGAACTCGGGAAGTACGCTGATGTTTGAAACACCGCGGGCAACTCCTGATTGGTCAAATGCCAGAGTGTCGCCACTGGGTTCTGATGATTGGCTGGAAGAAATCAATGCGCTTACACAAGCTCACGGAAAGGCACGAGATCGCTCTAATGAATGATCGATTAAGTTACCAAATGTAGTTCCTTGCCCGATAAAGGGTTTAATCTGCTGACAGAATCATTTAGGCTACAATGTTTTCATCCCAGCCGTGTGTCACAGTTTTTTTTTCAGTTCATTATTTTTTTTTTAAGTTCATTTTGCAATACTTAGAAAATGTATGTTTGCATTTCATAAGCAATGAGAGAAAAATAAATGTTGTCACACTACAGCTCAAAATATATTCATGATGTTTCGAGCATAAAAGCTCTTCAGACAATAAACACACATCTCAGTCCTCATATACAGCACAAGTAAATCACATGATCACCCAAATGACCAAAAAAAAAAAAAAAAGAAAAGACACTTGAATTTCTGATGCACAGTGACCCTAAAAGTAGCACAACACTTCTTCAACTTCAGACATGTTTCTACTTTACAAGATATTGAAGCTGTCAAATTAGGGGGTGATATTAAAAATGTACTTTTAAAACATTAAGCATATTTGATTTACACTTTAAACACTTTATCGCCTAATGGTCTTAACAAAGAGTTCGATTTTCACCCTTTTCTTTTATGGTATTGATTGACACGTTAGGATTGTTTATACTAAACCTGATATTTCACTCTTTTTTGGTGTTTGTTTATGTTTGCTTTTTTTGCAATAAAGGTAGATGATCATGTGATTTAGCCTGCTTCTGCTGTATATAAGGGCTGGATTGAGTATGTGATTGGCTGATGAAGGCTCAAATGTCACATGTATAGGGAAAATCAAATAAAAAAAAATTCTACTTGTTATAGATTTTTCCAGCTTTGATTGGTCTGTGTTTAGCAATTGCATTGAGTTTTTGGCCTGTTTGATGTCCACACTTTAATTGTTATCTTTGTAAACAAAATCTAATAGTTTTTTTTTTCTTGACTGTTTCAGTTCCTGATGTGTTTGTGGAGAGCAGCAGTGTATCTGGACATGAAGGTGGAAATATCAGTGTTCAGTGTCTCTACAGTTCTGGATATCAGAATAAAGTCAAACAGTGGTGCAGGTATAAAGATCAGAGCTGTTACACAGTGGGGAGTACTGACACATCCCAGAATCCATCAGTCCAGATCAGGGATGATGGGAGAAGATCCTTTACTGTGTTGATGACTGGTCTGAAACTGACTGATTCTGGCTGGTACTGGTGCTCTGTAGGAGATCTGCAGGTTCCTGTTCAACTGACAGTCACTGAACCTAAAAGAGGTAAGATCACAAACCAATTTAGCTATAAAAATGATGTAATTCTCAATACACTAAAACCAAATTTCTTTCTCTCCTTTCAAGTTTTTACAACTATTTCAGCCGCTACACCATCTCCCTCTGAGGCTGACATGTAGGTGTAAACATGCTTGACCATTTAAAAAACCAAACGCATCCAAATATTTTTGCAGTTAGAACATTTTAATATAACCCAGACAACCATGGGTTGTAAAAAGGCCAAAATATTCATTTTATATGCTGTGAAGTGATAGACTTATGACTGATATAGAGGTATATTGGTACATACAGTACATACCGTATTGTCCTATGTATTTTGTATTTATTTTATATATTAGCATTTCATTAATTCTTATTATTATAAATAGTAGTAGGATTTTACTATTTTCATTTTTTACCTTGTTTTGCAGGCACACAACACAACCATCCGTCAACAGGAAGTTCACAGCCACTATCAACAGTAAGGACTTTAGGGTCAAAAATTACCATACTTCTACTTTCCTGTCCCAAACATGTCTTGAGTAACAAAAGGGACATTTGGCATTCCTGAAGGAAAAGGGGTGCTGATAGTGATCAAGACATGTATGGCAACATGTTTATACACTGGTTGTCTTCTAATTGTCACACCTTTTGGACAGTGGGTGAATCAGTGGTCAGTTTGAATGTCTTACATTAGGTTTTTAGTCAAATGGATAAAAGACGATTGTTCTGTTGCTCTGTCTTTTTTCTTAGCTGGATCTCTTCTAAGGGTTCTGGGTTCTCTCCCTCTTCTTCATCCTCTCTCTCTAACCCCCTCTCTCTCTCAGCTAATATTTTACATGTATACTGGGTACAATTAATTTTTTGTGTTTTACCATCCGTCATCTATTTTGTAACCAATTCTAGTGTAGCCATAACGAAATACTGTTATTAAACCATTTTGATTATAAATAATGTGCTAACAATTCTTGATTTAAAATTTAACATTAAAGTGCTATCAATTGCAATACAATATAGTGACATTATAGCAACACTCTCCCACATACAGTATTTAGCTTTTCTGAGCTTATTTCCGTCATTGGTATAAGTAGCAGTGGGTGGTAACAGACTAGAAATGTACAGTGTTATACCATCTTGCATATAATGTTTCTTGAGTCGTTCGTCAATCCTACAGCCTGAATGTGTGTGTGTGTGTGTGTGTGTGTGTTTATATATAGATAGATAGACAGATGACTTTTTATATCATGATTAATCACCAATGGATGTTTTCTCCTGAAATAGACTTGTGTAATGACTCATTTCTTTCATTATTAATAACACGTTAACTACGAAATGTTGCGTTTCTCTTTCTGCTTTTGGCTGGCAGCTATGCCAACTGAATCAAGACCTGAGACAAACATGTAAGTGTGTTATTCAGACATTCATAATAATTACTGTATTACCAAACTTTTTCATTTCACCATATAATGTAATTTATAATTGCAGAGCTGAAACCCATCCATCTCGAACAGTAGCTGGACAAACTGTTGAAATTCAAACACACAGCAGCACAGATGAACAAAACAAGTAAGGCATTTGCAGGAAATTATATCTCTAAATTGCAAAGCTTTCAACAAAGCTTTACAAGATTCATTTGTAATGCATTAAATGTAAAAATAGTTCTGGGTTGTAAATACAAATGTCTCTTCATCACTTACAGGCTTGATGTGGTTCTGGTCATGTGTCTTGCAGTGATTCTGCTGTTACTGCTGGTTACTCCTGTTGCTATAGTAACTTGGAGACTGAGAAAGAGTGAGTTTTCTAGACGACTGAAATTATAGTCCTTCATTTACAGCTACTTAACAAATATATATATATATATATAAGATATTATAACATGATTTGAGATATTTAACCAAATTAGTAAAATATAAAATGTATTGTCTTTATGCAAACACATTTGATTATAGAATGATTCGATTTATCAATCAGAATCTAATATTTCAGATAAAATAAATAGTATTTCACGTCGTCACTCACGTTATCAGCTGAACCAGCCACTTACACACAGTCCCACTCCTGATAACTGATCACCTGCACCTGCACCCACTTACTCGCCACCTTCATAACCACACGCTCCTCAGTTGCTCACCGGCTGGATTTCCCTATCTTGAATAAGCAAAGACTCTTTCAACGTTTACTATTTCATTTGTTTGCTTAAAGACTGCATCTTTTCTCTGTTGTTTGGAAATATTTACGTTGTGATTAAATTCACCAACCTTGCCTGAACTCTCGTGTCTGTCCGTTGTTCTGAGTGTGACTGAGTATTTATTTTAAATAGTATTTATATTATTTTATCTGTGCATTTAAATCATAGACCTCTATCAAGTTCAATTTTGTTTTTTTCAAGTAATCTGTCAGTAAACAGTTTCAAAAAACAACAACCTTTTTTATACATTTAAAAAATATATAGAATATTCCGTAACTTTTGATGAATGGAAAGATTGCATCAATGTCAAAGATTCTTTACATTGAACATGGAAAATATTGTGCAATTTATTTTTCATATCTCTCTCTGACAGAGAGGGGTCAAAATACAGAAGAAGACCATTTTAACAGCACCACAGTAAGTATTTTAGAATCTAATTAACACCATTAATGCATTTCAGAAATCTTCAGAAAATAACACATTCACCCAAAACCCATCAGGAATCTAATTCTGTGTTTGTTTCATGCAGATGTCCTGTGAAAACCAAATGACCTCCAACAGTCCAGCAGATGCTACTGTAAGTTCTCAGTCTATACATGTCGCTGTCTGTAGAAACTGACTATAAATGAATAATCATGTGTTTATTTAGTCTTCACAGTCTTCTGCCTCTGTGGATGATACTTCAGTGATTTGCAGTTCTGTGATTACCTGTCCTAAAGCAGTAAGTGTCTCCCCTGAACATTTTCCATTAATATTTTTCATTAGTGATATGTTACGGCAGTTCGAGCTAGGATATGGCTATGTTTTGTTGTGAAACTTGTTGCAGTGAAATGACACATTAAGAGTTGTGATGCAGAGATGAGATTCTAAGAGCTGATCTTGTTTATTCACAGCCTTCATTTTCACAGAATTCAGATGGTGAAGTGATCTACAGCTCTGTGAAAAAAACACGCAAGGCCGTGAATTCATAAAAAAGGTGTTGCTTCTGCTCCTTCTGAATGAACTGTGAAAAAGTAAAAGTCAATAATTGTAAATTAACAATAAATCTATTTTAGAGTTTCAGTTTAAATTGTGTAAAGGTTAAGTGCATAACGAATCAGCTAAAATTATGTGTCAGTAATGTTTTTTTATATATATTTCTGCTTGGCATTACTATGAAAACAAAATAAATATTTTAAGCCTTTCAGTAGTTATGAAATGTATCTGAGTATTACAGGAATATTCCAGAATGAATTCATGACTAATCAACACTTTAAAAAGAGTTTTAAGAGTTTAGAGTCCTTTTTTCCTCATGATTTCTTTAAATCCAGCTTACATAGCTTAAATGCATTTTTTGTTTGTAAGTGAATCTTGTTAGTAGAGATGGGGAGTCGACTCCAAAAGAGTCGATTCCTCGACTCTCACTAGCTCTAGTGTCGGAATCGACTCCAGGTCAGGAATCGACTCCCAGTGTCGAATGTTTTTTTCAAGTTTAACACTTTGTATATTTACACTAATATTAATTCAAATTACTTGCTAAATTCATCCCATGTAA
>JAUCNO010000353.1:3961604-3975762 GCA_032353835.1 Enteromius viviparus
ATTATATTATATATTATATATATATAAAGAAATAAAAAAATCATTACATGCTTATTCCTGCAGAATGTAGGATTGAGTTAAGATATCCTATTTAACGAATAGTTGACTCACATGAACCAAGTTAGTATACACCCCCTGCTTTTTTGTGTGTTTTTCTGTAGGACAACATGCTTATGCATCACACTCAAAGCAAATGACATTTATAAATGTAAATGGGTCAATTCTTGTTGATTTGATCATCATTATCTTCATAAGAAGGTAAATGTGATCTGTCTAATTGCAGTGACTGGACATTAATCTCTTGGTAAACTCAATCAGCATTTTGTTTATGACACACACTGATCTACCAGATCATAAATTCCCCTCCACTCCCCCTCCATAGTCTCTTTGCATTTATTAATCACGTTTAATGATTACCCCCTCACGTCTCCACAAGTCTGTCATGTTTATTTCCTCCTCAGTTGGCCCATTTTTGCTTTCATTTTGTTTTGTTCATTGTCTTGTTTTGTTCATTTGGTTCCTGAATCACATCACTCGATCCCAAATCTCCAACCCCTTGCAGCTCCAGGTAACTATGGGACAGCGTCTGTGTGTCTATGTTTGCCTTGCGTGTGTGTATGTGCAGAGATGGTGTGTGAACTTCACTCCACCTTCATCTCATGGCTTTGTTCGCTGTTTGTTATTAACCGCAGTCTGCTCCCATCAGCACAGCATTACCGGATTACTAGAGTTTCTTAAGTTAAAACAGCTGCCTACTAAATCCATGTGTGTGAGTGCTGCTCCTCAAATGACTTCAGAGGAATAGTTCACTATATTCCATACTGTATGATCACCAAAGCTGCATTTATTTCAAAATCAAAATAAATAGACCCCAAACAGTAGTATATATAAGTATACAGTAAAGTACTTTTCAAGTGAACTATTCCTTTAAGTCTTTTCCTTTTAGAGCCAGATTTCTGTTTGTTATAAAGTTTGTTGAGTTTTAATACAAGTCATTACTCTTATTTATGCCAACAGGTTTTCTGTTGAGGTTTAGCCTGTAAACTAGATGCTCTTTTCGTTGATGGATTACTGTTGTGTAAATCTGTGTCCTGTTCTGTCTCAGTTATGCTAAAGGAGACCTGGACCTGTCCTACATCACCTCCAGAGTAGCAGGTACACTCACATGTGCAATACAGCTTGTAGATTTTTTTTTGGATGCCTGAACACTGAACATAAATTTATGTTACTTACCTGTATGTGTTTTTGCAGTTATGTCTTTCCCAGCTGAAGGTGTTGAATCTGCCATTAAGAATAACATTGAGGATGTGCGTCTGTTCCTGGATTCTCGACATGCGGGTCATTATGCAGTATACAACCTCTCCAAACGCTCCTACAGACCGGCCAGGTTTCACAACAGGGTGAGAGAGGATAGCAAAGCGGTTACAAGGATCTAAGTCTTATCCTAATAGCATAAAGCAGTGTTGTTAACAAAAACCCAAATTATTACAAATATTTGTATTTACAACATAAAATATGCAGTACATATTATTAGATTTATGTTTTTTTATTTAATATGAAGCACTAAAATTAAAACTGAAAAATTAAAATATCAAAAAAATTAATATAACAGAATTAATAGAATTGAAATTAAAATGAAAAGTGATTATATGAACAAAATATGCAAATAGAAACTAGTTTACGTTGAAATTTATGCTATCAAATAATTAATTGCATCCAAAATAAAACAAAATTTTCTTTACAAATGATATGTATGTGTACTGTGTACATTTATTGTTTATATATAAATACACACGGCCTATATTTTAAAAATATTTACATTAATACATTTGTAAATGTGTATTCTTATATTTAATATTACATAAAAATGTATGTTAGACATAAAAATAATATTTTTCTTAAATATATACATGCATGTTTGTATTTATATATGCATACATAATAAATAAACAAAGTATACACACACGTGACCCTGGACTTAAGTCGCTGGGGTATATTTGTAGCAGTAGCCAAAAATACACAGTATGGGTCAAAATAATAGATTTTTCATTTTTGCCAAAAATCCTTAGGATAGTAAGTAAAGATCATGTTCCATGAAGGTATGTAGTCAATTTCTTACCGAAAATATCAATGCATATTACTAATCAAAAATTAATATAAGATCTTCATTTGGAGAACTTTAACTTTTTTTTCTGTACCCTCAGATTCTAGATTTTCACGTAGCTGTATCTCAGTCAAATATTGCCCTATCCATCCAAATCATACATCAATGGGTTGCTTATTTATTCAGCTTTCAGATCATGTATAAATTAAAAATTCGAAACATTAACACTTACGACTGGTTTTGTTGTCCAGGGTCACATATATGGTATGGAAGCTTGCACGTTTTGGAAGGCACTATGAGTGCCGAAAGGTAATTAATAGTAATAGAGCAGCATATGCTCCCCTCCAGATGACGTCTGTTTCAGGAAAGGTCTTGTGTATTTTAGCAGGGCAATGCAAAACCACATACCATATGAAAAAAGCACAACTGTTTTTAACATTTATAAAAATGCAAAATTCTACGTTATAGGTTTCATCAGCAGCAAATCAGCATATTAGAATAATTTGTGAAGGGTCATGTGACAATGGAGACTGCTGAAAAGTCAGCTTTGCAATACATTTAAATTTAAATGGTTAGTTTAAATTCTAATTCTAAAGTCTTACCAAAAAGTTCACTAAACCTTAGAGCAGTACTGAATACAAAATGCTTAACTTTTATCTTTCCTTAATGGCATGGTCCATGTTTTCATTGCATATCATATTTTCAGGTTTAACCAGCACTTCTTCTTTAAAGCTTGTTTCATAACTAGCTACATTTTAAAAAAAGAAACCACCTCTTACATGTCTAGTGTACACAAAGCCTGTTTTCGAGCCCTTCCTGTTGAGTTGACATCCCAAATGTGCAATCCGCCTGAATACCCCATTGCATGCGCTCACTAGCAGTCTCAAAGTGGGCGAGGTTAAGTGTCGCTTGCAGGGATGGTAAGCAGTGTTGTGAAGTTTACAGCACGGCCTAATGAATTTTTGCTCATCAGAGCGAGAACATGTGGCTCTGTCATTTGCCCTGTCGAGGGTGGAGCGTGGCCCGTCACGTCTCCGCCGCAGCCCGTGGTGAGGATTAGAGCTGCGGTTAATCTCCGGTTAGATCAGACCAGGCGTGTGCCGCTTCACTGCCCCCTGGGCACTGTTCACCACCCTCGCTCTCCCAGCGAGAGCCCAGAAATATTTGCTTTGAAATGCATTGCTCCGCAGCTTGTCTCCACTATAACAAACCCTTATTTTTCATTTCCCCCCCTCCAGCAACTTTTCTCTACTCCCTCTCCTCTTTTTTTTCTCTCCCTCACTTCTCCCCATGTCTTCTCCGTCTGTCCTGGAGGATTTTTTCTAGGACTGTAATGAGTGCCCGGAAGGCCTATCCCATCTCACAAGCCAGGCTGCATCTCACCCCGAGGCGAACCTAATTCAGGTCAGGGTCAGTGGAAAGCATGTGTGTTTGTGGCAGATGTTTGGGTATGTTTGTCCATTAATGGCACGAAAGACTGCGCTCATGTCCATTTCCATCTTTCCATTTGTAAATTTCACCCTAAGACATATCTTGATACTCCCATTAGCATATTTCTGCCTGCGTTATTGCGCATCATTCATTGACTAATGTTTATTTCCTGTGATTTGTTTTCATTAGCCGGTCAGCGTCGCAGAAATGACTGTTGCCTTTCCTCATGGGCTCAGAATATAATATTAGTCACTGCGCCTGCGGCCCCCTCTCGCTCCTGACAACATTTTAGTTGTTTTGCGCCGTCAGGGGCCAGTTTTAGAATTCAGTATGCACCTTTACAACTGTTCCTGATCCGTGCAGCTACCTATGACATGTTCCATTGTCATTTTGTCCAATAAACACGTGGTTTATTCTCTAAAGCAAAGTCAGAATTCTCTAATTATATTATATAATTATAATGTTTCTACTTACGGTTGAGATATAATAATTGAAATAGTGACTGTCGCAAATTTTATGAAGAAAATGTCCACTAAAGATTCCAACCTTTTTTTGGACCTTTTTTAGACTCAGTTACCACTAAGCGATTAGTTTAAATTCAGTATATCTATGTTGTTCATATATTTAATAGTAATAATAGTATATTTAAATTTTTAGTTATTATATTGTACGTTTATTTTTCCTAACACAAGCTACACACTTTGAGGGAATTTCTGAGGAATTTCAGGTGATTTGTTATTTCTAAACCTGTATGAATTTCTTTGTTCTGCCGAACATAAAGGAAAATATTTTTTTTTTCCTACTATAGAAGTCAACAATGACCAAAACAGCCCCTTTACAAGCTTTTTTCAAAATATCTTCCTTTGTTTTCGGCAGAACAAAGATATTAAAACAGGTTTGAAACTACTTGAGGATGAGTAAATAATGACATCATTTTCATTTTTGGGTGAACTATTCCTTTAACGGTGAAAACAATGGTGGCCGATTCCTTTGCTGTCGTAACTCAAGGAATAGATTTTTTAAACTCCCTATCATGCAGTGATTACACAAGTCTTTTTTCCTTTTTTTTTGCATGTATAACTAGTAGTAAAGTGTAAAGGACAGGTCACAAAATTGACTTTTTCCTCTCTCCTTGTGGGTTGAGTCTATCAGATTAGATTTTGTGCCTTGGCCTCCTTGCTTCGGACAACATATTAGTTTGTTTCGCACTAGGGGGTGGGGGTTTTGTGCATGTGGGGCATGTAGTGCTCACAGCGTGCCTCTGCAGCCGTTCCCGATCCCTGCACAAGTATTATTCACATAGTGCCCAAATTGATGTCTCACCTCTTGCATTTGCGTGGCTTCGGTGAGAGTAAGGAAATGTCTGGGCCAAGGTGTTTGGCAGGCTTGGGATTTGAGCGTTTCAATGGGTGCGCATGTCTGTGTCGGGAGATAAAGTTATCTGTGTCGGGCACACACTGGGTCGGCTCCATCCTTCACGCAGACTCCTGAGTGGAGAGCGACGCCGGAACTCTGTGTGGTAAAGTGGAGGTGGTGTGGTGCGGGATACTAAAAGGGTTTGTTTCGCACAGCAGCGACAAAGTGGATGAAAACGCTAATGCTGCTAATGACTCGCATCTTGCCCGACATCACCTCTTCATCCTCCTCCTCCGCATCCCCCGCTCTGTGCAGCTGGTAGGCACAGCAACCGAGACAAAGGTGAGCGCCTGAGGGAGAATTGAGGACAAGAGGTGACGGTGAAAGTTGGGGATAATTGGAGTGATGCTGGTTTCAACATGATAAAGTCATCTTAAAATGTTAAATGAATTTGCTAAATGTGACCTGCTCTATCATTTTGAGGCATTTTAACCTAAGATTTCTTAGTTTATTATTATATAATCATTATGTTCCTACTTCCTAAATGTTCCTAAATGTCATCAAGATGTCATCCATGTGATATTGGGGTTTCAAATGCAATGTTACGAAGCTACGCGAATACTTTTGGTGCACAAACAAAACAAAAATATTCTTAAAGTATTGTCATAAGTTTATAACCACTGATGTCACATGGACTATTTAAAAAATAAAGAGATTCAAAATGCCATTGTTTAAATTGCATTATAAGATTGGCATTCTGAATTATGGCTTTATGATTTTAAAGGGCCTCTACTGTGGGTTATGAAAGTTCATGCATGTTAGGTTAACATGCATGCAAGGTCAATAAACGCTTTCATTTTCTTATAATATACGTTTTTTTTTTACCTTTATTTGTTTAACAACTCCCAGGCGATTCGTTCAACAATTCATTTTTTCAAACCTATCCGGTGATTGGTCGATTGAACACACTCACTTTCTAAAATCCTTTTTTTTGCTTTCAGTTGGCTCATTGTGACTGTGGAACTATAGAAATGTGGCACCTAAATGTTTACATTTATAGATCTGATGATGGAGGAAACCATACTAGGTGTTCAATAGATTGACATTTTTCATGGCCATATGAGGTCATTATCATATTGAATAAGGCAACATCATAATCAAACCATGTTTGTGACATATGGTGTACCTTCTCTTGTGAAACAGCCTTATGCTCCTTGGTCGTTATATGATCATGAAAAGTAATCATTGGATGAAATGCCTTCCATTTGACAGCTGGCCTTACATTTAAAGCCCTTGCATTTACCACTTGACAAGTGACATTGTTGGTTCAAGGACCTTTTTTCAGATAAACCCATTTGCTTTTGAGAAATTGGGGTGAAAAAAAGATACAACAAGCTGAAATGCTTTTCCTATCGTTTTAGAGACCACAGGTTATGCTCATTCAAAGCTAAGGTTTCATTTGCAGAAAAATGAACAAGAAATTGCAATGCTCAAGTCAACGGGTGTAGGATACAGAGTCCTGCCTCTCAGTTACATTTATAGCTATAATTTGCATGGATATTAGATGGTTGGAAAATTAAGCATTTATATGTTTTAGCCTGATTGGTCACACTTTATATAAGGATGCCTTTACTATGTACTTACATCAAAACATAAATGCAATGTACTTATTGTGGTCATATTGTGGTGAATTGCGAAACACTTTTGCTGCTGTTGATGTGGGATATGGCTGAGGTTAGGGACAGGTTTAGTGGTTTGGGTAGGTTTAAGGGTGTGTTAAGGGATGGGTCAACAGTGTAATTATAAATGTAATTACATAAGTTTAAATACAGAGGTAAATATATAGGTATTTTTAATATATACAATATAATTACAATGTAAAAACATGTATGTACACCATAAGTGTTTTGTATCTAATGATTCATTTAAATGTAAGTAGTTAAGGCCACCTAATATAAAGTGGGTCTGCCTGATTTGTTCTAAAGAAACTACTTAGTATCTCTGTTGCCAGTTTTTTGCTTTGTTCTAGTTGAGTAAAATGTATTGTAGCTGCTTTGTAGTAATGTATCTATATCAAAATCTCACAATATGATAATACAGTGATATGAAGTCCACAATATGATATTTACTGTAATATTTAAAACTGCAGTCCATAATTTTTGTTCAAAATTTACAAAATTTATATCAAAAGTACATCAGGAATCCGATTTCCAAACCATCTTTTTGGTTTATCTCTCCCGCACCTTGAAAAAAAAAAAAAAATTTTGTACCTTTGAAAGTTAAATTATTACATTTAATGCACTTTGAAAGTTCACAATTAAGAGCTTCAATCCATGTTGTTAAAGAAGAAAACTTAAAGGAGTCATACAAAGACAATTTTCCACAAGCTAATATGATTCTTTAGGGTCTTAATGGCAATTTTGTAATATAGTTTGTTTTAAAATTTCTCAAAGATAGTGTTAAAAACACTAATTTTACCCTTTCAAAAACAGCTCTTTATAAATCACTCTGTTCTGTGTACTTCCCCTTTTAATCTTCACGAACCCCTTTGACCCCGCCCCTCTTTTCCGAGGCGCTCTCGGAGGATCTTTTTTTTTAGCTGCATTCATAGTGAAACTTGATAATTAGCACATTATTAGGAAAGGCGATTTGCAAAGATTCATTCAAAAAGACATTATACTCACTGCTTCTGTAGCTGACGCTGGATCATGAATGATTCACACGAACATAAACACATTTCGGGTGATCAAGGGGGCCTTTCCCTTCAGAACCAACCATAACCTTAATCTTCTGCGTCTTCAGTCTCTCAGGTGTCAGGGGTAAATGACTACTGCTATGTTCATTAATACATTTAATAACAAAACACCTCAGTCTCTCAGGAGTCTTGCTTGTCTCTGCGTCTCGGTCTGATAATGGCTCACTCAGGGCGGGTCTGAGGTGAGACACCATTTCAGTCTGTGTGACACTCTGCTGTCAATCAACTATTGTGGGAGTGGCCTCTGTCGGTGTGACGTTGACGTTGCACTGACATGCATTTGAGAATGGCTTGATTTTGGAAAGGGCAACTTATTTTTATTACATTAAAACAAAACTACTGATGGATCTTTTTCATTGTAGGGTGGTTGTGTACACACTCCCAACACACATTTTAATCCAAACAGTTTGTAAAAGTGCATGTGGCACCAGATGACCCCTTTAAGTCAGACAAAAGTCAGTAAAACTTGCACATTCAACACTTTTTTTGTTTGTGATACTGTTTTAGTTTAAATTACAGCCAGACCGGTATTGTAGGATGCCAAACTATTAGACAACAAGAGTATATTACAGCAGGGAAATTAAAATACTACTTTCTTAATTTCTACACTTGAAAGCAATATTTTAAATTTGGACTCCATTTAAATTGCTAGCTGTCAGAAATTCATACTGCACTTTATTTATGTTGTTGTTGTGTTTTGGTTTCTGTAGTCTAAAGTAGTGTGCACAGGTCATTAGTAGCTATGGTGTTTCATGTGGCATAGCTGCTGAAACTGAAACTGAACCTGCAAGTGCTAGATGTTTGGTAGAGTCTCATAGCCTGACTTCGTAATGAGCCACTAATAACCAACACACTCATAACAAGGGCTTAAGATCCAAACATTTCAAGAAATGTACACCATTTTAATAATGTATAAGCATTTGATCATGGTAACTCAAGCTGCAATGGTAGTAGCAGTATAAATGGGCCTTATGCTACTCTGCCAGGGGATCGTTTGCGGAAAATAGGGATTTACAGGACTGTGTGGGTCTGTGATTCTGTCAAGACTTTGCAGAGTAGAAGGAGCCAGAGCAGATGCTTCAGCAGATGGAGTGTACAAACACTAGTCCATTTATGGGTTGGTTTGTGGATCTAGGGCTTGATGTATTATGGTCTGTATGTGGAGAATTAGACATGTTGTGCAGTAACTTGCATTGTTGTCTAACTAGATGTTTTAAGACCAGAATCCTGATGAAAGTCAATGTCCAAAGACCAGATCCAGACCAACATGTTTTTAGGCCAAGACCTTTTGAACTTTGCAGGGTACTTTCAGATCGACTACTCCAGTTCTTCACAAAGTTTGTTTTATGAACCTTACGTCAAAAAAATCTCATCCACAACTAGATATGGGAGTTTTTTTGTGCTGTCCAAGACTTTATTCAAGGCTTTAATAGCCTATTGCTTGTTCTGGGAACAATTCCTGGCAATAACACGCCCTGTTTCTGGGGCACACTTACATCTACCCAACCCTAGTTTGTGTTCTCCAAGGGTACATACTGACTTTGTTGGTCTTGTCTCTTTGGCTGTACTCAACATGAGTTGGCTGACTTGAAGGGTGCAGAGTTCTCCGAAGAAACGGGCTTATCGCCACAGGGGCCCCTCCCTGCCTTCCTCACCACAGGCCGTTCACTAGCATCAGAACACTGTGTGTTGTGTGTGATTCACAGTTTTATTTTTGTGGGACCCCTTGTGTCATAAAATAGGGCGTCTTTCCTGGAGCCTGACAGAAAGCGGCAACTAAGTGATGGATATGAGCTTTTCGCTGAAGCCCGCTTTGGTCATGCTCGGCAAGACATCAGCACCAGGTTATCTCTTTAACATCGGGGAATCAGACATCCTTCATATGTCTCCCTTAAAGCCTGGATCTCTCATGTTCCCATTTTAGTTGTTCTGTCTTATTTTTTTATTTATTTATTTTTTTTCACCCCCGCTGGTATCTTCTTAGAATGCACTTTTTGTATTCACATTGGTTTCAAAAACAATTTCAACACACCTTTTTATAGATATATATATATGTGTGTATATGTATGTATGTATTATGTATGTATGCGTGTGTGTGTCTGTGTGTGTGTGTGTGTGTGTGTATATATATATATATAATATATGTATGTGTATATATATATATGTGTGTGTGTGTGTGTGTGTGTGTGTGTGTATGTATATTAATATATATGTGTGTGTGTGTGTGTGTGTTTTAAGCAGTGTTATACATTTATTTATTCATTCATAAACACGAGGAGTCACCACATGACGTTTTACACCTGACCTAAACTTTTCTTGTCAAGAAAAGGTACAATTATTTTATATTTAGCAACTTTTTAGCTTGATACAGTCATACAATTTTGCTAGGGTGCTCTATTATATCATTTACTGTTTATATTACAAATATTTTGTTGTAGTACATAGTACAATGCACAAAAATTAATATTTCAAGAATAAATGCTGTTCTTTTCAATGTTGTTTTCATTGACAAATCTCAAAAAAAGATATCATGATTTCCACACCAATTTTAAACAGCATCTCTTTTTTCTTTTTTTTCACCATACAAGAAATGTTTCCTAAGCAGCAAATTAGCATATTAAAATTTCTGAAGGGTCATGTGACACTGAAGACTGTAGATGTAATGGCTGATGAAAATTCAACTTTGCCATCACAAAAGTAAATCCCATATTAAACTATATTAAAATGGAAATCAGTTGAATATGTGTAACAGTATTACTATATTTACTGTATTTATGATCATGTAAATGCATGCTTGTTGAGCATATGAATCTTTATTACTAAAATACTAAAATCAAATGTCTGCAAACGTTTGATTGGGAGTGTAGTTTGAATACATTATTAGATAGGATAAAATCTCATTAGCTCAGGAAGCTTTGATATATGGTGACCTTCAACCTCCTACAGCTGGTTTTAATCAATATCTGTCACATGTACATTTGCAGCGTTTCAGCACATCTTTTTTTGACTGACACATCTCTTTGTTGTTCCTTCCATCACGGTACTCACACCCTTTGATTTATGAGTATGATCTTGATTCAAATAATAAATATAACTAGATCAAAAACAGCAGTAATACAAGACAGTAAAGGGGATGCACGAACACACAGACAGCAGACACACACCTCTTCCATCCGAGCTTACGGAGCCCACCAGGGAGGTGTCGATCTCCTTTAGTTTTCTTTCCTTCTCCATCTCTTCAGAGCAGAAGCAATGCCTTGCTGCTCAGTGGAAATATGATTGACACATCGGCAGGAGCTTGTGATGTGGTGTAGATGATTCCTCTGGTGTAATTAGGAGGCAGGGACCATGGAGTAACGGAGAGAGAGACAGATACACCTCTCGCTTCCCGAGGGGCATAGTGTGCACGGAGACGGCCAGATAGCTGAAGGGGTTACGACAGCTTAGTTCAGCTTGCCTAGCAGAGAGAAAGGCCTCAGGACATGATGCTATTAAGCGTTGGAACGTGTTGACACTGTGTTTTTGTTGAGAGATGTGTACGGGGCCGTGTTAAGCTTAAGACCTTAGCCAAACAGCCAGGAAAGTCTCCTGTTTGATTTAGATTCAATTTATGCTATATATTTATGAATTATGGAAACCAGTAGCATGCTTGTTTGTTTTATTTGTCCTGCTGATTACTTAGTTGTTTGTGTGTTTACATGTGTGTGTCTGTGATTGCCTGCAGATCATACAGATTTCGAAGTAGAGGTTCTGATTTTTTTAGGAAATGACCAGAAAAAGCTTTACGCTAGATGGCGCCATAGCTCTTTAGCTGAAATCTAGCTTTATGTGAATGCGCTGTGCTTTCTTTAAAGCATGAATAGTTTCTTTAATGCTTCACATCCTTGTTTAGATCGGTATAAGTATGACTTCAGCTTTGACAGGTCTGCTATTTCTGCTGCTGAAAGTTCTTATTAAAAGAAGCGCGTAGTAGACAGTCAATGCATAACGGCTGGTGTGACGTTAGCTGTGGAGTCATAGGTTTAAGAGACAGGAAAAGTGTGTGAAGGAAACAAAGGGTCAGGGTCTTTTGAGCTCTGAGGATATATTCATTGCTGCTGTAACTGTTTTTGAAATCAGTTTAAGCTAAAATTAGTATGGAATCATGAACCCATGTCTGTTATTCTAAAGAGTTGTGACATCCTTAGAGGAACGTGTATGTCTCATATGAATGAGTATATGAACCTGATTTATAATGCTCATTATTAAACCGTTCATACTTATCCTTCTTTGAAACAAACAAACAAAAATCCGCACTGGTCGCAGATATAAGGATTTTTGGAGCTTGAATTCCCTTGTGATTGTTCATTTTTAGTGTTCTACTGAAAAAAGTTCTACAAATATTAAATGACAAGAGAGGATGTAAATGATAGGAGGATTTTCTTTTGTTGAATAGTTTAATGACTAGTTATTATCTTCAGCATGCCAGCATTAAATTGATTAAAATTTAACAATATAGTCTAAGTAAATAATTGCTTTTCTTTTGAACTTCTTCACTTCATCAAAGAATTCTGAAAACAAAATTATGATGGTTTTTATAAAAATATTAAGAAGTATTACTACAATCTGCTATAAGAAAAATACCTGTTTTCAACATATATGCGCATATATATGTATATGTGTGCTTTTTTGTGTTCGTTTTGTTAAACAATATATATATATGCAAAATTGAAATAAAAAATAAACCAATAAGCAGCTTTTGTAGACTTAAAACTAAATGTTAAAAACCATACCAAACTTTTAAACAGTAATACATTTTTTGTTCATAGTATTTTACATGTATTTAAATTTTTATTTATTTAAACAAATGATAGAATTTGACATATTTATGGGCTATTTATTAGTATAAAAGTAATGAAAATAATACTGGTATTCCTTGACACTTCATTTTGGGTGATCTACCGCTTTAAGTGCACTGAGATCTTGAATTTGCATGCCTTTCAGCGCAGTAGATCTTCACACATTTTTCTGGTCTATCTTACCCTGTCACAGAGACCTGACAAGCTGTCACTGTCTGAATTTATCTAACAAGTCTGTGAGACAGGAGCCTTGTATCAAAAAGGGGGGGGGAAAGAAATGAAGAAAAGGACCAAGAGATCGAGAAGAGTGCATAGATGGAACAAGAGTGAGATGGCGCCTCTCATTAGCACTCCAGGTGCTGGGCTGTAGGATCGAGAGCCGCTTCTCTGGTTTCAGCGTGTGGAGAAAAGGCTTGCCTGCAGATGACACGTGTCACCTGTGATCCTTTCCTTATTTATCCAGGACACAATAAAGGAGCACATCTGTGTGAACAAAAACCCCAAAACACACCAATGGCCAGGTTAAATTTGCACGTTTTATTCAGCCAATAAATCTTTTAACAATCATCACTGTTAATGTGTTGACAATCAGTGTCAAAATGTTCTATTTAAAAAAAAAAGGTTCATTTTGCACATTCTAAACATTTTATTCAGATAGTAAATCTTTTAATTAAAATTATTCATACAATCAATGATTTAATTATAGTTCAAAATGTTTTAATATTTTGAATTTGAACATTTCATACAGGCTGGATTTTATTTATAATTCATATGCACTTGATAATCATTGAATTTATCATTCAAAAGGTTCTATTTTATTAAAAAAAGAATAGCTTCTTGACTTACAAATTGTGACATAATGAATGCTTTTCATCTGTTTCTAAACTAAAATGCATTAAAACCTATCCCAGAATGACTGTGGTCCAAGTCCCGAATGCCGCACTTGGTGGGGATTCACAGCCATGGGGTGTCCCGTTTGACATTTTAAGGTGCTCACGAATGGCACAATGTGCCCTTTTGCATTGGTGTGGTCTTCACAGCGGACTGTTACCCAGTAGGCCATGTTACAAAATGTAGACTCTAGTGCCATTTGGGATAGGGCCAGTGGCCCCAGTGTCTCATGTAAGTTACAGACTGATCCGATTAGCACAACACAGGCCTGTTTAAATTTTTCACTTTTTTTTTTTTATTTTGCAGCCATTTGCTAAAATAATTTAACTTCATTTTTTCCTCATTAATGTACACACAGCACCCCATATTGACAGAAAAACACAGATTTATTAAAAAAAGAAAAACTGAAATATCACATGGTCCTAAGTGTTCAGACCCTTTGCTGTAACACTCATATAATTAACTCAGGTGCTTCTGATCATTCTTGAGATGATCATTCATGAGACATTCATTTGAGTCCATCTGTGTTTGATTATACTGATTTTAATTGATTAGGAAAGCAACACACCTGTCTGTGTAAGACCTTACAGCTCACAATGCATGTCAGAGCAAATGCATATCATGAGTTCGAAAGAACTGCCTGAAGAGGTCAGAGACAGAATTGTGGCAAGGCACAAACTTAACCAAGGTTACAAAAAAAAATTCTGCTGCACATAAAACCTTAACCTAAGAGAACAGTGGCCTCCATAATCCTTAAATGGAAGACGTTTGGGACGACCAGAA
>JAUCNO010000353.1:3975862-3986755 GCA_032353835.1 Enteromius viviparus
TTATTTTTTCCATATTTGCAGGAAGTGCACTAAAACATCAGTCAGTAAGGTTTTAAGAGCTTTATAAATGAAAAAAATTACGGTCTCTATTGTGACTGGTGGGATTAAATGGGTTAACTTCTATTTATCCAATTTCTTACTAGTAATAAAGTTCTATTTTATGGATTAGTAGAAGCACATAAAATCAGAGGGCTTTATCAGAGGGCTTTACAGAGGGCGCATTTTTTATTATAATGTATAATAATTATTATAAACAGTTATTCCATTATTTTCTTCTGGGTTTGTCTCTCAAAGGGTTAATGCATGTACTGCTCCAGGGCCAGCTCTATCAGTTACCAGGCTGTTGGGATGTAATTAACCATACTCCAAACATTCTGGCAATAAACATTTTCTGGAATTAGACTTATTAGACTCAGCACTATGCTTACCTGCAGTCACCTCCCAACCCAGCCCTCTCTGTCGCCCAGAGACCTCTCAGTTAATGCAGCTGGCGCAGAGGTCAATTTCAGCGACTGTTTCAGCATTCCTGGAAAGCTCTTTACTGGGAAAGTCATCCGCCTCTGAAACCGGCACGGGCGCTTCGTCAGCGGCGCACGGCAGCCAATGGAAACGCAGCGACGGTCGAGAGCGCAGTTCTGCGAAACGCCGCGCGTCCGCGAGCGCACAGATGTAGTGCTCTTCTCGGAACGAGTTTCCTAGAACGCGCGTCACCTCATTAAACAGCCAAACGTGCTGCAAAGGCGTTTCTTATTGCTCTTATTACAGGAACATAACAATCCACCAAGCCAAACGACATATTACTTTTGTTTGAGTACTACTACAAAGCTTTTTGCTGGTTTGCGTCATTTTCGTCCTCATTTCGCTCCCTGCGATTTCCTGAACAATATCTGACAGAGAAGGCTTATACGGCGTAGACAGCATCAGAGATTACTGTTGTACATTTTTTAAATGTTGACCAGATTTCCTCACTTTGAGGACGTTTTATCGCCATCATAGCAGCGCTGGAACAATGTCCACTTTGATACATATTCGCGTAAATTTCACGGTGTTTTCAAACAGTCCTCGCACATTCTGCTGCCTCTTGGCGACTTACAGAAGGTGACGATTTTATGCCCACAAAGGTAAGAAATCTACATGTCAAATCCCTTTATAGTTTCATGGGAACTGTGAGGCGGCCAGACCTGTATGGTGGGTTTGCTCTCTCGACTTTTTTGGTGAACTGCAAAGATTACCAAGTATGTTATCCAGTATGACATGTGCAGTGGGTAATGTACGGAAAAAAATCACCCTTAAATTTTACACTCTTTGTTATAATTTTTTCCTCTTTCCTCAAAGCTTGTCACGGTGCATCATTTTTCGCTGCTCATTGCACAATGCAATATTAAAAAGCATTTTGATGAGAACAAAATTTTACATTTCGAAATATCAGCAACAGAAATCGGGAATGGATTAAGATCAGTCAGGAGGGGACGGATCACATATACATTGGGTACGAAAAGTATTCAGACCCCCTTAAATTTTTCCCTGTTTTTAAATTGCAGCCATTTGCTAAAATCATTTAAGTTATTTTTTTCCCTCATTAATGTACACACAGCACACCACATTGACAAAAAAACACAGAATTGTTGACATTTTTGCAGATTTATCAAAAAATATCACATGGCCATTTGCTTATATATTTAACTCAGGTGCCGTCCATTTCTTCTGATCATCCTTGAGATGGTTCTAGACCTTCATTTGAGTCCAGCTGTGTTTAATTATACTGATTGTACTTGATTAGGAAAGTCACACACCTGTCTATATAAGACCTTACAGCTCACAATGCATGTCATAGCAGATGAGAATCATGAGGTCAAAGGAACTGCCTGAAGAGCTCAGAGACAGAATTGTGGCAAGGCACAGTTCTGGCAAAGTTTACAAAAACTTTCTGCTGCACATAAGGTTCCTAAGAGCACAGTGGCCTTCATAATCCTTAAATAAAAGACGTTTGGGACGACCAGAACCCTTCCTAGAGCTGGCCGTCCGTCCAAACTGAACTATCAAGAAGATCCTTTGTGAAAGAGGTAAAAAAGAACCCAAAGATCACTGTGGCTGAGCTCAAGAGATGCAGTCAGGAGATGGTAGAAAGTTGTAGAAAGTCAAAAATCAGCCCTTCACCAGTCGGGGCTTTATGGCAGAGACTCAGTGCAAGACACATAAAAGCCTGCATGGAGTTTCCAAAAAAACACCTGAAGGACTCCAAGATGGTGAGAATAAGATTCTCTGGTCTTATGAGACCAAGGTAGAACATTTTGGCCTTCTTTGTAAACGGTATGTGCGGAGAAAACCAGGCACTACTCATCACCTGTTCAATACAGTCCCAACAGTGAAGCATAGTGGTTGCAGAATCAGAGCCCAATTGAGCATCTCTGGAGAGACCTAAAAATGGCTGTCCACCAACGTTTACCATCCAACCTGACAGAACTGTAGAGGATCTGCAAAGAGGAATGGCAGAGGATCCCCAAATCCAAGTGTGAAAAACTTGTTGCATCTTCCCCAAAAAGACTCATGGCTGTACTCGAGTAAAAGGGTGCTTCTACTAAATACCGAGCAAAGGGTCTGAATACTTAGGACCATGTGATTTCAGTTTTTGTTTTTTAATAAATCTGCAAAAATGTCAACAATTCTGTGTTTTTCTGTCAATACTGTGTGCTGTGTGTACATTAATGACAGGCGTAAAGGCATATATATATATATATATATATATATATATGCCTTTACGCCCGTCCTCTGCATGGCACTTAAGGACTGAAGGCTTGAGAGAAAAGTCAAACGTTGAGTCATTAGTATTAGAATTAAATTTAGCTTGAGGTTGTGTTAAGGTTACTTTTAGATGGCTACAATTGTAAATGACATAGACTGTTCCTGTGAAAGTAGTATTCTGGGTTGGAAAGTACTTTTTGGTTTCCTTTTGGTTCATTTGGATCTGAAACATATGAACAAAAATGATACTTTTACATTTTTCGCAAATAAATCACCACCATAATATGGTTGCCAGGGTGTTTCTGTTGGATTGCTAACATGTTTTGAGTGGTTTTTGTCATGTTGCTAGCGTGTTGAGTGGTTGTTTGCACACCCCCAACGTATTCAGTTTTATGATTTGTTAGGTGAAAATTGTTAGTCCAGTTAGAATATAGGACATTTGTTGTGTAACAAGCCGCATGATTCAATACAGACGAAAGCAATGGCTATAATATTTACACCACCTAAAATACACCCTGCCTTACTACTTTGACCTTGAGGTGATAAAGAATGATGATGTTGTACTGTTTAATTTGACATCTTTGATCATTTCTTTTTTTGGTACTACTTTAACATTAGCGTCTTGAAATCGAGGCGCCTACATTGCTGTGCAAATCTGCCATTTTTAGGCCTGCTTGTTTTTCTGTTTGTAACCCACAACATTTGAAGTGTCCACAGAAGAAGTCAAAAAGTTAATGCGAGGTCTCGGATCGTGCAAAAAAAAAACAATCCTCCATGCAAAAAAAATCTGCTGGGTTTGGCCTTGTTTTTATATTTTTTTAGGGTGGTGTTTTTTCCATATGAAAATCCATTTAATTACAGGATGCCATCAGCAAGACTCTCATTATCTTGTTTTTTGTGTTGTTGTTTCAAGTGTTTTAGGGGGTTTGGGTTTGTTCGTTTTGTCTCTCTTTTTTTTTTCTTTTTACATCTTTTCTGGGTTTTTTTTTCTTTATTCTCATGCAACTCATTTGTCCTTGCAAAATCTGGTTTGTGGTTTTAAAACTGTGCCGTGTACTGGAATGCACACATTTTTCACTCCTTTTGAAGTCCCTTTTTGTATCCACTCTAAAAGAGCCATTTGTTTTCGTCCCCTCCAACCCTCTTTTCTCACACATTTCCTCTCAAAGATGCCCCCCCCAAAGGATCAACCATTTGATTAGTTTAAATTTTTTGAGTTACTCTTGCCTTCCATCCTACGGCTAGTCTTCATATCGCAGATGTTTTCTCATGAGAGCAGACCACTTCTTATTTAATGTACCATATGAGACTCTCTGGCTGTTTTAATAAAATGAAGACCCTTGTTATGTTCATCCCCAACATGTTGTCTCTGTTAATATTCTGCCTTTTGCGTTCGGGATAAAACCGAATGGCATTTGAATTGTCAGAGGGGGTATTTCCGGGACATCAGGATTCTGGCTTGGCAGACGAGAGTGGAAATTGTTGTCCAGCTAAGCCGAGGAGTTAATGTGTCTGTGTTCGTACATTTATCGCTATCTGTAGTACCAAATCTGGCCGTGTTTGTGTCGAAGTTTCCAGGGTTGACAGGAAGCCCAGTGCTCCATAAGTGCATTATGCTGAAGTGCATGTCTGTCCTGAAAGTTTCTGTACTTGCACAGATATTCCTGTGATCATACTATACACTAGAGATGGACTAATATGAGTTATTTTACTTTTCTTAGCCCTATATAACATGCTTTTAGGAAGTCTCTTGGGCTTTGCAGATATATCAGCTAGTCAATATCTTCTTTTTAGTAACATTGCACTTTGTTGATCATTCGGTCACATATAATCTGTACAGTTAAATTATGATGCATAACTTTTTTTCATCCAGAAATATATGTAATGTTTAATAGCAGTACAGTAGTAAACAGAGTAAAGTGAGATTTGTCTACTGATAGAGGTCTTGGATTCTAAGTCTTGGACATTCATTTCATTTAAGCATGTTGTCAGAGATGATTTTTTTGCCCATAAGCTTGAGGTGCATATGCTAGAAAAGAAAAGAATGTGTTTTTACATGGCACAGAAGCACAGACGATTTATACACTGAGCATGAACAGACTGCTATTTAATCATTTGTGGATTCAAATAAGATTACCGGGATCTTATTTTGGTTGTCCTCAGTTATCCTAAGTTTATCCTAAAAGCCTTCTGAATATTAAGGCATCCAGATGCTATTGTGCTAAACTGTGAATATAGGTTTTTAAAGATTTAAGTTTAACAGGATATTGATGTTGTTCTTTTCATATGGCTGAAGCATTAAGTGACCACAGGAAGTCAGTAAAAAGAAAATATACATAATGTAAAATATACTTAACTTAATTTTCTGAGATTAAATTCTCAACTAATAATACATTTTTTAAAAAATTAAATAAATGATTTTACATTTTTTTAATTACTTTATATATAATTGTTACCCTTAACAGCTTTTTAACTGAAAATGAAACAAAGGGAGCATTATTGTATCTTAAGATATTTTCCCTCTTAAGGTGCTTTGCATGTCATTGCGGTTTGTTGTGACTGTGACTTATTCTTCCGATGTGGAGCTGCCCAGAGCTCTATCTAATAAGAAACACAATAACCGTCGAGCAAAATGCGCAATTGAGAAAGTACGACATCCCATGGACTCCCCCGCTCTAATGCCATCTCTCTCTTTTCTCTTGTAGTTCAGTATCAGATGGAGATGATGAGAAGTTTGCGGCATGTAAACATTGATCATCTTCATGTCGGTTGGTACCAGTCAACTTTCTATGGTTCTTTTGTCAGCCGGGCCTTTCTGGACTCTCAGTTCAGCTACCAGCACGCCATCGAGGAGTCAGTCGTACTTATATATGGTAGGTTTCTCTCATCTTTTTTTTTTCTGTAATGAGCATATAAAATGATTGTCCTTGTCACTTCGCCAAATGATTCCAGCTATTTCAGGTCCAAAACAGCAAAAGAACCAAAACGCTAAATATGTTGATATTATATATGACATTTGTGGAATTATTGACGAGAAACACTTAAAAGGAGTGAGACCTAAATTGGTTTTCTAATAACATCTGTGACCCTGGACCTCAGATTACAGATTTTCAAATAGTTGTGTCTCAGCCAAATATTGCCCTATTCTAGCAAAACCATACATTGATAGAAATATGCTTATTCAGATGATGCATAAATAATCAAAATGGATTATTATTACTGGTTTTGTGGTCCAGGGTCACATTTTAAAGAACTGAATAACTAACATTTTGCTATTCATTACAAGCGTTCGTGTTAGGATGGACATGAATGAGCTAGTTACATTTACTGTCTGAATTCTGAAATGACTAAAAATATTAACAGCATTTCCAGAAAACATTTTGGTTTATTCAGATTATGCTGATTTCATGTATATATAAATATTCCAATAGTCATGAAACATCTTCTGAACAAAAGGCGTTACCAGAAAATGGACCTTAATGGTAAAATTGTGTGCCTATATAAACATGATGCCTGATGCATTTAGCTGGTATCACCTTGCTCTTTTTTTGTTATACATGCACACACACACACACACACACACACACACACAGCAGCAGCATGTTTCAGCACCCCTCCCAAACACACACACACTTCTTTTCTACTGCACTGCTTTGCTCTACCACTTTTGCCTTCTCTCTCTCTTTCTCTTTCTCTCTCTCCGTCTTTCTACCCCATGGTTTCTTGGCTGTGGACAGCATTCCCCCCTTGTGTAAACAGGAGGCTGGTGTGCGTAGCGGGCCGGCAGCAGCCTCGTCTAGACAGGGTTTCCTCCCCTCTGTTTATTTAGCCTGCTATCGCAGAGCTGATGTGTACCTTCAGGAGTGGATTCAGGACCGGGACACCCCCTCATCCACCGGCACAGACGCCACCCATCACAGATGTCGATGGGCTGATGGCAGAACGAGGGCGGAGGAATCTTCAGACAAGCTGCATTAACAACAGGGACATTATCTGTTTCCCTGAACTCACACAAACAAATGTTGTGCGCCTCCACTCGCCCACCTAACAGCACGGTTTTGGATGAAAACGTAAACATAAAACTCTGACTGTTCTTCGCACCCCTCCTTCATTCATGTCCTCGTGGTCCACGCTGTCTGTAACTTTCCTCAGACTTCCCCCTCAGGCCAGATGTGGATCCCTATCAGGGTGTTTGTTCAGTCTCCTCCTTGTGGTGGCAAGCAGGCGCTCCTCACTAAAAATATATCAGACACCTAGCAGCTGCCAGAAACCCCACCCTGCACCAAACGCACTCTCCACATGAACAATGAAAGCATTCAGAGGGCCGATGGGTCCACAAACTGTGAGACTTGATAGACGTGGTTTCATATGTTCCTCTGGCTCTCAGGTACTAGGAGGTGTGTGTATTTTTTTTTTTTTAAGTAAATGACATGTAGTAGAGCTAAGACCACTAGTGAGGTTTTTCTCATTCATCATCATGTCATATTATGACATTCATGATTCAGTTTCTAGTATTTGCGGTATATTCACAAACATATCATTTTAATGTATTTATTATCATTACATATTAAGTGTTATTTGAGAAATTTTTAGGAGGTGTTATTACTAAAAGCTTGATTTTCGGGTCAAACATTAGGGATCTCTCATTAATCCATCCATCCAATCAATTCACAATTTGTACATTTTTAGGAAATATTAGAATTTTAGGGTGGTTTTATATATACAGTATCTTGGTTTTATGCATATGTTATAAAGTAAAAAAATGGTTAAAAACTAATGAAACAATTCTCCTGTTTCCTTAAGTCCTCTTAAGTTTCCTTATTTTTACTATGCACTTTTGCTCATTTCTGTATTTGTGTTTTTTTATCATTTCAAGTTGTGTATACTGTTGTTGCAAAAGGCATTGTGGATGCATTTAGAAGTGGTGCATAAATACCTCCTCAAACCTGGCATTGATTCAGTCCACTCCATTTCAACAGGTACTTGAAGAAGACTAAGTGAATCTTACCTGTGTCTACGCAGATCTGGAGAACTCCTTGAGTTGTTTTAGATTGTCATTTGGGAAGTTTCAAGACAGTTTAAAAAGACAGACGATCATCTTTCCATGGTGTCTAAATGCATTTAACATCAAAACAGAACCGTGCTATAAATCCTGTCTTTGGATAATGGATAACGGGCATAGCAGACTGGCAAGTTTCAGCCATCTTCGACAGAACATTAATGATTTTTTTTTTTTTTTTTTACACTCAAAATGTCAGCCTTCTGACAGTGAGATTAATCCACTTTGACTGGCTGACAGTTCTGTTCCCTTGGTAGATTAACACATACTGCATCTTTTCAAACTTTATATCTTCAATTTTACCTTTCATATGGTTGTTACAGCCTTTACTGTCGTTGTATTTTGAACTTGCTACAGTGTATATTATTTCTGAAGCTTGTAGATTAGTATCCTGTGTTGAGCAAGTCGAAACACTTTGGTTTAGTTTGCTATCTTCAGAAAGACCATCCATGTTTTGTCTCTTTCTCTGTAGATCCCATCAAGACAGCCCAGGGTTCTTTGTGTTTGAAAGCCTACAGGTTGACCCCAAAACTCATGGAGATCTGTAAAGAGAAGGACTTCTCAGCAGATGGGTATACTTCTGTCTGTCGGTCTGTGTCTGTCTGTCTGTCTGTCTGGTCTGTCATGTCTGTCTGGTCCGGGTCCGTCATGTCTGTCTGGTCCGAGACCGTCATGTCTGTCTGATGACCAGAATATCAACTCTGTGTGTACGGGTGCATCTCCTAAAAATATAGAATATTTACATTTGAAATGTATATAAATTCTGGGTATCTCTTGTTCTTTGAAACCACAATAATGTTGGAAGACAGCTGATTAAATAATGATCCAGAAGACAGTCATTGACACCCTCCACAAAGAGGTTAAGTCACAGAAGGTCATTACTAAAAGGGCTGGCTGTTCACAGAGTGCTGTATCTGGAGTTGAGTGGAAAGAAGATGCACAAGCAACAGGGATTGAAAGTGGGAGAATACTGTCAATCAAGGGCGATACTTAGGAGAACTTCACAAGGAGTGGACAAAGAAGCTGAAGTCAATGCATCTAGAGTCACCACACTCTTTAGGAAAAGAGCTACCAAGCCACTTCTGAAACAGAAACAACATCAGATGCATCTTACCTGGGCTAAGGAAAAAAAGAGCTGGACTGTTGCTCAGTGCTCCAAAGTCCTTTCTTAAAATAAAAAGTCAATTTTGCATTTAATTTGGAAATCAAGGTCTAGAGTCAGAGGAAGACTGGCTGAAGTCAGCTCTAATCATCAATACTTGTTGAAATGTTTTACTTCACATGAAATCAATTTAAAATATATTGTTTCACTTATTTTGAAAGTAAATTACAAAACAAATTAACTTTAAGATATTAAAAAAAAATTGTGATTCACCTGTATGTGTGTAGATATAATATAAAATATGATATTATATTTTCGGATATCCTAAATTTAATTCTAAAGGCTTTAATTAGGAGTATAACCTTCTTTTTTAAACTTATTATTTAACTGTTAAATTATTATGTATTGTTGTAGACAACATGTAGCATTTTTGCATTGTTCAATGACCGATTCGCTGAGAGTCTGGATGAAGGGTACATTTCCTTGTTTACTTCAGTCTCTTTTGTAGTTTGGCTTGAGATACAAAAACTGCCTTTTGAAATCAGTTGACTAATCAGCCTAGAGTGCTTGTCTAATGGAGCGATTAGTAATGGAGAAGAGTTGAAATCATCCAATCATTTAATTAGAGTGATCTGCCACATAGTGCCTTTTACTCCCACATTGCAGGAGACTCAACCACAAGCAGATTCTAATGAGGGGGATAAAGTCAGAAACTGATTGGAAAAGCGTAGAAAAAAGGGGTTCAAAGGAAAGGTAGTGAAAGAGAGCAAGTCTTTTTACTTAATGAGCAACAGGGCCTTTTGTCTGCTGATTGGTTTGTTTATTTCAGTGTCATACTGGGTGGCCCTGCCCACAGTAAAATCTGATTGGGCCGCAATCCCAAGCTGGTATATTTTCAATATGGTCTGACAAACTGCTTGAAATTTGACACACTATGCTTATTTAAGCCACAGTGCCAGCTTGCTGTTATCAAAAATGTGATGTCAAATCTGTGACAGGGCTCACTTGCAGATTCTGAAAATGGATGAATGAATCAATGACAATGAAAATCTCTTTGCTTTGTGTGCAGGCTGAAGAAGGCTAGCGTGGGTTATGAGAGCATGTTTGAGGAGGTGCCCATCGTCATCAAGAACTCTCATCTCATCAACGTTCTGCTGTTGGAGCTGGAGGATAAATCCACTGCTGCAGACAAACACGAGCTCTTGAACCTTTCCAGCGGGTCTGACCACACACACATGCATTACTATACAAGTGCAGTTTTTTCTAATGTGAATGAGGACATGTGTAAATTTATACTAGCTCTGAGATATCCCTAATGATGCTTGCTCGCATTAGCAGTAACTTATCTCTGATGAGGACTAATGAAGAGGTCATTGCGGCCCAGGTGATTTGCTCCTTAAGGACGTCTGCTTTTAATGACTTTCATGCTAGACTATCTAAATAAAAGGCTTTTGCGAACAGTGAAACTGTTCATTAGACAGTCCTCAGACTTTTTACCTCTTGAACTTGAAGTGAACATTCAAATATGACAGTTCACAAGCAGCTTTACTCCTCATTCTGACAGAAGCGAGACATCTCCTACCTTTATCTGACAGAACAAATGTGGGGATGAATTTAAAGACACAATTTCTAGGAAGGGTTTTAAGCATGCACTTGTTTTCTAATTCATCCCTTTTTAAGCACCACGTCACCAAAACGTCCATTCTGCAGCATGTTCTGTCTTCAACAATAGGATCTGAAAACATTTGCTGGCGGCTATTAAGTTTTGCAGATCCTGCTTTTAAGAGTACTCTATAGGTTTTGGTTTGTGTTTGTGAGGACTGTGATTCAGTAAGATTTAATTTTAAGGTGACATCAACTGCCTTTTATACTGTTCTCTGAGGTCTTAAAATGTTATCAGGATTTTTACATGTACAGGGCTCTAGACTAACTTTTTGCACTGGTTGCACTGGTGCGCCTAACTTTTTTTCTTAGGTGCACCAGCACAAAA
>JAUCNO010000353.1:3994302-4005440 GCA_032353835.1 Enteromius viviparus
CACTTTTATATAAGAGGACTTTTATTTAATCAAACAGCACAAACTATATTTCATAGCCTAGAACTGCTTTTCTGATGGTCCGATTTTAAAGATACAAACATTAACCATACATTTGTTCTCTAACACACATATTGTGACTACACAGGTCATTTAAAAGCCTCTAGTGTGTAAAAATAGTACACTATAATGTCCTGTTTTAAACGATATAGGAGCATTAAATAGTTAATAAAGAAACTTTATTCTGATAAAACATATTGGATTAAATAGAAAATATGTGTTGTAGAGAGCTGCAGCAAATAGCTTTTAATTGAAAGAAAACATGTAGTACAAAAAGACACAAGCTTGTGTGTGTTAAATACAAGACAAACATTAAATCTAGGTCAGAGCGTCAAGAGCGTCCAAAAATCTCTGTACAGCGTCGTTGGCATGGGGCCATGGCGAATTTTGACGCTTTCGCCTTCGGCGGTGTGAACGTACAGTAACGATTAACTAAGCAAATTGCAATGTTTGAGGTGTTTTATAAGGTACCGAAGTACTGGGTCTTTTGACAACACTAGTAGCAACATTACAGGTTTTACAGTTTTTAGTTACATTTACAGTTACCGTAATACTGTAATTTCATTAACTAATATAATGTTAATATACCAACCTCTTAAAGTACTGAAATCTGTTTGAAATACACTGATAAGCACCAAATGCAGGTGGTGATGAGAAAGTCACATGATGAAGGCCATCACAAGCAGCTTTTAAATATGAACATATAGAAGGTGTCATTCACACAAGCACTAAACTCTATCATGAGATGCTTAAACTGAAATATACATTAAACATTAATTTAACAACATTACATGTAACTAAAAAACTAAGAAGAAACATTTCAAAGAAAAAACAACAAATTCAAACCAAATTTGAAATGCAATGCAGGGAATTCTGGGAATGTCAGTTTATGGGTTTTCCCTTTAAATTTTACAGGAATTAACCGTTTAACAGGTGTATACCGTAGTTTTTTAATCACGGTCATTTCTTTACAGTGCAGCTTTGACTGAGTAATAAACCGATTCGTAGAAGTTGCACACCAGCTACCTTGCTCCAAAAGACTAATCTGGTTTTATCTGGATTTCTCCAGCAGCTAATGAGAGATTTCTTTGTAGTGCACATAGACCTTACAAGTTGACTCGGTGTTAACATAAATCTCTGTGTGGATGTGCACCAGGGTATACATGTTCATGCGTGATAGAGAGCTGCTCCTGGTTTGTCCTCACCCCCGGGATCTCACTTCTCCACATACGTCCTGCATATTTCTTCAAGATTAATGGAACTTGCTGGCGAGGCTAATTTGTTGTTAATGGGGTTTACCAAGAACAGATAAACTCCTTTTGAAGACATTTTCCCAATCCTTGGTCCTATGGGCTGCTGTCCTGTTATAAAATATGAATAGCATTCTGCTAGTTACAGTGGGACCTGTTTTGCATATCGCATGATACATGCAAATAATCTTGATTTATGCATAACGGGATGAATTATTAATGAGGAATCCATGTTATCTGCTTTTTTTTTTTCTGTGTTACTCTATTGATGGTTAAGATGTGCTTTGATCATTTGACTTTCCCATAAGATTTAATCTGTATGGTGTTGCCAAGATACTGGCAGAGTTTTTCATTCTAATCCAAGCATACTGATATTTGAATACAAAAATGATCTGAGCAAAAAAAACTAAATCATTTTATTCGTTTTGGCATTTAAAAAACATTATCATTACTATAAAAAACAAATGTAACAATTTAAAAATTTTAGGTCAAATTTAAAATGAGATCAATTTAGATGTAAGTTTTATTTAGTTTTAGTATATATAATAATATAACTTAATATAACAAGCCAAGTTGTGTTGAGGGTTGTGTTTAAAACAAGGGAACAAATTGCTTTAAAGATGTTTGGATATACTGCTGCTCAGACATTTGGGTTAGGGAAGATTAAAAAAAAAAATATTAAAATAGAAAGATTTTTTAGTGCCAAAATGAAAACTAAAAATAAAATCTAAGATTATGAGATTAAAGTCGTAATATTTTGGAAAATAAAGATGAAATTATAAAAATAAAGTCAAATTACACTTAAATATTTCGAGAATTAAAATATTTTTAGAATATAGTCTAATTTTACTCTTGTAATATTTAGACTTTATTCTCATAATATTATGATTTTATTTTAGTAATTTTTACTTTTCTTTTCTCATAATACTTTCACATTATTCTCATAATTTTGACGTAATTCTCAAAATATTATGACTAAATTATCTTATTTAATTTTTAATGTGGTACTAAAAAACATGTTGTTTTTTCATCTATGTATTTTAACAAATATTAAATGGTAATATATTAGTAATTAAGATTAAAAAAAAAATTATATATTTTGATTTTTTTCCCCTATTATTTTGCAGCTTGCACCTATTTTCTTTACTTCATTTATTTATCAGTATTTTGTTTTTATATCACTTCAAATTTAACATTTAGGATGTTTGTTTAAAAACAACAACTGCATCGTCAAATAAAGGTCCGTTTATGGAAAAACATCGAATTTAAGAACTAGTCCGCTTCCCTTTTGGTTTACCCGAGATGAGCATGTTATTAATAAAATAAATGTATTTTTGAGTACCGTAAGACACTACGAAGAAGAAACATTCACTACTTAACAAGCAGTCAAATGCACATTCATTATTGCCATTATTGAAACGTCTTCACCTCTTTGTTCCTCTGCAGCACTCATCTGGAGAAGAGCCTGCAGATGCTGATGGACCGCGTGGATGACATGAGTCAGGACATTGTCAAATACAACAACTACTGCCGCAGTCTCAGCAAGCAACAGCAACAGAAACATCAGGTAATCCATCAAACGGCTACACCTGTCTTTTCATCTAGAGATTTTCCCACACTATTTCTGCCATAGTCGTGAACGATACCTCAAATCTTCCAGCTTGTTGAGAAAAGATTTTACTTAAAGACATTACTTTCAAGTGATCAGATTTTCACAGAAGGAGGAACAGAGCCGTATCTTGAGACCAGACTATAACAGAGATGTGGGAGTGGGCTGAGGACGACTTTGACATTGGGGGAGCGCAGACTTTTGAATGCTTTGATGCGCTTGTGGGATGAGAGATATCATAAGCATGTAAATGCTAGTTACCGTTAATGGTAGCTTTGCTAGCGTGATGCGTGCTCATGGGAAAACAGGTTGTCACCACAAAGATCACAATGAGGGGCTTGGGCTGAATGAGCGTCTCACGAGGCTTGACGTTTCACTCTTGATGTTATGCTCTGTAAGATATAATTATAATACAGTTGTAATTGATGAAACCGTGCAACTCGAAACCCAGGAATTAGCTCTGAGGCTGTAATCAAAGCTTTGTTACGAAAACACAGGGTGCACTTTGGTGCAGTTTTTAGCAATGAAAGATCTTACTCTTAAATAAGTGTTTATTTGTTAATGCATGGTGTAGACAGGAAAAACAGTCAATAAATGTCTGGAGCATATTCCACTCTCAAAAGCAAAAGACAAAAATAGAAATTTATTGTGTATAAAAAAAGTTATTGTGCATTTGTGCTTGAAAAGATCATCAAGGATATATTTGACGTACTTAAAACATTTGTAAATATTTCTACATTTTTACATTTAAAAATAAATGTTCTGTTTATAATTGACCTGTTTTATTATTATTATTATTATTATTATTTATTAATTATTTTTATTTATTTTATTTATTGGAAGCTCTCTTAAAAATGAATAGTTTTTCCACATTGTTAGTTTTACTGTATTTTTGATTAAACAAGCACACTGATAGTGTAATAATAATTTAATAAAATTATAATTTCATAATTTTTCTCAAAAACCAGAATATATGAACGGTATTGCATATACAGAATCTGATCAGCATACAGTACATCATATACTAAAATGAATCCGATTTCTACCAACAAAACCACATAGTTTTTAACGTCTCTCTGACCTTGATGTTTCTTCATGAGTTTCATCCAAGTTCAAGAGTTTTTATTCATTTTCAAATATAAGGCTGCAAATCTTTCTATTCATGCGACAGTGTCTGCGATTTCTGTGCCATGCAGCTAGCCAAGGCACTGACTCCATAAAGTCAGTGAAGTTAAAAGAGATTTATTGAGTTGCTGTGTATCAAGGTCTGTATGAGACAGGAGAGGCGAGCTGGTAATGGCCTTCCTCAGTGCCCTGAACTTTGTGATTGATTGAAGTACATGTGACCTCCCAAATTCCCCTGATGCTCTAATTACATAGTGATTCTCTCGTTATTTACTCATTTCTTTAAACCAAATACCTGACGTGATTGATTACATCAGTGCTCTTGCATTATCAGTGAGTAGTTGAATGCGTACTTAGATGTTATCGCAAGTATAGTGCAGTTTAGGTTCATTTTTCATCCTTTTTAGACAGCTCCTTTACAACACAGTCATCAGTGTGTATTGTTCCAGCTGTCATCTTCTCCTTCTTTTAATAAATACACTGCCACCTCTCCTGGCCTGTCATGTCCATCTTAAAAGGTCCCCTCTCAGAAGATTTGCTTTCATTCAGGCAGCCCGGAGGTTAATAACAAAAGATTGGATTATCAAGTTCAGAATAAGGGTTTGTTCTTCATCCCTCTGCAGTACATTCAGAGACGGCAACAGGAGAACGCACAGAGACAGAGTCGAGGAGAGACCTCCCTTCCTGAAGAAGACCTGAGCAAGATATTCAAGCCTCCTCAGACGCCTCCACGAATGGACACCCTGCTTATTGCAAGTATGTCGTCTTTCCTGCAAGCATTTGATATTATAAATCATATGTGATAAATTTTATCATATAAATAATTTCTTTGGGACCAGTAGGATTTTTTATGTTTTAAAGACGTTTCTTCTGCTCGTTAAGACTGTGTCTATTTGATCAAGAATACAGAAAAAAACTGTTATTATGTGAAATATTATTGCAATTTAAAATAACAGTTTTCTATTTTGATATACTTTAAAATCTAATTTATTCCTGTGATTAAAGCTGGATTTTCAGCATCTTTACTCCAGTCTTTAGTGTTATATGATCCTTCAGAAATCATTCTAATATGCTGATTTATTATCAGTGTTGGAAACTGTTGTGCTGATTCATATTTTTGAGGGGAACTGTGATGTATTTATTTTTTTGGGATAGTTTGACTAATTTAAAAATAAAAAAAAACTACTTAATTTTAACATTTATTTTTGTGTTACAATTTACAATTATTTTTTTTAAGAAATGCTGTTCATCGAGGATGTGTTCAATGAATTAAAAAATGCATAGACTTATATTGTTAGAAAAGATTTCTATTTTGAACAAATACTGTTCTTTTTAACTTCATTCATTGAAGAATCCAAAAAATATATATCAAAGGTTTGAAAAAACTATGTAAAGCAGTTTCAACATATTAAAATGATTTCTGCAGGATAATGTGACACTAAGGACTGGAACAATGAAGTTGAAAATTTAGTGCTGTGTCACAGAAATAAATTATGTTTTAAAGTATATTAAAAAAGGAAATCAATATTAGAAATTGCAAAAAGATTTCCTAATATTACAGTTTTTTCTGTATTTTTGTTCGTACTGAATACAGCCTTGATGAGCAGAAAAGACTCACTTATAAAACAAAAAAATGTACTGATCTTAAACTTTTGAACGGCAATCTGTATTATGTATATTATTATGATTACAGACACGCAAATATATTATAAACATCAGCGAGAACATCAAAGAGCATATTTTTGCTCATTTTGGGAGTCTCTTCATTATTGTACTATATGAGCCATACAAATTTTAAATATGTGCTTAACCAAAAACACATGCAAACTTTGTTTAAATCTAAAAGTTCAAAATGGTTCAATTAAAAACCGAACCGTTGTTTCATATCGGTTTGTCAGGGCTTCCAGCATACGTAGAAATATATCATGATTACACATTAGAAGTTGTGTTTACAAGCTTTAAGTGGATGATTAGTGTCTGCTCAGTGATGGAAGCAAAATCTCTGCTCTTGAGCGATGTGAGGCATCCCAACACAGCGCTAACCGTCTCCTCTTCATTTCATCTCATTTGGATGTGAAAAGATTTGGACATGTCCCTTTTTCTGTCCTGTGGAGTTGAGATGGAAGGGAGGAAGGAAGGGAGGAGAGGTAATTTATGAGGAACATTACAGAGGCCTTGCCAGAGATTGATTTAAAGCAATTGTTTCTAACTTGTTATGGAGGTAGTATATTATAGATCAGCCGCTGTCTGAAAGAAAATAGCTGGAGGAGGGTGATATGTCTGTCATGTCATCTTGTACCCCGGACTGCTGGACTCTGTGTTATGTAACTCATGCTGGAAAGTGATGCTGTTTACTCAGCAACACACTGGTTCAGATTTTGAGTTGGATTGTTTTATGTTGTATTTCTTAACAAATAACTGTCAACGAGAAGTTTGATCTAATTTATTAATCAAATATTTCGATTTTGTAGTGCACAATATTGCAGCTAATTCATTTATTGCTTTTCTTAAATTAAGTTTAATGTATTTTAATTTAATAATATCGTCTGCATTATCGGTACAGACAATATGTACACTAAAATAACAGTATTAATAATATAATATACATATAATATAATACGTATTGTGATGTAATGTAATATTTAAATTAAAATATTTTATTTTAATTATTGTATAATATGTGCGTTTGCATTATCTATACATGTACAGTAATAATATAGATTTTTAACTATATCATAAATCAATAATTAAGTTTGTATGTATAAATATGTTTTGTCTGTATACTATGAACACTAAAAAAAATGGTTCATACAATAATGACAGCAGATTCTTTATTTTTGAGATGTATATGAAAATGAATGACTGTAGGTTGAACTCTATCCCAGGTTAATAGGAGCCAGCTGTAACATTTAACATCAAGATCAGAAGTGATGCAGACAAAATGGCATCAAGTAAGAGTATTTGTTTCCATGAGCATCTCTTAATAGTGCTGTGGAGTAATGGCTTGATCTAGGGCTGAGTTAAATGCTTGTAGGTGCTGCCGTGGAGGCGAGCACCTCATCTCTCACCATTTCTTTAGGTCTTTCAAACTCCGAACTCCTCAGTGGCATGAGCTGCAGCGCTGCCAAGCGGAAAGACAATCACCTAAGAGCTCGACGGCCAGCCTTCAGTACATAATGGAGTTCATTAACTGAGCCACTTCAGCGGGCAGCCCGTCCTGCCTCTGTTTCTCTTTGTTTCTCTCGCTGTGTCTGTATTCTATACCTTCTTCAAATCCCTCAAGATTTCTTTGTCTCATGTCAAAAACAAGTGTTTATTCGCCTTGAGTTTTATATTTATGATTTTTCCCCTGTCTTCTCTTTAGGTCAAATCAACACATACTGCCAAACCATCAAGGAGTTAACATCTCAAAACCTGGGCAAGCTTTTCATGTCTGAAGCTCTTCAAGGAACAAGCAGTTAGACTTGAGCCACCAACATTGTCCTGTGATTGAGTTTTTATGAATTTTTCTGTGTCTCCTTTTAATACAGTTGTTTTAGTTTTTTGTTCTAACATTACCAGACCAAAACATACGCTTATATGTACACTTGTGCTTAGATGTTTATGAGCTACTTCACATAACATAAGTTTACATATACTCCACAATACAAAATAATAAATTAATTTATAAAAAGGACCCCATTCAAAAATCTAAATACTATGTGTCATTTCCTGCATGATTTTTGAATTTGAACGTAATGGTAAATTTGTACACAAATTGTACACATCTTCATTTTGTTCAAAAGTTTTCACCCCTGCCAGCTCTTAATGTATTGTTTCTTTCTGGAGCATCAGTGAGCGTTTAAACCTTCTGTAGTAGTTGCATGAGTCCCTCAGTTGTCCTCTGTGTGAAAAGATGGATCTCAAAATCAGTCACTGTTGAAAAGGGTCCAAATAAACACAAATGCTGAAAAAACACAGAATTTGTTGGAAGCTGAAGGATTTTTCTGAAGAACAGATCGCAGTTTAACTGTTCAGGACAAACTTTTGAATGGGGTCCCTTTTATAAATTTGTATATTATTTTGTCTTGTGGAGTATATGTAAAACATTTGTTATTTGAAATGGCATATTCAGGATAGTACTAAATAAAAAATAACATGTCATTTTTATGATCCCTCTTATTTAGTTTGTTATTTGCACATGCTACAAGGGGTATGTAAACTTATGAGCTTAGCTGTATTTCAATTCTGATCAGACAGGTCATTTATATTTAGTATAAATACATATTCTGAATATAAGCATGGACCAAACAGTGTAAAACAGTATGTAAAAAGGGAAATTTAATAATAAATTGGATCATGTCCACTTTGTTGATTTTTTTTTCTTTTTAAATGCTTATTTAAGAGAGAGTTGTGCCATCCTTCTGCCATAATTGCGTTTTTCATGTTCGTGTTTCATATTTTTACAGGAACAAGTTGTAACAGGAGGGCAGTTTTGAAGTCTTATTGCCAGCCTTTGACTGAGATTTTTCTTAAAATTATTTGGTCCGAAATCTCACTCTAATTATGTTATATTAGAAAGGGGCAATTTAGGGATCAAAACAGTCAATTTGTACAAGCCGCTGTGTTCCTTTAGCCAAATATGGTTGGGAACCGTTGTAATTAGAGAACAGCGCTGTCAGTTTACACCAGGAGTCTGCTGCTGGACAATAATTTCAGCCCACTGTTCCCTGTAGTCGAGTGACACTGGGGTTTACGTGACGTTTGCCGCCCACCACCTCTCCGCCGTCCACCCACAAGCTACCCGCTACAGTCATTAGCCTTTGCAGAATGTATTTTTACATTTATTTCCACTTCACTTCAGGTGATTAAAGCAGATAAACCATGACAATAAAACTCTTGAACTCCAGCCACCCTGATGAATGATTGCAAAGAGTTTGAGTCGTAATTGCTGCGATGAGCTTTTGACATAACACGACGTGCCCAGCCTCTCAAAGAGGAGTGTGCCATTAAAATCTAGCTGTGTGAAAAGAAAAAGAAAATGCAAAAAAGTTCTAGTGTTAATGTCCTTTTTTACCTCTGGATTACGTGTCACCTTTCGCAGGTGAATTACTGTAATTGCGGTACAGACATTATGCTCTTGTAATTAAATACTATATCTTGTCATGATGGAAATGATACCGTTTTGTGGAATCAGGTAGAATTTTGCTTATTGAAGTAAAAGACAGGTAATGACATAAATACCATACATTTTCATCTTTAATAGAAAAGGATAAGTCAGAGGTCTCATGACTGACGTCGTTTCTGGCACCTAAAGTATGCGTATATTTTTAAATTCTGACTAAAGGAAAAATACTCCATGTTTTTCAACCTTAAATTTGAATTTAAGAAATTAATAATTGCATTAAATTTGTATAATGTAATAGGGATATTTGCTTTATAATATAATTATATTCTATAGAATTGTCTATAGAATGCAAACTATTAATGCTTCTATTAAAATTGTGTATTTGATAAAAAATAACATTTTTAACAATGCTCAAAAATCTTGTTTTTTAATTGTGTGTTCTAATTAACCTCAAACTTTAGTTACGTTTTTTTAAATAGGTTACAAAATAACAAAAATACACACAATATATGTAATTAAATAGCACAATAAAATGCATTAAAACATAATAACATAACTCATACATTTTTACGATCTGTTTTTGCAAATAAACTATATATATAGAGAGAGTTTGTTTGTTTAATGTCTTAATTATTTTAAGAATCCAATATCTTAAAAATGCTTATATTTTTATCTTATACTGTAGATAAAGACCTTTTGAAACTAAATGAATTTTACAGTATCACAGCTTTCAGGGACATATCTTCAGTCGATCTATTGAAGACAAATTCAATGTTTTTTCCCCATAAATACTTAATTTCAATTTGATGTTTCCCATTGTACCACAACAAAGTCTCCCTGTTTCATAGAATTGATAACTGCTAAGGTTTAACCAACTCCATGATTTCAGTCCATTTAAAGGCCAGTTGTTTTTCCCTGACGGTTAATCTAGAGTTTAGTTCACCTGGTTCCTCACAGGTGATGAGCTGTGTTTGAAAACGCAGTAATGGAGAGATGAATTTCTCCCTAAAGCCTCATTGATCTGCGCTTGTGTGTGTGTGAGCAGGCGGCTTAGAAGACATTGATTTGAGAAGCAGCAGTAGCGTGGCTGGCTCATTAGGAGCTTTCTTTGAACACTTTCATTGTGTTTGTTTTCTGCTGGTAAGCTAGAGGTGCTACAGCTTTTGTTCTATTATTGATGAAGTCCCACTTGTTTCCACACTTTATGAGGACGTTGCTCCACAAGCCAGCAGAAGTTGTTGATGTTTGTGGTAGTTGCACCTGTTTTTAAAGACAGTACTGTAAGAAGAGGCTGTGCTTCAGTTTTAACAGATCCTGGCACTTTTTAGGAATACACTGTGATGTCTGCTATAGCACAAAGTATTTTTTGAGGCACAAATTCTGTGTTTTTGTGGTTTTGAGAACTGGGAATGGGGAGACACTATTATGCATTAACACATTTATTAGTAATATTTTAGAATCTTTGCAGTCTTTTTTTTTTTTATAAAAATGTTTAATAGTAATAATGAAATAGCTGTTATTTTCTTCTTCTCTTTATTACTTAATACTTATTAATTACTTACTAGTTTGCTTTTTTGTTCTCATGCTTCGTCATGGATAGTGCCTCTTGGTAGAGGGTGAAGCTATCAAGTAAATTGTTTTCAGCCGATTGTTAGCTTTTTTTCTGGTATTTCTCAGTCCCTGATTCCAGAGATGGTGGAAAAATAATGCATTGAAGGCAGGAGATCATCAAAAATATTTTTTTTTGGAAACAGCAATGTCAAGACGTTCTTAAAAACCATAATGGTCACTCAGCTTCCTTTTGACGACACACACAGAACCCACATAAATGCAGGGCTGGCTGTGTTCAAATTAAAAGCATAAACGAAAACTGAGCCCTTGAAAAGTTTTGTAGCTATCCGGTTGCCCCGGTACAATGGTTACCACAATCTTCCATAAACAGGAAATTCCTACTTTTCCACTCTAATATAGTTTTTGTAATAAGTACCTG
>JAUCNO010000353.1:4010652-4033300 GCA_032353835.1 Enteromius viviparus
AATATAATTAACCAATATTTGAATCCAAATTCGTGCGTGGATCACGGATGATGCCTGTCACTGAATTACATTGTAATGTACGTGAGCCCATCACACAATTTTTGATCATTACGTGATACTAACACGGAATTATGCATTAAGTGTTTGTGGTTATTTCACGCAATTCTGTGAGATCAGGTTGGATTCTGAATTTCACAAGATTTCCCTACACAGATTTTGCAACAGCTTCAAGTTTTACTGTATTGAACGACTTTTTGTTGCTGCTTGCTTCGAAAGTGACTTTGTGAGATTATATTAACAACATGCAATGTGCCTTTTTGCCCACAAAATCTAGCATAAAATAAAACTGACTTTAATGTAAATGTGCAGGAAGTCACTATATATATATCAATAATGCTGATTTCTTGGACTAAATATTCCAATGAAATCTTAGAAGCACTTGTATGTTTTCAGTTGTGTCTTTTTAAACCTTCTAAAACAAATGCCTTTTTTTGAAACATTGCATGAAAAGTGCTTCCAAATAAACCCTCTTGGTTTAGATATTTTATCCAATGCTATGGCATTCATTCCCTTCAGTCGTACACACTTCACATTCCCAGGCCGGCAGACATTATTCATTCTGAGCTGCTATGGAAGACTCTCTCAAGACCACGGGTCATCTGTAGTCTATCAGTACGCCGTGTCAGGTTTGATGGAAGAGAGCGGCGTTTCATCGACAGTGAGGACAAGTGAATGATCCAGGTCTCACCTTGCCTGCCTTTAGCTCACGGAGATTTCTTTTTCTTTCTAGCTTTCTTGCTTTCTTCTCTTCTGCTGCTTTTTCTCACATGTATACGCATACATAATGTCTCTCTTCCTTCCATTAGTCTCTATTTTCCTTTTTTCAATTGCACACACATTACCATGGAAACTGCAAAACTCTGAGCTCAGAGGTTCTGGGGTTGTTCAGCGTGAGTGATGTGAAAGCAGCCCCCTCACATCTAAATATCCCAAAACCTGCAAACTATTGATTGCTAGGCGAGAGAGAGGCCCCGTGATCTAATGGGCAAAGGAAACCATGGTTACGCATGTTTAAACAAAATCTTTGTACTCAAGGTTAGAGATACGGCCACAGGGGAGAGATACAGCCTGAATATCCGAACAATATGAGAGTTTTTCTCAGGTCAGGACATCACAGCAGAGGAAATTGTAAATTCACACTGACGCCAGGAGGTCCTCTTTGTATTATGTATTCAGTTAGAGACTTGGGAGTGTAATTTGCGGCTCTAGTCCATGCAGTATGGATCAATTTATGACCATGAATGCTTCTTTTAGATACACATGTATTAGACTTGCAGCAAAGTGACTTGCATGCAAATTTTGCTCCTCCGGTTCACTTTTGAACTGTTTTGAACTTTTTATATAAATGAAAAATACCTAAAGAACATTCACAGGGGATGAAAGACTAATACTAAAAATATTATTTCTTAGATTAAATTAGATTAATTTGATTTCAAAAACATTAACATAGCTAATAAAGTATTCCTCATAAATTATTCACAGACAAGGCTTAAGTTAGTCCCAGACTAAATTGCAAGTTTGAGCTGTCTCAGATAAAAATATCTTGCTCTGACATATCTTAAAACATGTCAGTGTCCTTGTTCTGTGTGCACACCTGTAATACTTTCTTATAAGGCATAAAAGTTGCTTAAATATCTCAATTTAACTAATGCCTAGTCCTGGCTTAAGCTAAGCCACGTTTGTGAAACCGGGCCTATATCTAATGATGAAGTCTGCGTTTAACCTCAGGGTGATCTCAAGGTATATATAGTTACTATAGTAAATTAAATTATAACCTTTCTTCAAGGGAAGAGAGTAACGAGTGCAGAGTATCGCTGTAGGGTTAATCCTGTCTGCTTTAAATGTTTTAAACACTTAAAAACATTCTTTATATAAAGAAACATAATGTTATATTCCTTAAATGAAATAGCTACACTTATTACATTTTAGATGCAGTATAATATACAGGTTTTGAACAACTTGAGGGTAAGTAAATAAAGACAACGCTTAATCTTTGAGTGAACTTTCTGACCCTGCATGCTGTACTGTGTCTTTAAACTTGATTGTTTTACATTGAATAAACAAGTCAAAGCCTCGGCAGCAGCGCAGCAGTGGCCATAACAACATACAGTAAGGAATGGCTTTCAGATCTGAGCGTATGGAAGATGTCTTCCCTCCTATAGACTGAAGGCTTTAAAGACATGTCTGAGTCACCAGCCACCTACATGTGCATCTTTTCATTATGTTTTCTTCTGTTACTTGCCCTTCCCCCTCTTTGGCTTTGAAGACTTCTTGTTGCAGTTGCGCTTGACAATGCTTCCTCATGAATCTGGACTAATTGGATCGTACCCCCATCAAAGGCTGGGTGAGGAGATGTGATGGAGGAGGATGGGAGGGACAGAAGGATGGTGGAGTGGGCGACCGGAGCAGGAGGCAGTGGGTGTTCGGCATTACATGACTCCTCTCAAAGTCTGTGAAGATCACTGAATACATTTATCTGCCTTATATCTTCCTCCAGTTTTACCGTACGCCCCTATCATCAATGATAAAAACAATCAATTGGTCCTGAGAACTTAAAGTCTTATTTGACTTTAAAATCCAAACACTAAAGTTTTGATATTTATTTTATTATTATTAATTTTTTCCACCCTTCTATCTAAAATTCATCAACCTATTTCAACAAAAACAGTACAAGCTATTTATTGTTTTTTCCTAATACCTATAGGAGTTTGCATTTATTTATGTACATGTACACTTAAAAAAAATATATAAAATAAAATAGAACATGAAAAAAAATTACCAGTACATTTCCACTAAATTTAGACATTTGCTTCAAAAAAACAAACCATAATGCAATGTGTAATTTAAATGCAGTTAAAACACACCTCAAACAACATTAATAAATACTTATTATTATTTTATGATGCCTAATACATTATTGAGAATTTCCATTAATTGCAATATCTATGTCTACTAGGTAATATATATATAGGGACATTTTGCACTTGGCAACATCAGGTTACCGACACTTGCCCATAGTTTTTCAGTTTTTAGTCCATCTCAGTTTGTGACTGGATGATGATCCCTGACTGTTATCAGACTCCTTGTGCAGACAATTATCTTACTGCATTATTACAATTAATGACAAAAATAATGTTTGGAAACTGATATTTCGCTAGCGAATAAGATAGAAATAACTGACTTAAAACTATTTTTTTTGGTAATACTAGTGGCCCAAGACTTTTGCAAAGAGCTGTATATTTATTAAATTATATACATACTATAATACTAATATTTGCTATTATGATTTTATGCATGTTTGTATGCATGGTTGTTTGATTGTTTAAACATAGTTTTTATGTATGCTGTTGTGCAATATCAATTGCCTTTTTTTCTACCAAATACTGTAATATAATTGTTTTTATTAAAATTGATGGACATTGTTGGGTGAAAACAGTATTTCTATTGCAACCATGAGGTGTAGTAGATGATAATTTAACTGTTATTTGTTCCAAATGTAACAACTCATAAAAAAACACAATTCATTGACTAATGAATACTAAATAAACAGATAAATTAGAAGGTACCAACTTTTGATTAACTTATTGATATTCACACGTTGTAAACATCTAATTAGTCAAGAGGCAGAACGGGACTCTTAAGAGCTTGCTTGGTGATGCACATCCATCCTGGCCACTCTGAATTCAGCTTGTGTTTTTCTGCTGTATCTGGTCTTTATCTCTGAAAGCCATATGCATTCAGTGTACATACACATTTGTTCCATTGTGGGAGGGCTTGCCAAATGGGCCTAACTCTTGCCAGGTCCTTGTGGAAGGTATTTTATCAGAAAAATGATCAATGACTGCCTCTCTGTGCCTTTTTAGGGCTGATGTGGGGTGGTGTGCTTCAAGCGGGTGTCAGAGTGGAAGGTCTGGTTTCTTTGAAATCTAAGAAGCACGGCTTCTTTTGAAATACCCATACAGATGGGGTGTTTCTGGAATCTGTCAACATTATTCCCACTTTATGTTTTCCATGATGCCAGCAAAGCCTGTATACAACAGGCTCCTTTAGAGGACTGTAAAATGTGTCACTTCATGGCTGTAACTTGTGAAGAAAATGCCGCTGAAATGATGAGGTGCCATCTAGCATGAGGTCCCATAAAGTAAACGATTGCAATTACTCCTTCGTAGTTGATGTTGACATATTGAAAAGGATTTTCAAGCACATTAAGTACTAAATCTCGGAATCGCATTGAACATGAGTTGGGCTGACAACAGTTTGTTTATGTAATTTATGTATTAATTTACAGTAGTCACTGAATCTGTAAACCTTTGCCAATTAACAATTGTTAATAAGTAAATAAATGTTTGATTTGTTTCTGAGAACAGTCTGAGAGCTGACTACAAAAAGTAATTAAAATGTGTTTGCAATATGTATATATATATATATATATATACATATACTGTGTATAATAAGTAGTACTAGTTCAACAATAAAATTTAATTGTTGACAATTTAAGCTCCTATTTGTAAACGATCCATGTTATTTATGTGAATATTCAAACACTACGTTACTCTCCCCATGTTAATGCTAAATCATACATCAGTTATTACAAACAAGTGCTAAATGTTCAAATCGTACAGTGATATATAACCTGTAGGATGGAGATTTGCTGTTTAACTCCTTTATTCTTCTCAAGTCAAGCCCAACACAACAAAAACTGCATTCCACTCCCCAGAATTTTAATGACAGAAAAGAAGGGATGAATTCTCACGTCAGTTAGTATTGAGCCGTCCTAAGCGGTCCTTCACTTTGTGCTTTGTCATGTTAAGCATGTGTAAGAGAGAGAGTTTGAATGTGTATGTGTGCTTAACTATTCAAGTGACCTTCATGTGTCTGATTGAAAGTGTTAAAATCCTCCAGTGGCAGGTCATGTTAGTCTTCAGATAGCAATTTTTTTTTGTTCTTTTATCTTTCAAACTCTGAAATAAATTTTGGCATAAATTTCCAGCAAACCTTTGAATTACATTATGTAGTAATTTTGCGATATTAAAAAAAACTTTCATTTGTTGCCAAATACAATATATATATGTAAATATGAAGGAAAGACAAATACATTATTTGTGTAATATGGTCCAGCATTTTGTATGGATGACATTTATTTTGCCTTGCAGTGAAGGCGAAACAGAGCAAACAATCCAGAAGTCACAAAGGCAGCTGGTTATGGAGAGACTTGCGTCTTCTTATTGGTTTTAGGCCAGGAATGAAAAAAGTTATTTTAACTTCTCATTATGATGCGATAATTGGACACCAATTCGGGACCTAGAGATGGAAAAATGTTCCCAGCCCTCCTCCTCCTCCGAAATGGGCAGTATAATTTTTGTTCAAAATAGACTTTTTCCTCCGTTCATGTTTACTTTATGCATGCATGAATGGAAGGCTTTAATATCAAGCTTTTGTTTATAATCATGCCATTTTGGCATGACTGCAGAGAGTCGCTCATGCAGCCACTTAACTGAGGCTCTGTAGCCATAATGATTTGTGTCTGAATGGCAAATCCATAATGTGGGACAGCACGAGATGATTGGTCCTCTGTGCAGGCATCTGCTCTCCACGGTCTTATCTGATGTGGATTTCTATGGAGCTTTTCAGAATTTACTCTGCTGATTTCCTCTAGGATGGCTGTTGGCGTATGAAGCGTGTTTTTAAGTGCAGAATGGCTTTGTGTGCTCAGATGGTCCTTTATGTTTATACTGCAATATATTTTTATTGTCCTAACCGTAACAGAGATATCTGTAACATGTGGAATCTGGAATGGCACAGAAATATATTTGGGAAACACTTTAGACATATAGACAAAAATAAATCCTCCTTGAGTAGGCTAAAAAGTGTGAAAGCTATTCTGGTCTATTTATTCAAATATATATGGATTCTAATATACCGCAGCTAAAGAAACATTGAAAATCAGTTTATTAGAAACCAGTGCTTGGTGCAGTTATTATGAGTGAGTTTTGTGTGTTATGAAGGTGTTTTAGGTTAGGCGTCGATACGAGAACACAGCGTTAGACTGTTGTGATCTTCAACCTAGAGACTGCTGATGTCAGCTTTTCTCGCAGCCTTATTTAGAGAAAATTGCCCTATTTCTCTCAGCCTCTTATTCAGCCTGGCCTTGTGTTGGTGGATAATTTATCAGCTTCTTAACCAGCAAGCAAAATGTAAACATACACTCGAGTTCACACCCTAAAAACTCGACATTTACTTCATGAAGGCAACCACCATAAGCATAATAAGAGATCTTTATTGCTGCAGTGTAAGGGGTGAAATTTTGGCAATGTAATGTTTTTTAAATGGGAAAAAAAACACCCTAAGGTTTAGTATGAGGGCACTGAAGTGTGTGTTAAAGGAAATTGCATGGTTTATTTGAATAACGTATTTGTTTAGTCTGATCTCTTTATTTATCAAAAGGACATACAAGACTGCTTCCATTGCAGTGGTGCATTAAATGCGTAATAAGCACTTGGTTAAAAAAAATGTCAGTCCACATTACTGATATGAAATAATTTAGATTGACCTGAATATCTTTATTCTGGACAGAACAAATTCTTCATTAGAACAGATTTGGGGAAATGTAGCATTTGTAACGAGGACGCTGACACAGAATGTGAATACATTTGCAGAAGTTTATTAAAAGCGAAAGGCAGAGACAGGTTAATCAGTCCAGGCAATTGGTCAATATCGGAAAGGCAGTCCGATTTGGCGTCATACACAGGGGCAATCCAAGAGGCATAAACGATAAGGCAGGCAGTGAGTCCAAACAGAGACATAAACAACAGTCCGATCAACATACCAGGTTAGAAGGGCAATCCGTGGAATCGTAGTCAAGAGCAGGCAGAGTCGTAACAAGATCAGGCAGAATATCAATGAGAGAAACAATTGGTAAGGCAGTGAGACTAGCAATACTTTGCGAAGTGCTTGAGTTGGCTTACTGGCTGTATACAGGCCTGACAGGAAGTGGGTGCAGAGGGAGTTAGTATTCAGGCGAGGGCTCCCTCTGCTGGCTTGGTATTACAGAACCCCCTCCTCTAGGAGCGACTCCTGGAGCTCTATGTGGACGTTGGAGACGGTCATCTACTGCTGGAACAGTGGATAGTTCACCTGACCACAGGAACATGGGCAGCTAATTTCCCAAAACACATTGAAATTGAGTCAGTCCTGTAGAAGCGTGGGTTATGGAATTTTGTATTCATAGATCTGCATTCAGCCCATGGCAGAAACTCCAGCGGTGTTGTTCTCTGCTGCAATAGGAGCGAAGATAACGTCTGATCTCCTGACTCAGACGTTCCACTTGGCCATAACTTGAAGGTGATAACCAGAGGTAAGATTAACATTGATGTCAAGATGTTTACTAAAGGCTCTCCATACCTGGGCTGTGAACTGGGTTCCTCGGTCACTGACAATGTCGTCTGGTAGTCCATTGTGCCTGAAAACATGTTAAAATAAAGAGAGAGTAGTGTTCGTGGCAATAGATAGACCCTTGAGTGACTTGCCTCTCACTAATGGATTTGTTATCATTGACCATTTCTCTAAATCCTGTCGTTTTATTCCAGTGACAAAGTCTATGGAGTGACTGGACCAGGGTTTTTGAGGAATGGGTAGTGGCTGATAGAGACCGGATGGCAATTCTTTGGGTGTTTTTGAGTGGGCACAAACTTGACGAAGTTACTTATATCCTTTGACATAGGTGCCAACCAGAATGGGTTTTGTACCAGGTGAAGGGTGTGTAATATACCTGGATGACCAGAGTTGAGAGATAAAAGAACCCACTGCATGATGCATGGTCATAGGATGACTGGTATATATTGTTTGTTGGGAGGACACTGAGGAGGTGATGGATCTTGCTGTTGTTCTCTTTGAATCTCTTCCAAGATGTCCCAGGATACTGGAGCTACTACAAAAGTGGGTGGAAGAATAAGATCAGGGGTCTCTGTTACTATGGGTGACTCATGTCTTCGAGAAAGAGCATCTGCCTTGCCGTTCTTGCTGCCTGGTCTATAAGTAACTGTGAATTGGAATCTTGAGAAGAACAATGCCCACCTCTAATATATCCAAGATTCAAGTCTGTGATAATTTGAAATGGATGTGCTGCTCCCTCTAACCAATGCCTCCATTCCTCCATGGCCTGGCTTTCTGTTCTGGAGAGAGGCTAGACCTTACTTTTAGCTTGCATAGCGTTGGGAAGAAGGTCATCTGAACAATCCCATGGTTGGTGAGGAGGTAACTGTGTGGCCTTGGATTTGCTGAAAGATCTTTACATTGATTGGTACTTCAGGACTCTTAATACTTGTAGTGCAGCATGGCTGTGGAAGAGAAACAGTGACTGAAGCAGAAAGGACCATTTAGTTAGCTCACAGTGGAACCAGGAGATGTCAGGATCATGCATGGATAACCACGGATATCCAAGGATGATTTCATACTTGTGGGAGTTCACAGTAATAGATTCCTGGTGGAATAGTCTGACCTGGAACTTGAGGGTTGCGGTTTGTTGAGTGATTCCAGTTGCAATTGTTTCATCATCCACGGATTTAATTTGAATAGGAGTGCATGGTTGAGCCGGTATTTGAAACTTCTGAATGACATGTTGACTGATGTTGATATGTTGACTGATGAGATTTAGGGCGGCTCCAGAGCTGATCATCGCTGTCAATTCGAGAAGTGCAGAATCAATGTCAAACGTAACAGCTAATTGAAATTATTTTGAAGTAGGTAGAAATTATTCATGTTTGATGACTCTTGGTATTTGTGTGGGCACCCCACACTGCGATGGCCTGATTCACGACAATAAAAGCAAAGCTGGTTGGCACAACAACGTTCTTTCTCTTTCTCTCCAGCTCGGTTTGGAGTTCATTGGTTAGACTATTGCAAAATATGGTCTTCAGTGCAGTGTCATTCCATCCACTTCGTGCCGCTAACGTTCTGAACTCGATGGCATAATCAGATGCAGTTTGTTTACCTTGAGTTAAATGAATCAGTTGGATTGAAACGTCCCGGCCTCCTGCGGGGTATTCAAACACCTCTTGAACCTGTTGGAGAAAGTCAGATCTTGCAGGTTTGCCCTACACAACATAAGAAAAATCAGGCCCTTTCTTACAGAGCAGGCCACACAACTTATCCAGGCCCTGGTCATCTCCAGGGTGGACTACTGCAATGCTCTTCTAGCCGGTCTTCCCTTGTGCACAATCAAACCTCTACAAATGATTCAGAATGCAGCAGAACTACTGGTCTTCAATGAGCCCAAAAGGGCCAATGTCACACCTCTCTTCATCTCCCTGCACTGGCTCCCAATTGCAGCTTGCATCAAGACACTAATGCTTGCATATGGAACAATGTTACGGTGCCCGCTTACCTCCACTCACTGCTACCAATCTACACTCCCTCCAGAAGTCTGAGATCTGCCAGTGAGCGACGCCTCATTGTACAATCACAAAGAGGCACATTCTCTTACACTGTTCCTGACTGGTGTAATGATCTTCCCATTACTATCTGAAATGCCAACTCCCTTAAAACCTTAAGAGACTGCTGAAAACCCACCCTTTTTCAACACTTTCTAGCCTGTACTTATTTAAACATTGCCTGTTATGTTAAGTTGTTTTGCCTCTTTTGGACTAATTGCTTGATGTTTTCCCCACTTGTAAGCTGCTTTGGATAAAAGTGTTTGCTAAATGAATAAATGTAAATGTAGTAATCCACAGAACGTTTAATATGTAGGTCATTGTCCCAAACAGCAGCAGCCTAGTCGATTGCCTTTCCTGATAACAAAGTCATAATGAAGGCACATTTGCGTTCCTCAGTTCCAAACGCCTCCCCTTGATGCTCCAGATACAACTTAACTTGCCTTATAAAACTCTTTCAATGTTCAGGAGAGCCATTAAACTTATCAGGAAGTGCGAATCTTACAATCTGAGGTGTGGGTGATGGTAAGGGCTGGTGTAGTCAGTCAAGTGTCAATTAACTGATTGTAGCTGGTTAAGTTGTTCCTGATAATTCTTGAGCATTTAATTTTGATACTGGAACATAGCCTGCAGATTCGCTACTTCCGCTGGATCCGTTTTAGACGATCCGTGAAAGCGTAGTCAATACCAGGCAGAGTCGTAACAAGATCAGGCAGAACATCAATGAGAGAAACGCTTGGTAAGGCAGTGAGACTGGAAATACTTTGTGAAGTGCTTGAGTTGGTTTACCGGCTTTATACAGGACTGACAGGAAGTTGGTGCAGAGAGAGCGAAGTGAGCTGGTATGCAGGTGAGGGCTCCCTCTGCTGGTATGGCATTACAGCATTACATCAAAATATGATATTAAAATGTTACAGTAATCCACAAGTGATCCATACAACACCTGTCCATCAGTTAACATCCTAAGCTATCCATCTATACTTAAAAAAAAACATTATATTAACTTTATCATCGCTTCTGGCCAGTCCATAATCCGTTATAATAATTCCTCATATCAAAATTTACTGACATATTTGCATAGAACATAGAAAAGGCACTTGAGAATTCTCTCCTGATTCAGATATTGTCATTAGAGAAAGCAATATTACAGATAGAGGACTTGTATTTTAGCTGAACGGTCTTTGTTTGTTACAAATACATTGCTTGTGGAGCTGTTTGGATTCATTCTGATGGCACCGCATCATTTTTGCATCAGGCTGATGAAAAATATGTGCCTGTGGAAACATTTTTGCCAAAATGATATTCACTGTTTAAGATGACGTTCTAATATTTACATTTTATATGAAAATAATTTGACCAGAATTCAGATTATGAACAGCTTCTTGGAATCTAATTAAGCTTGCAAAACAAGAACACCTGACTTTCCTCGTTCCATTCGACTCCTTTCCTCTCTTTTTTTCTCTATCTCACTCTGTTCAGCTCTCACCAGATCTATGGCCTTTTGAACAGGGTGATTATCACCTGATTGACCCTGAGGTCGGGCGCTTTGAGAGGGTTCCCATTCTTGCCTGAGTGGAGAATGAATAAAATGATCACTGTCGTAGAATACAAATGAAACGGTATCTCACATAAGCTTCTCACCACGAGACAAGTATCATGCACAACTTACCAACAATCCACTATTTGATAAAACGAAGAAATGCATGCTGGCCAGAGCCATTTACTCATCACAGGTTTATGCACACTGATGAAACCAATGTGACTGTGTGTTGATGAAAGTGAATTCATTCCCTGCCGGCGCCTTACAGCATGAGTGTAGCTGATTGCACGATAAGATTTGTAAAACCTGAGCTTCTTGCAAATTGCTTTTTGGATTGTGACTGTTGAATTTAGTGACGCAAACTGCATCTTTATAGCATTTAGTTCAATTAACTGGGTTTCTACCAGTGTCACTTAATGTCAGCGTCAAAAGACTGCCTGTAAAAATCTGGATCGATTTTTATAAATCCTGATGTTTGTACTGGAAATTTTGCACGCAGTTATAAAGGCCCATTTATGTGTAAAATTACTCTACATCCACTGTTAACCATGGTAGCATCAGATTTTTAAGCTAGCTGACAAAATGAAGCATGCTTAGCCCCACAGAAGCTTATGAAAGTCCATGAGGAGAAGATAAACATTCATGACAATCCTGGCCATTAGTCTATAGTCACAAGATCTAGTATAATAACTAAAATATAATGAGGCGACATCAGTGGTCAAGCTCAACATTTTCAGTTTGCTAGGATTTAGGCTATGTTAGCCGAACTAGCACTGAAAAAAAGAAGCATGTGCCTCAGGTAATTTCCTTCCAGTTTCTTTCAGGCGCTCCACAACTGCAAACCCTGAGGCTTTGGTGCTGCAAGCCAAGGAACATGTTTCTCATTATCAACAAAAACAAAACCGAGAAACCATATGTCAAAACAAGCAGGCCTTTTGTTCGTCTAAACAGTTCTGACAGTGCAACCATGACAAACGGAGGAGAAAAGAGGAGGGAACTGTTAATCGAGATAAATGCACTGCATAGAGCTAAAGGAGGTCCAGCATTGCTTTTTAAGAGAATTGAATTACTCTGCTCTAAGATGTATGGCTTTTGTGGTGGATACGAAATAAGTGGTTTTATTTATACACAAACAGTTTTTATTTGATTGCTTAAATATTTAGGTTTTTGATGAGCCTGAAATATTCAAATAATGCTACAAAATGCCTCCATAAATATCTTAAAAGGCAAAAATGTATTTAAAAAAATTTATATGCCATATTTTATGTCATAAAGCAGTCAGTTCCATTAATTTCAAGCAGCTCCAATCCGCAATCAAAGTATGGTATTTTAGTGCTTTTTACGTTCTGTAATCCTACTGATAATTTCTACAAATATTTACGATATATTTAAACTAATAATTTAAGCCATTGGGACAGGGCTGTTTAGGATCTATTTCAGCTGTTTGCAAAGCTTATCATACTTCTATATTATTATTAGGCTATTATTATTATTAGCCTATGTGTGTTGCAGATTTTCTTACTGATCTTAATGCCTCTACAGCAAACTTTCAGCGTTTTTTTAATGGAATGATATTCGGTAAATGATCCTCTCTAAAATATATCACTGAAATACCTGTCAAGAGATATCAGCCCTCTACAGTAAAATAAAATTGCAGCTTTTAATCTGTCATTCTCTGTCACCTGTCATCATTTTACGAATTCACAGCCGACAGACCATATATGGGAGGCCGGAAACTGAGCGCGCGATAAAGGAACAACCATTGTTTTGATTATTTTGAACGATTAAAAATGTCCTAAAACGAATATGAATCCAAGACAACGACGGACGCAACAGGACACGAACAAAGCCTTTCATAAAGGGAAAGAACAGACACCAGAGTTGTTTCTGCTTGACAGGTAAATACACTATTTTGACGCTGTTTTATGTCGAAGAGTCGTAGTTGTAGAAAGAGAGGGCGTGTCTAAAGTCTGAGGGAAGTTTTTAAGGTAACAGCACGTACAGTCCCTGCCAGTCCTTTGATTGAAAACAGCACTTACCTGGGTACAGAGCTTTCCTAGGCCACCAGGCCGAAACACTAAGCTTTTATAGATACTCAACGTCTATACAATGCTTTTAGTCCCTCCATCTGCCCACACACTGTAACCATGAACAACTGGGACAAGAGCTGGGCTTTCATTTCCCCCCTTCCTGTCAGTAACAAGTTGGCCTCAATAAATGAAAACCCCTCAACTTGTATTTATTCTCTTGCCTTTGCATTGAAATTTAAACTTTTTATTTCCAAAAAACAGGGAAAAAAGGCAAAAAGTTGCATGGGAAAATAATGGAGTGCTTGACAAATAAACAGGAGTGAAAAAGGTTGCAGAGCCCATAAAAAATATTGACGAGGGTAAATAGCGTGTTGCTTTTCTGTGGTGCTTTTGATGAAGTATACAGATTTGCAATTTCCACAGGCAAAAGACAAGCCCAATAAACCTCATAATAACATGCAGGGTTAACAGAGGTGTTGTTTTCACCTAGACGGTCATGACTATAAATTTGCGTTTAAACTAGCTGAACATGGTTAGGCTTGTGGTATATTTATTACCCGATGCCCTAGCGGGTTGCAACAGGCCATTTTTTTTCCCGGTTTATGGCTGTCTGTTAAGTTTAGATTTGCCTTGGCTCTATGGCTAATCAATAGTCACATATTGAAAGCATAGATCTTAGGAATAACTTGCTGAATCTCGCTAGTCTCTCCTGAAATGTGTAACAAATTTCATTACCAGTTTCAATAATGAAAATAGCAGGGATGTGAGTAGTTCATCAGGATGTGTATGTGTGTGTGTGCACGAGTGAGAGACAAGGACAGAAAAAGAAACAAGGTTTAAGCTTTTAGTTTCTTTTACAGTGATCCTGAAACGAACCAAGACGTCTCCTCTGCTGATGATAAACAATGGTGAGTATAAGTGTATTTTGAAAGAAAGGGGCAGTCAGGCAGCAGCACTGGGATGGCTCTGGGGCTGGGAGACATATTTATTTACTTAAGCGATGTGTGTATATTTGGCTCCGTCGGATTGTTCTCTCTGAGGTGGCGGGCCGGTGGTGACCCAGTGGCTCCCTGCTGCTCTCTGTGTGAGAGGGTTAGCCTGCTGCTGCTACAGGGCCCTGCTGATAAGACAGGGCTGCCCTGACACTGCCCAGTAAAGAGCGACTCAGAGAAAGACAACAAACATTGCCTAACGCCTCCATGCTGCGACCAATTTAAAACACAGAAGCAGGCTCTAAAAACCTGAATGCAATGGATATTGAACACAGATGCACCTGAGGGACAAACAAAAGGGTTGCTTTTTATAGGATTGCGGTAGAATGCGCCTGTAGTATTTATTTATTTATTTTTTAGAGAAAACATTGATACGTTTATGGTACTGCTATGGTGTAGTATCATAAGTATTTTAGTTGTATGATGACAGTATAAGATGCTTTAGTATTTGTAAAGCATTTCTTCAAACTTTTAGAAACTTCTAAATATTATGATATCACCCTTTGAAAATGTACTACACTTAAGTCATATTTAAAAATTAATGTAATTAGAGGCAGATTTATGTTCAAATAAGAAATATAGTATGCACACACAAGTTTGATAAGATTTTTGTTCAGAGAAGAATATTGTGCTCACCAAGACTGCTTTTATTTTAACAAATATTTAGTACAAAAAAAAAGAAATATTGTGATTTTATTGCAATAAAAAAAAGATAAGTTTTCAGCAGTCATTCATTCGGTTTTGACAGTCACATAATCCTCCAAAAACCATTATAATATGCTGATTAGTGTTTAAGAAACATGTTTAATGTTAAAAACTGTTCCTTTGAGTCCTTTGAACAAAAACACAATAACAACAACAACCAAATCAAAGTTACCAATAAGAGTCGGTTTTTATTTTATTTTTTAAATATTCATTTATCGGCCATTATAAATGACGATACCGATAGTTTGGAAAATATCAGCCGATAATATTGGCCTACCGATAAATCGGTCTGGCTCTAATACCGCCTTAATTTTACTTCACTATTACTTTTGATAGTTTAATGGATCCAAAAAAAAATTCTGCATGTTTTGGTTTCATGTTAGTGGAACATGCTTAATGAGATACAGTAAACTACATCAGTAGTAACTTTGCTAGGACACCTGTGCAAACTTGATGACAAATGACTTTATAAAATCATGATTTAGTACTTGATTTAAAGTTCAGAAAAATAGGAAATGCGTTAAAAAAAGCTTACTTTCACAAGTTTAAAAGGCGCACAGCTGCAAAGGTACTGAAAGCTCTTCAGCATCTGTTTGCAAATGCAGTTACACATCGCCTCTCAACCCTCCTGTCAGGCTTTTGTCTTGTGCCTGTTAATATGAGGAAAACTGCTGCGATGATTTTATTAATAAATCCAAACTGGAACACTGCAAACCTGTTGCCCATATGTTACATATATGTGGACTCCATCATCAAATCAAAACCAGCAGCTGCTGTGACTGTTAAAAAAGCCAACTGAATAGTAGTACAGTTGTCTACGCTGGATAGAATAATATGTTTATTATACTGGCAATGAAGTGCCATTGCCAGGAAATACATAATATATACAGCGATGTATAGGAATATATTACTCATCCCTTGTGTGGTGTGGGCCTCCTTGCAGGTAATGGATCCAGCACATGGTTTTGGACACACTCCTGCATCCCTTCATCACAGATTGAGCGATGAACCCCTGACTGTAAGTGCATTACAGACCTGACTCTCCGGCTATAGTCCTGCCTTTAAAGATACTGCATTTAGAAGGGGTTTTTCCCCCCCGTTCCTAAACATAGAACTGAATGTCGCTCATTTATTTCAGCTGCTCTCCTATGAGGAAACATTGGAACATGCCAATGAGCAATGTGATTAGGCTCAGTCGAACCTGAGAGATTGTTATTTTTGCATCCTTGCCAGGGTATAAAAGCACACCTTGTACATTATATGATACGCTCGAGCTCAGCGTCTCTGACAAAGGGGAAAAAACGTAGTTCTGTGTTGGTTACGGTGTGTTATAGCCACTGTTCCATTTTAATGATTTGGACTTACCTCCACCGCCGGGACCCAGAACTCCACACAATATATCCAAATCATATTATGTCTGTTTTGTTTTCTCATATTGTCTTTATTGTGCGCTGTAGGTTTTGAAGCGTTTACTCACATTTAAGGTATTTGCTGATTTATTCAGCATTTTTTTTTAGTTTGATAATTAATCATGCTTTCTAAGGTGTTCCACTTAGCAGCCGCACATGTTTTAAGAGGTGATATATTCTCGTATGTCTTAAAAAACCTATCGTTCATGCACAGTACTGGTTAAAAAATTTAATGTACCGTCATTACTCATCTTAGGTCTCAGTGAATAGCTTTTTTGATGAGAAAAAATAAAGAATGAATCAAAAACACATGAATGAACCAACAATTTATTACAATCACAATTCGGGGGCTGATTGCAATCAGATGATGTCGTATACGTTTCACTTGATTGCTTTATATGTATCATTCCAGTTCCACCTGATCTCAGTCTCACGTTTAGAGCCTGCAGAGCCTATCATGATGTTTAGCATATATTTTTAGTTATAGTAATCGATTTGTATTACCATAACTCTACTGACAAATCGCTACTTGAGAGAGAAGTCAGTGGATGTTCTGCATTCAATGTCCCATGAATAAATAAACTATTACATTAATCTTCAAGTCTGGAAAGTAAATAAACAGAGGCACCGAACTGCTACCTGTCGCCTTCCTCCTTTATGTAACATACTGTACAAATACAGACTTTTCTACTGTACTTTATGAAGGGCTGCCATTGATCCACAAATAACACTTGCCGTAACATCAACCGTTTGGCAGGGGAACGTTTAGCTTGATTTTCCATGCTTTAAAGTTCCCTCAAAGACTTGTTTGCTTACATTATGGGGACCAAATGTCCTCACAAGCAGAGTAAAAATTGTAAAAAAAACAAAACAGTTTAAATATCTTCACAATTTTTTATAAACATAACGATAAATGAAAATTAGGTTAAGAATAGGGCATAGACAATAGCATGAATGATTATCTTGTAATCTATATTCTAAATACAATGTATAAATTATATAATATCTTATCTAATGATATAATAAATAAAATTAATATTAAAAAAAGCTATGGAACTCAATGGAAGGTACTTGCTGTGTTAGGAAACAAGTGTTGTTTTATGTACGTGTGTTAAGCAGATTGCCTTATAAACGTGGAGCCTGGTTTTGTGGAAGGCAGAAAATAGGTTCCGATTTTTTACAGTAGCATCACATGTACTGATAATTCAACGAAACCGTAGGAAATCATTGCTTTGACAGTATGAAAAATGTAATGAAGAATTTCCCTGCAGCTATATGCTTCCCTCAGGAGACCCCTGAAGCTACTATATGATGTATTTTGAAACAATTTCAGTGTATGCGATTATTTATTTTGACTAGATCAGACGGTAATAACTGCTTTTATTCTTTAATGTTCCTTTAGCTGTCATTATGAAAGATCTTCACTTCACTTCAGGCAACTGGTTTTGTTATTCCTCTAGTCTGGTTCATTTAGGAAAATAATGTTTATGATGCACCACTACAATCAATGTCAATTTAAACTCGCTTCTGTTTATTCTTCTTTGAAGTCCTGAAGTGATAAAGGAAATACGTGGACGCAGCTGATGTTTCATAAGAATAGCAGAGCAATAATTTGTCCACATGGGGGTGCTATAAATACTCCATAGTATTTTTGACAGTCTCTGTGATGTGAAAGAATTGCAGTCAGACAGACAAGGTCTCCGTTAACTACAGTTTTGGGGTCAGTAAAACTGAACAGATGGGTCATGCCTTACTGACTCTTGAGCTGGTAATCTGAGCAGACAGAAGCACAGCAGGCCCAGACCAACTAGTAGACTATTTGTTCAACTGTAGAGAATTTGGAAGTGTTGCTAACCCCGTTGGAGGCTATTTGATGTTTAGAAAAAATTATTGTTGGCTGGTAAGGTATTGTTTCCTTTGGCTGTCAGCTGTTGTTATAATATTTGGTTAAAGCTGAATTGGTCAAAACTTAACGTTAACTGTCTATTGCAGACCGCATATGAGAGATAATCGCTAGAGAGGGATTTTTTTATAGAAAACTCTTCCTCTAAGGAACGTTTAATTCACTGCAATATAGAATTTATCAGATTTTATAGCATAAAACTAAATAAGCCAGTGGCATTGTCGTTTTGTGGGTAATTAAACAGAATGGAACAATGTTTGACCAGAATTCCTCTGGGTTTTTATTGCACACAGTATCTTACTGTCTCTGTTTTGCAAACTCCCCTTTTTGGAAGAACCAAAATAGAATTTTCCTTCAGTTCTCCATCCCAAGTTTCCTGAGGCAAAGTCTCCCTCACTTTCTAGATGTCAAACGGAGAGATTTATAAGCACGTTTTTCTGTGCTCGCAGTGGGTACGGTAAGATGTGTCACTAAATAACTTACCATGTCAAAGATATAGACAAGACTATTTCACTCAGAGCTTTACTTGCCGTTTCATCTCAGAGTGTGTGTGCACATGAGAGAAGTGGTATCAACGGGGAAAATACCTTTCAATTGGCGACTAGAACCCATCATCTCCGGATTTATCCACACAAAGCTTTTCGAAATGTAGCCTTTTTTTTAAACTCTGCAATGTTCGGGGCTTTCACGACACGTCTTACTGTACGTCACTGACACATCCAGATGAAGAGATTACACCCAACATCCACATGAGAGAGGGGAGCCCTGAGGGAATTTTCCCATCCTTACTGTCATGTGGGATCACATGAGGAGACAAGCTGTTACAGTGGCTCAGCTCACCCATCGGATCATAGCAGCTCTCATGCATTTCGATATAAGAAATCTGGCCCATTAAAGGAAGTGCTGGTCATTTGCACAGGAAGTGGGGTGATGTCATTGCTTTACCGCGCTTATGGAGATTTAGGGCAGTGGTTGGATCGCAGCCCAAAAATCAGTCCCATGTCCATGTGTTTTGATGGGTCGTGGAGAGCAAGGGGAAAACAATTTAATTATTTTTTTCCCCTTTTGTTGCTATATAAATCTAAAAATATAAAAAAAAAATTTTATCAATATATTTTAAAAATAAATAAATATATTTGTTTTTTATTATTATAAAATATATATTTTTATTTAATTACATTTTATAATATTTTTATATAGTTTAATTTAATTAAAAAAATTATTATAATTTTTTAAAAATAAAACTCCATTAAACTGCTTAGCTAAATTGATCTTCATGAGATGTCTTTATCATTTTGTCTTGTGACTGAGTCATATTTGCAGAGGCACGTATCGTGAGGATATCTGCAAACAAATATAATTGCTTCATCATTTGCCATGTGGACTTGCCATTTTTGGTTTTCCTGTGCTTATTATTTATTGTTTGAAATAATCAAATTGAAGAAACATATGTGGATCTGAGTGGATCGCTCGAACAAAAATGAAATTATGGAGTAATGTGCTTGCAAAATTGAATCATGCTGTTGCAGAAACAAGGATTTAGGATGTTTAGAAAGGCACAATTATTGTTTGCTGTAACGGATTTGCAAAAATAGTAGACTGCTGTTTTAAAAAAGTGAACTAGACAAAGCAAAGCATTTTACCTCACAGGAATGTTGCATAACAGAATAAACAGCATACAGTGCAGGCATATATCTACAAGAGTGAAAAACAGTTGGGGGCAAATGTATAAAAAAGATAATAATCATTAATTTCTTGCATGGTAACATTTTTGGATTTGGATATTTTGTATATAGTGTAATGATACTAATTTCACTTATTTGGAATGTTTTCAAATAAAAATTAAGATATATTTACCCAACATAATCTGAAGATTCTGAAGAAAAGGTTTTTCTTTCATCAGTATTTCACACACACCAACCTTTCTGGTAAAAAAGTGCAGTACAAGGCTGTTGAAATGGTTGCTTATGTTCGCAGATTAACTGCTGCCTTTACATACATCATGTTAGCGTCCTTGACTGGAGAATAGCATTTGTTCTGCCTTAGCTGACAGTCCTTGTGGGACTATTTCTATGTGTGCTTTTTCATCTGATCACTATCACTAGCTCTTAGCTCTTAGGGTGCATTCAATAGCTGGAAGCGGTCTTGAGTGTTGCCCATGGGCCAGTCTTTTGGAACTGTTTTTGTAAGTCTGAGACATTACAAAAAGCACACTCACCCTCAACAGTCCCCATGGGTGCATAGGAATGCAGAGAAGATGATTCAAACGACAGCGTAAGTTACTGTGTTTGTTAGCTCAGATGCAGATGTGCCATGAATTAGAAGAGACAAGAAGTCATTACATCATGAATGATGCGATCTTCTGGTTGTGTTCATGATATGTGATTCTTTGTGGTTTCTCTTTCTCTCTCTCTCTCAAAATAATGGACATAATATGGATGATTTAAATTAAAAAGTAAAAGGTAATTAATTTTAATTGCTGCTTTACTGTACTGTTTATCTCAACTGAGATGTTACTGTATATTTTACAATTCCAAATTATTTATCACATTTTATCACAATTATAACTCATGATGATTGAGATATTGCTATTGAGATTTTGTATTTATTTAGCATTGTAATTTTTCATTAATTTTTTTAACTGTGGGATAAAAAAGTTAATGTTTTAATTTAAGTTTTCATTTTATTCCATTAGATAAAAAAGTATTGTAAAATTCAAAATGTAATTTATTTGGGAGAAATATGCTCCTGTTTAAAAGTGTTTTTTAAAAGGTTGCAGAAAAAAAAAAGATTTAATTATCAATTTTGAAAACCATGATACATTTGTTTCAGGATTCTTGAATAGAAAGTTCAAAAGAACAGTGTTTACTTGAAATATACTTTTATTGCAACTGTATAAAAAGCAACTTTACAAGCAAACTACATTGTTAATAAATTGCAAAAAGAAGTTGGTTAAATTTGCAATTATAAATCAATAGAGTTTTGGTTTTCAACATGAAAACAAAAGATGTTATACTGTAGGCTTTATACAGTAGTGGTTAGACTTTTCAGACATGTGAAGTTACAGTATGATAGTTAATGTGATAAACTAATGAGAAACCTTTGGTTACATTGATTAAAAGTATTTGAAAAAAATCACTCATAATTGATAAAATATAGTTTCTTTGCATTGATATGAAATGCAGTGGTTTCTACCTTTTTATATTGTCTTCAGACAATTTCGAGCCCACTGTATATGCATCAGGTGTCTTTATGTGTCATATAATACTGTCACTGAAAGTCTCTCAAGCTTCCTTTGCTTTCCTGGCAGACAGTGGCCAGTGGTTTGTCTATCTCCGTCTCTGATGTTATAAGATGTGCGTGTGTGTGTGTGTGTGTGTTTACAGCGCAAGTAACCGCGGCTGTTGAAAACTACAGGCCGTCTGTGGTAAAGTCAGCTGGGGTGAGTGAGATGAAAGTCCGAGCCCTCGCGTTTTTAGCCCTCGTATGAGTAAAATCGGCACGTAAACAAATTAGGGGCTGAGCGACGGCTTTCCACTCCATCTGAGTCCTCTGATGCCTGTAGGACCAGCCCAGTTGGCCGGGGTTAAAAGGCAGCCTGAAGTAGCTGAGTGTGATTTTTGGCCGTCTGCTGCTCCAAAATGAGAATGAAGAAAGATGAATTTAACATACTGGGTATAACGTGTCCTTTTCCCTTCTCTATTTCTTGCACTCTCCCTCTTGCTATCACACGTGACCTGGCAGACAATAGACTGTATGGAAACACATCAACATTTAAAAGCAAAGCTGGTTGGATGAGGGAGTAAAGCGAGAAAGGGTGTTAGGGTGGAGGAAGAGAAAAAAAGGTTGCGTCTCCATCGGGCGCAGTCTTGGCAGACCGAGCTCAGCGTGACTGATGAGATACGTGCCATCCCTGACACCCCCGCTGTCCGGCACCGGGAGGGAGAGCGGGTGGGAGGAGACGGTTATGGGAAAGGCAGATCATCCAGTTCTGATGTGCTCGTGCCAGACGCAGGGTAAATCTCCCTCTGGAGACTCACAGCAGCCAGACTCCACCAGCCGTGCCCACGTTGTCACCGTCTGTGATGTAACGCATTCTTCTTTCTCTCGTGCAAAGGGCCGACACCTAATTTGGGCACAGGCTCCTCATGTGAGGAGACACCGTTATATGATTAAAACCATCTCTTCTGTTAGCGTTCACATGGCTGTGAGATTCATATCATGTGGACATGTATTATATTGGCATGAAATACTTTTAGGATCTTTTCATACTTTATTTAAAACCATTTTTGTTGCAGTTTTTTTTATTGAATAATTGAATTAAATAAAACTTAATTTAGCAAGTGCACAAAACATTTATTTATGTTTTTAAAAATTCATTTGACACACTGCAGAACTGCTTAGAGGAACTAATAAATAAAAATAGAACTAAAATGCATAACACTACCACTTGCTAAATAAGTATTGCTTCTCTCTCTCTCCGTGTGTGTGTGTATGTATGTATATATATATATATAAATGCACACACACAAATTTATATAAAGTATACACACACACACACACACACACACATATATATAT